>JAHTLZ010000379.1:38232805-38245506 GCA_023846285.1 Phrynocephalus versicolor | reverse complement strand
ATAAATAAATAAATAAATAAATAAATAAATAAATAAATAAATAAATAAATTCCAATGGGCAGCAACATCCTATGAAAATAACTATTAGGACGTTCATTCTCTGTAGGTGACATTCACTAGCCCTGCCTGCCCAAATGATCCAGGAACAGGACAGTTTAAAGAAGCTAGATTCTCATTATATCCAACATCATCCCCCCTGACCTCATCACCCCACAGCACCAGCAAATGGGCAACAGCCATCAATAGAGAATTCACCAGTGTGCTTTGTGACAGATGAATGCCAATCCATCTTAAATCTAAGATTTATAAGATGATCATCTGCCCTGTTGCGATGTACGGCACAGAGTGCTGGCCAGCAGCTATGGCCATAGGGAGCCATCTCCATGTTATGGAAATGCATATGCTCCACTGGAATATTGTATATCTCCCTACTTGACCATGTCACAAATGATACTGCCTGACGCTGATATGGACATGTCCTCAGAGCGGCATCTTCCACATTGCCAAAACTGCTTATGTCTTAAAAATCAATGGCTAGCAGCCAAATGGGCAACCAAAATAGAGATGGCAAGACAGTGTCAATAAGGACCTGTGCCCCAAAGAAGCAGTTGATCTGGCAAAGTGGCAGTTCAGAATCTGAACAGCAGATCCTGCACGTGAGAAAAAACACTAAGATGATGACGTGAATAGACACGAGTCATAGTGGGAAATAACAAAGTGCTGGTTGCATTCCTAGTCATACACCCACTCCCATGATCAGTGCACACCGAGGAACGCAATGAGCAACTTGTTAATAGGCAGCAAGTTGCCATAGATATTTTTGCGGTTTCGCTTATGCAAGTGCATTTTGGCAACAGGATTCTGGCCAATGTATCTGTGTATCAACTGTTTTAAAATCTGATGTTAGAGAAGGGTGGAAGTAAAGATGGGTAAATCATTATGCTATTATGCAGTCTCTGTTCTTAAAATCTGGTTACCTATCTAAGCAATTCTCACAGAAGCACAATATCATACAATTTACAGTACCAAGTACAGCTTAACATAGTGCGGACAATATGGGCCACTCCATATGAAAATGAGATGATCCTCTGTTTTAATTTGTGTAGGGGGGGGAGTAGTATTCTCTAGCACTGTTAGAAAACTTCTGATGTGAATGCCGTACTACAAAACACATCACCAAAAGCAATCTATTAACAATTTTCATTTCATTTCATTTTATCTTGTTTTCTTCTTTTTTTTAGCATTATAAATCTTGTGTTCTGTTTTTGCTTTTGACTATTTCTGGTCATTTTCCTGATGAGAACTATGCTGGAATTCACTGTCTATTTGATGTTGATGCCCTTGAATGGATTCATTTAAACTGATAGAAATCCATAAGCATAAAAACCAATATTATTTCATGTGTAACATTGTTATTCTGGCAAGTATAGTGCATCATTTCTGCTGAAATTGTTTCTCCTAATGCACAACTTACAGAGTACATTACCGATGAATGTCTGTAGCTTTAACCCTCTGCTTATATGTGTATCTTTGTAAAGTGAGTGATGGAGCTGCTAGATATTTCAACCCTAACTCAGAAAGTGAGTACATGGTCAAATACTGTAGGATTTGTTCCTTATATAATTGGTGAAATTGAAGTGTATTTTACTAACCACATGATTCAAAAGCTGGTCCTGTGGTTTTTTTTTGTTATTTTTTGTTTTGTTTTTTTGTCACTGGGACTTCTCCCTTTTTAAGCTGGAACTATCTGAGTAGGCATTTCCCTATGTGGTTGGCTTTGACACCTCCTTGTAAAGACGGGGTGCATGTCTGTAGGTTGTGTTTCAGTGGCATAGGCATTTGGTGGGGCATGGTTTTTAGGTCCAGGAAGATAATCAAAAGCAAAACATCATGATTTTAATGTAGGGGACTGGATGCTAATCCTGTATCCTGTCAGACACAGTAAGATTCAGATATTGTGGGAAATATCTCACAATATCTGACTCACCGGATCCGTATATTGTTGCTGGTGCGGAGACCAATGGACAAAGCAACTGTGGTGATCCCCACATGGAGAATAACAGGGTTTGGGGGTCAGGCATCGTGGGAAAGGGGGTGGTGGAGAAAGCCCAGATGTGAAACAGATGCTAAGTATGGGGCGGCTACATGATGCTTTCCTTGAGGGCCATCCAAGAAGGTTTAAAAGTTTACTTGTCCAACAAGGGCAATGAGCGGTGGGTGCGCAGAGTCAGAAAGGCCATAGTTGATTGGTTGCAGCTGCAGTGCTCTGGTGAGAGATGAGCTAGGGTCGCTTCTAGTGGTGATTTTACAAGTATTGGGGTGGATCCAGGAAATTAAAACTGTAGGAAAGAATGTCTGGGTTCAAAAAGACCTGCAAAAGAACTCTGAGGTCATGGTCAAGGGTAAACAGTGTGTGGGGAAGGGGCCCCCTCCCTAAACAATGATTTATGACTCAACCTGATGGGGTCAATGCCCCTTGGGGACAGCCAATTTTAATGGGGAGCTGGGACACTGATGAGATGGACATCCCAGGGTTTCTGGAACCCAAGAAGAGGGACTACAAAACAAAGAAAGTGCACAAGAACATCAAAGGGGCAAACTTCAGTGAGTTAGTACTTTAGAAGTGTGCTGTTGTACTTATTCAGCACATTTCCAAACTACGGGAGACTAACTCCCTGAAGGCAGCCTTAAATAAATTGAACAACAACCTATTGTCTTATTAGTACTATACTAACTTGAACCTGGGCTCTTGACCTTCTATTACAAGGCTGCCCTCTATCCTTAATGGTACATGTACCATGGACTCCATAGAATCAAAACCTTGCACTACTTGCTGTTGTGACTGATATGAACCCTACCTGACCCAGTCATGAGAATGGGATGGGCAGAAACACACTGCTACCGAACAGTCAATCAGGGTAACAGATGGGAGGGATGCTCAAAAGCAAGGAAAGAGACTAGGGCAAGCATGGACAGCCTTTCTAAAGGCTACCAAGCCCCAGCCCTCCCCAACTACATGAGGGTGTGATTTTCATGCCAAAATACAGGTCAGGCAGGCAAAGAAGCCCCACGGTGGACTGTTAGCCACGTGGATCCACCATTCTCATTTAAAGCTACAGACTACTACATTTTTCATAAACTAGAAAAATAACATGAAAAGCTACTTAGTTCAGAGTACTGAAAATCACCAATTTGAACATTAATTTTGACACATACATCACAATTCACTTGTTCGAATGATTCCATAACAGGGACAATCACTCCTCCCTTCCCGTCTTTTCCTCTTTTGTCTTGCTTTCAAATAGAAATGACTTGTTACATATGGTTTGAATCTATTGGCATGATAAACTGTGAGCACAGATGAGCTAATTCCTGAATGCCTTACTTTGATGCGGAAGGAGGTGATCCCTTTTATGGAATCATTTTGACATGTGAATTATGATGTAATTTTGCTATTTAGACTTTTGATGGTCTGTATTCTTAAACTGTTAAGTATCTTTCCATGTTATTTTTCTATAGAAATTATTTGAGAAGTAAACAAGTCTGAAGCTTTAAGGATGAGCAGATATGGAGCCAGAAGAAGAAAGGAAAGAAGCTCAGTTGTGGTCTGCAGTGCAACTGAAATCACATCCATTACATCCAGCATGAACTCTAGAATCAATCTGCAGCGCCTGTGTAACCACTGATCATGATTTCAAATGTAATACAGGCTGCGTATCAGATCTAGTGTAGTTACATCTCTGATCTGATTCGTTACAATTTTCATTTCAAACATACTGATATTCTGTGTTTAAATATTTGAACCTAGGGTTCTAATTAATTAACACCTTTGGAAAAAAATAGCACTTTTGCAAGTAACTGGAAGTTAGCATAGTTAATACTAGAGATGAGCATGAAATGGAAACATAGGATTTTGTTTTGTTGCTCATTGCCTTTCTTTTTTCAATTAGCAGATTTTAAATAGAATTTTTGTAAGGAAACGAAATGAAACAAAATGATAGGGATAGGGAAGCTACCCCCACCCAGCTTTTTTTGACAGCTTGGGCTGTCGGGGGGGACACAGGAAGTAAAGTGTGGCTTTAGGAGTTAAGCTGCACCCTCCCTCCCCAAACCCTGACCTGTCAAAAAACACCAGCTGGGTGGTGGGGGCAGGGGCAAGAACCAGAGAGCGAAGCAGGATTTTGAATTTGGCACTGCCTGCTTGTTCTCTGCTTGTCACCACCTGCACCCAGCTGGATGCCCACTGCCTCATTGCCTGACCTGTCCAAAAAAATCACCTGGGTCCAGGAGCAGGGGTGAAAAGGCAGAATGGAGTAGGGTTTTTACTGCTGCCTTCTTCATTCTGCCTTGTCCTCCTGCCCCCTCCCTTAAGTTTTTTTTGACAGGTTGGGCTGTGGTGAGAGGGGGCAGGGATGGGGGAAATAAGGCAGAACGGAACAGGGCTTTTACTTCTGCCTTCTCCATTCTGCCTTGTCACCCCTCCCTCTACCCAAGATGGGTTTTTTTGACATGTTGGGATGTGGGGAGTGCCCTCTACGCCTCCTCACACCCCAACCTGTCAAAAAAAAACAACTGGGTGCCAATGGTGACAAGAGTGAGCTGGTGACACCAAATTCAAAAGCCTGCTTTGCTCTCCAGTTCTTGCCATGCCCCTGCCACCCAGCTGGTGTTTTTTGACAGGTCACGGCATGGGGATGGGTCTCCCTCCCTCCCCACATCCTGAATTCTAAAAAACAAAAAACAAAAAAACAAAAAAAACTCACCTGGGTGCCAGTAGTGACAACGGGAGAGGGAGAGAGAGAGAGAGAGAGAGAGAGAGAGAGAGCATCACCAAATTGCTCTCCAGTCCTCGACCCTGCCACTTCCACCCAGCTGGTGTTTTTTGATAGGTTGTGCTATGTGGAGGGAGGGTGTACCCCCTCCCCTGAGCCCGACCTGTCAAAAAAAACCCTCCTGGGAGCCAGGGTGGCAAGGGAAAACAAATCATTTGTTTCCCCAGTAAAAATGGTGCTTCGTTTCATTTTGTTTCGTAATGAAACGCTGTATGCCATTTCATTACATTACAAACCATTTTGTAATGTTATGACATGAGAAAACAGTGTGCCATTTTTCATTTCATGCCTATCTCTAGCTAACACACAATTATTATAGTTTACCAGAAATATATAGACAGAAATATGTGTAAAATATAATGAATAAAAACATAAATTCCCACACTCGCCATTAAAGTTCCTTAATACTTTGATTTGGTTTCCATTGGGCATTATGCTAAATGTTTTAGAAGCATAGTGATTACAGAGTATCATAAAGGTAGAGGTACCTACCCTTTTTTGCTAGATCAATGAATGAGAGATCAACAATCATTCAGGACCTGATACTACAAGAATGTGCTGATCTCACTTGCATCACAGAGACGTTGCTGGATGAGGCTAGGGGTGTCAATCTCACTCAGCTCTGTCCTTCTCTGTGGAACAACAGGCCAGACCGGGGTGGTGTGGTGTGGTGGAGTGGAAATAGTCTACCACAACTCCATCCCTCTTGCTAGATGCCATGCTCCCCAATTTCCTGGTTTTGAATGTAGGAGCCAGGGACAGGATAGAAATTATCTTGGTGTATCACCCTCCCCTTGACACAACAACTTCTCTACCTCAGCTCACTGAACTAACAGGACTGATGTTGGAGTCTCCATGGCTCATTGTGCTGGGAGACATTAACATCCATGCTGAAGCAGCTCTGTCAGGGGTGTCTGAAGACTTTATGACCTCCATGTCAACAATGGGTCTGACCCAAATGGTATTTACCTTAACCCATCCAGCAGGCCACACCTTAGACCTGGTCTTCTGCCCTGATATGGTCAGTGGAGACATTGAGGTAAAGGAACTTTCTGTAGTACCATTGTTCTAGACAGACCACTATATGGTGTGCTTTAGGCTCGCTGTAACTCACAGCCTAGCCAGTGGGGAAAATCAGACAAAAACAGTATGTCCCAGAAAGTTAATGAATCCAGATGATTTTTTTAACTGCCCTTGGGGAGTTCCATACCTCTCTGATGGGTGATTCTATTGAACCCTTGATTGAACTCTGGAATGGGGAAATGAACAACACCATTGACTGGCTAGCTCCTAAATGTCTCCTTCCTCAAAATAGATGCAAATTGGCTGCTTGGTTTACTGGGGAGTTGGCAAAATTGAAACAGGTGGCCCTTAGAGCTGAAAGGTGTTGGCAGAAAACCCAGATTGAAACAGACAAAGAAACAGTGAAAGGCCTTGGGAAGGCTTACTCCAAGGTAGTGGAGGCAGCAAAGAAAGCATTTTTCTTTACAATCATTGATTTGGCACAAAATCACCTAGGGCAGCTTTTCAGAATAGTCAAAATTCTGCTACATGCTGACCCACAGGCCGATAACACAGACCACTATGTATCTCACTGCAAAAGATTTGCACAACACTTTATGGGCAAAATTGAACAGATCCGGGCTACCTTTGATGCAGCCATTGATCCAGAGCCTGTAAACAAAACACTCCACCCTCCCTGTCCTGTATTAATGGATGACTTTCAGCTCCTATAGCTGAATGATGTGGTCAAGACCCTTGGAGAGGTGAGGGACATTTCATGTGAGTTGTATCCTTGCCCCTCATGGATCATAAAAGCTTCCATAGAAGATATGGCAGACTGTTTAGGAAGAGTAGTGAATGCCTCCTTACAACAGGGCAGGATTCCAGCATGCTTAAAGGAGGCAAAAGTAAAACTGCTGTTTAAAAAAGCCCTCTGCCACAGAAAGTGGTGTTAAGTGATTCATGTTTGACACCACGGCTGCTGACCTGTGGAGTTCCCCAGGGTTCTGTTCTGTCCCCTATCTTATTTAACATATATATGAAACCACTGGGGGAGATTATCAGGTCTTTTTGGGTCAGGTACCACTAGTATGCCGATGATACCCAGCTCTACCTCTTGTCATCTCCAGACTCTAAGGGAGCTACTATCTCAACTTTACACATGTATTTATCTGCAGTAATGAACTGGATGAGGATGAGCAAAATGAAACTAAACCTAGACTAGACAGAGGTGCTCCTGGTCAGTCGAAAGGGAGAACAAGGGATAGGGATGCAAACTGTACTGGATGGGTCACCCTCCAATTGAAAAATCAGGTATGCAGCTTGGGGGTGCTCTTGGACTCATCGTGCTTGGATGCCCAGGTTACAGGTGTGGCCAGGAGCGCATTTGCACAATTTAGGCTAGCATACAAGTTATGCCCCTTTTATGAGAAACTAGCTTTGGCCACAGTGACACATGCCCTAGTGGTGTCCTGGCTAGAATACTGTAATGAACTCTATGTGGGACTACCAATGTCCAAAATGCAGCAGCCAGACTGTTGACTAGGGTGGGGTTACAGAAATCACATTACATCCCTATTAAAACAGCTTCACTGGCTGCCAATCAGCTGTTGTGCACAATTCAAGGTGCTGACCTTGACCTACAAAGCACTATGTGACCTGGGTCCTAGCTACCTCAAACATCAAACCTCACAGTATGAACCAACTTGGGTGTTAAGGTCATCTGGAGAGGACTTCTCTCCATCTCACCACCCTCATAGGCACATCTTGTGGAAACCCATGAAAAGGGCCTTCTTGGCTGCTGTGCCCAGACTCTGGAACTCTCTCCCACTAGAGGCCAGGACTGCCTCATCTCTGTTGTCCTGTCAACAGAATGTGACAGTTCACCATCCTGTCACAGAATGTGACAGTTCATCTACTGAAAATAAAAGCTGTGGGGCGAATAGAACAAGGCAGCAGCTGTTGTTGCGGGACCCACTGTACAGGTGCTTCTACGCCAGTGCTCGAAGCCTCCGAGCAAAGATGGGAGAACTTGAACATTTGGCAGCTAGGGATAACATTGATATAATAGCCATAACAGAAACCTGGTGGAATGCGGAGAACCAGTGGGATACAGCAATCCCAGGCTATAAAATCTATAGAAGAGATAGAGAGGGGCGGGTTGGAGGAGGAGTGTCCATCTATGTCAAAGAAGGGGTAAAATCCAGCAGAATGGAGATTGAGAGAGGGTCTGACTCCACCATAGAATCACTGTGGGTTAAACTACCAGGTCCAATGGGTGATGTGATCGTTGGAGTTTTCTATCGTCCACCAGATCAAAAACTTGAGGGGGACCTTGAAATGAGGAGAGAAATCATGGAGGTGGCTAAGAGGGATAGGATAGTAATCATGGGGGACTTCAATTATCCCCACATTGACTGGGCCAATGTGAGCTCTGGGCAAGAAAGAGAAACTGGGTTTCTCGACTTGCTGAATGACTGTGCCTTAGAGCAACTTGTCACGGAGCCCACCCGAGAACAGGCAACTCTGGATCTAATATTGTGTGATACTCAGGACCTGGTCAGGGGTGTGAATGTCACTGAGCCTCTGGGGAACAGTGACCATGCTGCAATTACCTTTGCAATGCATGTCGGAGGAAGAGTGTCAACCAAATCAGACATAAAAACCCTTGATTTTTGAAGGGCAAACTTCCCTCAGATGAGGAAACTAGTTAGAGAGAAACTGAAGGGGAAGGTTAGAAGAATCCAATCTCTTCTGAGTGCATGGAGCCTGTTTAAAACAACAATAATAGAGGCCCAGCACAAGTGCATACCACAAAGAAAGAAGAGCTCATTTAAGTCCAAGAGGACACCGGCATGGTTAACGAGTGGAGTTAGAGAGGCTCTAAAGCACAAGGAGAGGTCCTTCTGTAAATGGAAATCCTCCCCAAATGAGGAAAATAAAAAGGAACACAAACTCTGGCAAAAGAAATGTAAGAAGATGATAAGGGAGGCAAAGAAAGACTTTGAGGAACGAATGGCTAGCAATATAAAGGGTAATAATAAAAGCTTCTTTAAATATGTTAGAAGTAGAAAACCTGCCAGAGAACCAGTTGGCCCTCTGGATGGTGAGGGAGGAAAAGGGGAGGTTAAGAAAGACTTGGACATTGCAGAGAAACTGAATGAGTTCTTTGCGTCTGTCTTCACGACAGAGGACCTTGAGTGGATTCCGCTGCCTGAGCCACCCCTCTTGACTAAAGAATTAAATCAAATACAGGTTAAAAGAGAGGAGGTTTTAGGACTAATTGATAAATTGAGGATTGACAAGTCACCGGGCCCAGATGGCATCCACCCAAGGGTTATTAGGGAACTGAGAAATGAAATTGCAGATCTCTTAACGGTTATATGCAACTTGTCTCTTAAAACGGCCACAGTGCTGGAGGACTGGAGGATAGCAGATGTCACACCAATTTTTAAAAAAGGAAGGAGGGGGGACCCAGGAAACTACAGGCCGGTTAGCCTTACATCTGTCTCAGGGAAGATGGTGGAAAGCCTCATCCAAGAGAAAATCTTAAAACACATAAAAGAACAAACCTTGCTGAGAGAAAATCAGCATGGCTTCTGTAAGGGTAAATCTTGTCTGACAAACCTCTTAGAATTTTTTGAAAAGGTCAACAGGCACGTGGATTTGGGTGAACCGGTTGATATAGTCTATCTGGATTTTCAAAAGGCTTTTGACACAGTCCCTCACCAAAGGCTGCTGAGAAAATTGCACAGTCAGGGGATAAGAGGGCAGGTCCTCTTATGGATTGAGAACTGGTTGAGATCCCGGAAACAAAGAGTAGGTGTTAATGGGAAATTTTCACAATGGAGAGAAGTGAAAAGCGGTGTGCCCCAGGGCTCGGTCCTGGGACCGGTGCTTTTCAATCTCTCCATAAATAACCTGGAGACAGGGATAAACAATGAGGTGGCCAAGTTTGCAGATGACACAAAACTTTTCCGTGTGGTAAAAACCAGAGAAGATTGTGAAGAGCTCCAGAAGGATCTCTCTAAACTGGGGGAGTGGGCTGAGAAATGGCAAATGCGTTTTAATGTAACCAAATGTAAAGTAATGCATATTGGGGCAAAAAATCCAAACTTCATCTATCAACTCATGGGCTCTGAGTTATCCGTGACGGATCAGGAAAGAGATCTTGGTGTGTTGGTGGACAGCTCCATGAAGGTGTCTCCCCAATGTGCGGCAGCGGTGAAGAAGGCCAATTCCATCCTAGGGATTATCAAAAAGGGGATTGAAAATAAAACAGCCAACATTATAATGCCATTATACAAAACAATAGTAAGGCCCCACCTGGAGTATTGTGTACAATTCTGGTCACCGCATCTCAAGAAAGCCATAGTGGAACTGGAAAAGGTGCAGAAGAGAGCGACTAAAATGATTACTGGGCTGGGGCACCTCCCTTATGAAGAAAGGCTAAAACATTTGGACCTCTTTAGTCTGGAAAAAAAGCGCTTGAGGGGGGATATGATTGAGACATACAAAATAATGCAGGGTATGAGTAAAGTGGATAGAGGGAAGCTCTTCTCCCTCTCCCAAAATACCAGAACTAGGGGACATACACTCAAATTGAGGGCTGGGAGAGTAAAAACTGACAAAAGAAAATATTTTTTCACCCAGCGCGTTGTAAGTCTATGGAACTCCCTGCCACACAATGTGGTGATGGCATCTGACCTGGATGCCTTCAAAAGGGGATTGGACAGATTCCTGGAGGTAAAGTCCATCACAGGTTACAAACCATGATGGAGATGTGTAATCTCCTGGCTTTAAACCAGGGTACTTCAAGAGCCAGATGCAGGAGAGTGGTATCAGGAGACAGATATCTAGTCTCATGCGCTCCCAAACACATCTGGTGGGGCCGCTGTGAGATACAGGAAGCTGGACTAGATGGGCCTTTGGCCTGATCCAGCATGGCTCTTCTTATGTTCTTATGTTCTTATGTCCTTCTGGAAACAGGCAAAGACCTTTCTCTTCAGGCAAGCTTCCCCTGAATTATGGTCTACTGTTATGCGTCTTTATATGAATCTATAGGTTCACATAGACTTTGTGTTTGTAACTACTTATAACCTTGTAGCTTTAATGTGATGTCTATTAATTCTGTAAGATGTCCCTCAGTTCCTTGTTCTCAATACTTGAACATATCTTAATTGTATTGGACTGTATATTATCCCTCATTACTGTAAGCTGCCTTGGGTCCTTTTCCAAGGAGAAAGGCAGGGTAAACAAACTCTAAAATAAATAAATACCTCTGTCTTTAAAAGTCACCCCATTTATTAGTTCATTATTACGGTACTTGTTCTATAGCAAGTATCATTAGGCAGATAGCTCATTAAGAAAATGGTGGCATGTAAGTTAGCTTCATTTTATACTAGACAGCACCAAATTTGATCATTCTTTTTAAAGCTAGCTCTGAATTCTGGTGATCAAGATTTTCTTTAATTATAATAATGCTTTTTTCCCCAACTGCATGAGCTGCTCAATTTGTATACCTTATAATTATGAACTTGGTATTTCACAGGTGCCCTCCTTCCTGACAGCATGGGGGTGGGGGATATCTCCATCTTTTGAAATTATGGGATGGTTGTCTTCCAGTGGCAGAATCTAATCTGCTTCCAATTTATGTCAGCTTTCTGCACTGGGAAAAGATATCTCAAATCCTCTCTAAAACTAGGAATCAGTGGAAGGTATTTCCTGGGCTTCATAAGCCCAATGTAATTAGGCAGCAAGTGACTGTATGCCATATGCATTTATTGCTCTTCTTAGCATGTGTTACTTTGATGTGTGAGGCTAGAAAGCTAACTCTTTTACTTGGGCAGCCTTCCTCCTGGGTCTTTATACTGCTTAGCAGTTGAGTGCAGACTTTGAAACACAGCCTAATTTAGAGGCAGCTGTTGCAGCTGCTGCTGTCATTTCAGCAGTCTCCCCCTTCCCCAATTTTGCTTTGATGTCAGCTTAGAGTCGTTGTTGTTGTTGCATTCAGCAAGTCGGCTCCTTCCTTCCCAATTCACAAAACAGAACCGGCATAATTTTAACTATTTGCCTTCACGTATAAATCCCATTTGAACGGCCCTCCCCACATTTATCATGGATGGCTTCAGGCTCTGTCGTGTCATCATTGTGGGGTTGCTTCGTTCATAATTGCATGGGAGAATAAAGGTTTGTGGAAAAGTAAAATAAACAACAAGTCCCTTTGATGTGAAGGGAATGGCTATGGACATGGAAAAAAAATTAGGCATTCTTGACCAATATTTTTCTGAGCCTTGTATTTGCATAAGAGGCAGTGCGGGCACATCTGTGATGAATCAATTGGAGCAGCAGAGTTGCTCTGCAGCTTATGCTGGCCTTAAAGACAGACTGGTCTCTCACGAAGCTGCTGTTTGTGTGATCTCGTACCTCGCATTGTTTATGCACATTGAAATGTTACTATAACATTTATAGTACCCATGCACTTTATGCATGCCAGCATGTTTCACAATTGAGTTGTATGACCAAGCCAACCTTGGATAATAGACCTCAGCCCAGGATCTTTGACTCTGCCAGTGTGATACCTACTGTGTTTGAGCAAAATACTGTGAGTCCTTAAAACAAGGGTAAGGAACTTCCTTGTCCACCCAGCCCGAAATAAAGAGATGAGACACGTTTTGAGATTAAAAATTGGCCACACTTTATTAATATTTCATTGTACTATTTGTCCTACTGTTTAGTCTTTAACAGGGGAACCTGAATGGGGCAAGTGGAACTGGGGCGATTTCCCTATAACCAAATTCGAGTATTACCTGGTGGGGCAGTGTTGTGTATTGATCTGTAATTGCTTGTTGAAGTAACTGCCTTCCT
>JAHTLZ010000379.1:38203610-38232795 GCA_023846285.1 Phrynocephalus versicolor | reverse complement strand
TATAAATGTAACCCCCTCTCCCCAGTCCTCAGTCTTGTCTCTCCCTGATTAAAGAGCTGTTCACTAGAAGCTGTCTCCAGCCTGCTTTGTCTCAGAGCTGAAATCACTGCTGAATCACTAACCCCACGCTACAATAGGCAGTACCCCCATCAGTAGAGTTAGGGCAGCCCTTTGCTGATCTTTACGTAAATGGTCATAAATCAATATCTTCTGTCCTTTCTATTTCTAAGACTAATGTGGGAATTTAAGGGCTGCCTTCTTACTAAGCTGTATTTCTTCCTATTTCCCTAAGGGACTTACTGCCAATTGTCCTTACCGCCACCGGAAGTGGGGCTATGTAGTATCCCCTCTTCCCCCCCCTTCCTTGGCATTAGGAGTGAATTTGCAGGGCTCCAATTAGGAAACTGAAACATCATTAAAATACACTCATCTAGTTTAATATACAATAATTTAAATTTATTATAAAATAAATTCAAATTGAGTTTTAAAATAATGCACTTTAACTTACTAACTGTAAAAAAAGAAATGGTACTGGCAACTACTCTGAGTCTAGTAGTCTACAATTTTGCCCTCTTTGAATAAACAGTTAAGGCACTTTAAATAAAAATATTTAAGTATCCTTGAATAACAATAAAGACTTACAGAACAGTTGTCACGGAAGAGACATAGAGAAGAAGCTGGCTGAAACTGATTTTTCAGTTAAGCTCTGAGGGGGGGGGAAGCATTCTAGCAAACTGAACTGTGGTAAGCTGTTGATATAATGGCGGGCCTCTGAATTTTGGTTGCAAGCCACTGTGGCTGTTACTTTGAAAAATAAATTCTGGATATCCTGGGGGATCAGAAGACACAATGGCCATCAAAAGGACTTGCAGTGTACATGTGCCCTGAGAGCCATAATTTCCCCCTAAAAAGGGGGGGGGGGACAAACAACAACAAAAAACAACAACAAGAAACGGAGGACACAGTTTGGGGAAAGAAGTGCAAAATTGTTTGGGAACCATACAGACTTTAAACCAAGTTTGCCTGTTCTTTGGTTTAAAGAAAGAATAGCCAAATTATGACTCTGAAAAATATATTGGCTTCAACCCATGGCAAACGACACCCACAACTTGCTTGTGTTCTTCGGTGTCCACCGTCTGTCTGCCAGCTCCTGGTCTTTGCTGTCTGTCAGACCTTCCAAGCTGGTAATTCTTCTTTCTTTGCCACTCTATTACAATCTTAACACAAAGATTGTTAGATTCTCGGCCCTGGGCCCTGTCAAAGTATGTGCTATTTGATCAGCCAGCTGAAGCAATACTTATTGAATAAATAGTTAGACAGAGAAAGAGTTTTCCCAAAACCAAAAAGATGTATTCCAAACTGTACAAAAATATAATACAGCATCACAGAACTTCTACAAAGTTCAACAAAGCATAGAGGGAAAAATCACATTGGTACATTGATACAAAATTCAACAGCATAACAGCATAATAACATACATTACATTGACAAAATATATGACAGAGAAACAAAGTGGGTGCCTTACTCACGGAAGGCCCAATGAACAATGATTTACAGAACATTTTAATACATATGTCTGTCCAATCATAAATGACATTACCTCATAGCTATTGCAACCCCTTGCATCAGCCAAAATTCATTATGTTAATTCTTAACATCTGTACTCCATCTGAAAAAAAAACTATACATTGAGTCACTGTGACTTTGCACTTTTACAGACTCCATCTTTAAATCAATTAAATACATATCAAACACATACAGAACATGCTGTCTAATACGTGTATTTCACTAATTAATGTCTGACATTTATTGTCACAGCCTCTTGCAGAGATGTGCACGAACCAACAGCTCAGCAGCTTGTGCCAGTTCCTGGAGGTGTTCCAAATCAGTGTTCTGTGGTTCGGTGCCCTGCTCCCCTCCCCCAGCAGGTGCCCACTCAGAGGCAGTTGCTTCACAAATTGGGGCAGAGAAGCTGGGTCGCTGCTTCTGAGTGGGTGCCCACAGACAATCTCTAGCCTCTCACCATTCTAGATAGTGTCCTCTGTGGCATCAGTCTACAAATAATGTATTCTGGCCCGGTAGAAGAAATCTGTTTGACTCACAGTATTTGGGAACAAAACCTGGCCTGGTAATGGTGCCATTGAGAGAAATAGTGCACTGAGCAGGAAGACTTGATAGTTTGCAAAAGGGCCAGTTTAACATTTATTTCATTAATTATTACAAGACCTCCCATCTTTCCTCTAAGGAGATCTGAAGGAGACATCCTTCTCACAAACACCACTGAGAAGATGAAAAGGAATGGCTGGTCCATAGTCACTTAATGGCTATGAACGATCATTTAGAACACATAGTTATTTAGAAATGAACATGAATATCTCCAAGCATAGTCCATTGAAGCTATACATGTTGCTGTTGCTGTACCCAAGATGGCTCACAATAATTAGATCTATACATTACAACAGTTTTTTTTTAAAAAAAACCTACATTTAATACCAACTAAACATCAAACAAGATTTAAAATGTGATTAAAAAATTTAAAGGCATTGAAAATTTTTAAAAATATTTACATTTGATAAATAGAGTGTTCTCGAGAGTGTCACTCACAGCTTAAAAGCTTGCCTTGGAATAAAAGTTTTTATCCAATGACAGGAAGACAAGAAGAAACATTGGAAGAGTCCCAGGCCAAGGAAGCTTGGTACAAATGGAGCAACCAACTAAATTTAATGCAGTTCCCTAACAGTCGTTAACAGATATTTGATTCAAAAATGAAGCAACCAAGAGAAACAGCAGTACTGTCTGAGAAACCCGGACAAAATAGCCTCGAGGTCTTTGGTGCAGTGGCCCCCATGCTTTAAAATTGTTCAGGGACCCCCTTCAGCTGTGAGTAGAACCCTTGTGATATGATTTTTTATGAAGGTACTTTGGGGACTAGGGTTTTCCAAGATGATGCTCCCTGAGTTTGGGAATTTTTGCTCAGTGTTACACTACAGAAATAACTTGCTCACTCTCTGTGGAGCATGCAGAATTCAACCATTTTAAGCCGGTTTGGGAGTAAATATCCAATTTTCAGTTTATTTCCTTCAGCAGAAAGAAATTCAGAAAAAAGAGGGTATTAGCAGAGTATTAATCATGGAGTTTAAAAAAAAGGGAAGAAGAAAGAAAAAAAATTGCACAGGAAAATGTGATTATTGTTCTCTTGGTTGTTTATAGCACAGTGTCTGCGCCTCACCCACAGATTTGTTGCCTGACTTTTATTGGAAAAGGTCAAATTTTGAGTAATTGTTTGATGGTGCAATTAAGCCTAATTAACAAGTAATTCCAGGAAGACTGAACTATTATAGCAATGATTTTGTGGAGATAAACTAATGGAAAGAAGTTAGTTTGCTTTTAACTCCTTAGTCACTACCCCTATCTTACTTATTAAAAGAAGTGAAGAAAGTAGATATGTTGGTTTTGTCTTTTCCACAGTAGCATGAGTAAAAGGACATACACAGAACCCCCAGATTATCAGAGAGACAATCATCTTGATGAATGGTTATTTAGTTACTGCAGTGTTGCAAAGGTATCATGAGAGCATTGACATGTGAGGAACATGGTGAGCACTGCTTTTGGAGTGGTCCTTGAGCCCCAGAATGAGTCCAGGAGCAGAAAAATGGCACCTGTCCATTGGTTCATTCCTGTTAGAACTGTTCACTCCTGCTAAAAATGCAAAGGATTTCCCTCCCTGCAACAACGTGGTCTCTCAAAGGTAAATAACTGCTATTTCTGTTGCGGGAAACATACTGTATGAATCATTCCAGTATTCTTGGGAGTACATCTACATCTGCAGGTACTTATCACTGTGAAGTCATTTATAAGTCTTTTCTCTACCATTTCCCTATCATTTTCACTACCAAAACATGGCAGGTTCATGTAAAACAAAGCAGATAATGGAACTTTCATGAAATAATAAACATAGAATGGCTGGGTATCATTGTGCATAAAAGAGATTTGTCATGCAGCCAAAACTATTTGATGAGCTATGCATGACAAGCTGTTTGCCAAACAGCTGTGGCTGCTTCTTAAACTTCCATTCTGTGCGCGGCAAATCCAACGCAACCCAGACTTACATTGTAACCTACCCTTCTGTCTATCTATCTCCTCATGAAAGCTGGGAATTGAGAACATCATTCGCAAGTAGAGATGGGCACAAATAAAAAAAATGGGATTTCATTTATCATTTGTCATTTAGAGGGTCTGTTTCGGTTCGTTTCTTTTTTTGCGAATTTTTGCAAAAAATTGTTTTCATTTTCATTCGTTTATTACCATTTCGTTACCATTTATTTCAATTTTTTGTGATTTTTTTTAGCATTTAAAGCAGTTCACTGTATTGCCGTAACGAAAATGAAACACATGACAAAATTTCCAGTGTTTCTGTTCGTTTTGTTTTATTTTAGAGACAAAATTTGCATAATGAAATGAAAAAATGAAAATGAAAATGAAAAATTGTTCATTTCGTGCCCATCTCTATTCGCAAGCATTGAAGCCCCTGTCAATGTACATCCACCACATCATCCAGGTCTTGACATTTAAAACAAATAAATAGGATAGACCAGATGGTTATTCTGGGGTCAGGAATTTCATGACATCTACTTGCACTATTCCAAGAAACCCTACATTCTGGTCCCCCACAAATAGAATCTCCTAGACCGAAGGCTCTCACAGCCAAGCAAAGAGGATAAGGACAATTATGTAGAAAAAAGGAACTCCTTCAGAAAGTTAGGAAACCACCCCTTTAGGACATTAAAAAATAAAACTGCAATTTAAAAATTGAGGTCAAAACTGTCACCTTCAGGTATTTATTGGAGAATTGGATGCCATTTGTATTTCGAGCTGTTGCTCTTCTCCAGAGGCAGGATAAAATCGGGACCATGCTTTCAAAAAAATATATAGCTCTTTGTGTTTCTGCCAACATAAAACCTTCTCACCTTTACAACCTTCCCGTGCACACAGAGGTGCCTTCTTTTTCCATGGGTAATTTCAACAAATGGCATGGGTCATTCCAATTGATCCCTTCCAATTATCTCAAAATGCTTATAGAGTAGAATGTATACCATATGTGAACAATGCCTGTGGAGTGGGGAGGTGTGTGTGTGTGTGTGTCTGTGTGTGTGTGTGTGTGTGTCTGTCTGTCTGTCTGTCTGTCTGTCTGTCTGTCTGTTTATCTATCTATCTATCTGTGTTAGTGGAACTGCACCACATTTGCTGGCTGATGTGGGTCAAAGGAAGACAAATGTGTCAGTCTCTTGTAATCTATAACTTCTCTCCAAGACTCCTATTTTCTCCTATATATAAGATTTTCTTTTGATCGCAGACCATTGAATTGCTATCAGGGTAACAACAGTGTTGTCAGTGTTCCTGTTGTGAGGACAAACCATAGAGCATCCAGTCTTCTTCCTATATATATTCTCTGTTCCCACTTTCTCCCTTGTCACACTCTTTGTGGTCTTTTTGAAAGCACGATGCACAGATGTTTCTCTCTCTCTTGAATTGTTGGGTGTTTTTTCAAGTAGCTTCCCTGAGAAAAAAATGTGTCTATGTGTGCAAGTCCTTTCTTTCTACTAATACATTTTCTTTCTGTATAAACAACCTGCTGCTGTTTTTTAGATCTAGAGGCAAAAAAAAACTCTGTTCCACAGATGCCATTTTTTCTTTCAAGTTCTTTGGAATGTCTACATCTGGCCACTGTGCAACACCTTCTTCCTGTCCCCTTAACTATGCTTTTATGTTTTGTTGCTTTAGTCTTATTCCCCTTCTGTTAATCCTATTTTGTCACTGCACTTCCTTCTCTCTCCTTCAGCAGAATTTGTTTGTACTGGTGGCCAGTTAGAAACTATTTGTGTCCTGTTAAAGCTGCACAGGAGAGGACAGACTTACTAATTTCAACACTTTCAAATGCAGAGTTATTTCAAACTATTTCCCCACCCTTAATCTTCTTTCTTTCCTTAAATAGGACCATCTTGTTCTATTTTGGATGTGGATGGGACTATAATTCAGCAATTCTTTATACGATTTTCATATGCGGATTGTTTGGATGAAACAAGGAATAGTCATAGTTTGGCAATAACCAAATATGAATAATTATTTATCTGTACTTAGTTCCTCTCCCCAAGAGCTGAGGGAATGGTGCTGGTGATCCCATGTGATAGAAGGGAGATGCTAGCCAGGTGCTCAGTGTAGTAATGACTAGAGTTCAGCACAAACCTCCCCAGCCAATGACCTACTCACCAGTCAGAGTGTGCTCCTCTTCTTTTCTTCTTTAGCTATTCCAACAGTCCCCAGGAGGAGCACAGGCTCCTTGGGTGGTCTGTCAGCCCAGGAGGCATGCATGGAAGGTTGCACTTCTTTCTTAGACTGGTGGAACACCCTAAGAGCAAGATGAATGGAGCACATTCCATCTGGTGAATGGGGAATGCAGCCAAGCACCAGTGGTTTGTGCCCATCACTAGTAATGGCTTGTTGCTGTCAAAGTCACAGGTTACAAAGTTAATTTGGGAGTTCCTTTTCCTGTATCTGTGCTGGGTGCCAGAAGCGCTAGTTGTATCTCTTTTTGGGACTAGTAATATATCTCAGCAATTAATAATGGGTATCATGTCAGAAGAAGAGTACTTAAAATATTCCAACATCCTTTATTGAATAAGTCGATTAGACCATTTCAAAGCCACAAGATAAAAACACGCACATCCAAGTACTAATAAATATACAAATACAATGCATTAAAACGATAATATTACATAGTTCTTGCTCAAGAGCTACAAGGGATATATTCACATTTAATATATATCTTGATCCAACTAGATCACACCCTTACTAACCACCTGCTTCCTCAGAATTACTGCTTTTACTGCAAAAATTCTGATTTTATGTGTTAATGATGATTTCTCCCACATAACAAATAGGCAAGTTTCTTATTATCATCCCAATTCTCCAAGCATCTAGGATAGGGGCTTAAATAGAATTTTCTAATATTAGTATACAATTGGCAATGCAAAACATAGTGTGCCAAGTCTTCCACTTTAGCCTCCTCACAAACACACAATCTATCTTGTACAGGTATGCCTGGATATCTGCCTTGTAACATTGCTGAGTCCATTAGTTTGAAACGAAGGTGAGTGAATGCAATATTGCATCAATAGTTTTTGTTTGTAAAAGATCAAATGGATATTTTTGCTTCAATAGGCTTCAACAGGAAAAAGAAATACATTTATTAGGCTTGGGATAATTTGTTGTAAGAGTTTCTTCTGGAATGAAAACTCAGTGGAAATTAAATCTGCTTCCTTGGATCAGCTTTGGGACAACATTTTCACCAATGCAGCTTATGGGCAGTGCTCCAGGCCTTCAGTGGAGGCCTCTAATACAGTATTTGTATATGGCTCATGGATCATACTTTGTCATTTTATAGGAATTCATCAAGACAATGAATGTGCATAAAACAGAAAAATAACATTTCATTTTGTTTCATTTCTTACAATTTTTTAAAAAATATACAAAACAAACGGAAACAAAATGAAACAGCTCCCCTAGGTCCTAGAGGCCACAGATTTGGTGCCCTGGAGCCATTTCTAAGGACTCCTGCTGAACTGCTATCAGCTGATCCCTTTAAAACTGGCCCATTTGGCATCAGGGTATCCCCCTGGTGCCAACTGGGCCATTTTTAAAGGGGTCCCAGCGATTACTTCTCAGCAGGAGCCCTCTGAAAATGGTCAGGTTGGCAGCTCCAGGTGATCCCCTGGGTCCTAGAGTTTTAAAAGGCTCCAGCCATTGCCAGCTCGACAGGAGCCTTCTGAAAATGGCTCCCTGGAACTAAATCCCCTGCCTCTAGGACCAAGGGGAGTCACCCCCTCCTCCCAGCTGAGAGGAGGCCGGAAACCAGTCTGAAAGGAGGCAAGGAGTGCCAGAGCAGCATTGGTGACCCACCTCCTCCTGTTCCCTCTCCTAGGCTCCAGCGGCAGAGGCCACCCTGCAGGTAAGGAACCCCCTTTTACAGACAGAATGAAATGGTTTGTTTCAATGGGAAAATCAACCATTTGGTTTCATCTGTAAGAAAATGCTGCTTCCTCATTTCATTTTGTTTCATTACGTAATGAAACTACAAAACAGCATTTCATTTTTTGTTTCGTGCCCATCCCTAATAAAAAAAATGTTGATGCCCTTCAAAAAAGATGCAATCATGGCCTATAGAGTTTGTTGGTCAGACATATGTTTGATCTATTCAGAAACAGGGCTCTCAATTACTCTTATTTCCTGATAGATAAATCCCTAAATGGGCCTATCTTCAGCTATCTTCTTTATCTAAAAATCTGGAAGGAATTTTCTTTTACATGGAAACAAACCAACTCCATTTGAAATATTCAAGCAGGGAGCTATCTGCAACATGTGCTTCAGCTCTTGGGCAACTCTAGTACCATTTGTCTCTCAGAAAGAGACAGCCAGGAAATGAGAAGAGAATCCCATAAATCACCATTTTCCCTTAAAGCTAGTCCTTGGTGCTTCCAGTTTGCCTGAGCCACATGTTAGTCATACATTTTATATGGGCAGGAAAATGTAGATCTTACTTAGGAGAGGATATAAACAAAGTTGTCCTTAGGTTATAAGGCAGGCATGTCCAAAGTCAGGCCCGGGGGCCAAATGTGGCCCATTTTCAAATTTTGACAGGCTCAGCCTGTCATGCTTCCCTGCCAGCTGGCCCCTCCCCATCAGCTTGCAGTTTTACGGTTTGCCTGCTCTCCCTGCCTCTGTCCACCCCACCAGCCACCTGCTCAACCTACCCGCCCCCAGTTCAGTTGCTGCGGCATCCTCCCAGCCTCCTTGCATGTTATAGAGACTTGTCCAAAGTCTGGCCCAGGAGCCAAATGCTGCTGAATGGTCGGCCCCCGCACATTTTCACCTCGACAAATCTGGCCCTCCTTGCAAAAATTTTGGACACCCCTGCTATAAGGTAACCACTGAGATTTCAAGATCAGAACCTGGAACCAGGGGACAGATCCCTGTAATGGGTGTTAGGGCAGTCAAAAGTTGATTGGAAGATGTGACCTGGGTAAACTGAAAATGGAAACGAGCACATCGGGAATCTGGATGAACTGGGTCAAAAGGAAAGTAAAATCCAATTGACCATGCACCAAGACTGGTCGAACACCCTAAGAGCAAGATGAGTGGCAGTGGGCAGACATGTGGCAAAATGTGCTCAGTAATAGCATTATTGCTGTCATTCCTGCTATTCCATGCATCCCACACAGCCCCACCTATACTACTAATGAATTCAAGGAGTTGTTCCATGTCTTGTGATACTGTTTGAACTTGTCAAGGCACATGGGCTGCTAGCAAGGTCCTCTGCCACTCCTCCAGGATCTGTGCAGCAAAATTGCTTGGAGGGTCGTGATACTTACACTTCACCCCCTGTCTGCTTCTGAAGGCAACAACAGACTCATTAACATGTGTCCACTAACTCCCCACTCCCCAGTCACCTCCCCTTCATTTGGTGCACTGTTACTGCATTACAGCCAACCTTAAAACACCTTTGTGAGGTCCAGTGCCAGCCATGAATTAGCTGAGCTAAATGCCCAACTTTTGGTGTTTTCTCTGAGTTTCATCTCCCTGCCAGGAAAAATTTTAGAAGCAAAACAACTATCTGAGATTTCAGCTGGTGCTTTAAGACATGCCTTTTCCTCCCATTCTATTCTTTCCTGAATTGCCAGGTTGTGGTATAGTCATTTGTAATTTTTGCACTCCGCTCCAGTGACTCATTGCCTAAGAAAGCTCCTCTCTTCTAAGGAGAAAGAGAAGAGTCTTCTTAGATAATGCTAGAAACCCCACCTATTGATCTGCATCACCACCATTTCACTATTTTGTACCCTTGTGTAGGTGCCTCTGCAAGTCCTCCAAAGGAAAGGTGCATCAGAGGAACCTAGGAATCCTTACATAAGGAATGAAAGCTTATCTTGTAATTCAGATTTTAAAAAAATTAAATCAGCAAGATAGGTCCAAGCTACTTTGACTGTTCATCCATCCACCCTAGTCATTCCAATTCAGGGCAGTTCTTAAATCCAAAGATGGGGAACAATTTCTTCACTTTCACCATGTAAGTCTCTAAAGGCTTACAATTGTCCTTCTACACTCTATTATAGGAGGAAGAGCCCATATGCTGGATGATCCACACCCCAGGTTACAACTGGCAGATATGATTGAAGTGCCTTTGCCACATCTACCATCTCAGCTGTGGGGGAGCAGGAGTTTGTTGGGGCAGGAATTTCTATGGACTGCTGTGGCATCCTTTGGGTGTCTCAGGGACAACTGAAGCTTGAGGCTTGTAGCACTTTCTTGGGGTGGTCCAGGTAGGGGCCATTCTGGTGTCTCCACTCAGCTCTCCCCTTCATTGCTGCTTCCACCTTACTTCTAATTAGCAGTACCTAACTAGTAGCAGCTGTGATAGCCAGACCAATATTCTCATCACTCCTCCTTTAGTCCTCATTTGGAAAGGAGAGTGTTTTCATCGGGGGAACATTTTAGATTGCGAACTCTTAACATTGATGCTCTACAAGACACATTTTGTAGTTTTACATCTAATGCAGCTCTATTTTTTTGGGGTGGTGGTGGTGGTGGTAATAACCTGTCCAAATGAAACAAATGGAGTGATTTGTAGAAATGGAGTCTTAAATTTGATAAGGCATCTCAATACATTTCCCAATCAAACAGACATGACCCTGATGATTCCGAGGCTTATATAGCAGATAATGCAAAGGCAGTTTAACTTGGTATCTTACCTTCTTTCTCTAGCCAAGTGGATTTAGAGTTAATGGGCTCACAGCCTAGCATGCTCCTCTAATCTGGCAATTCAGCAGCTGCATAATGCAGCAGTGTAATTTATTAATGTAATATGTGTACGCCTGTTATAATAATAAAAAAGAGATTGTTGATAGGTTCTTTAATTCTTCACCAGAGTTCCTTATTATTACTAGGAAAGCCAGTATTTCAGTATCTTTAGCTTCTAGTTATTTGCAGTTAATTTGTAAGACACAAAATAAAACCCATTTTACGCACCTCAAACTCTACTTTGCTTTTACTTGTATTTCAGTAGCCTCAATGAGAAGAGGAAGGGCAAAGAGGGCAGAAAGGAAGACAAATAAAACTACACCTGTTTAAGGAAACATATATTCTTAGTCAACTTGTACCAAACAGTTCCTTGGGTTCTTGTTTCTGAATTGTCTATGAGTCAAACTCAGAACTTGGAAATGTTGGCCATATTGCCTGAGAGATTTCCAGAACTTGATCCAAAAAAGAAACATTTGACAGTTGTGGGTGAACTACTGTAGAATGCAAATGGATGCAACTGATGCACCTCTTACGTTCTTTTCTAAATAACAGTAACATTCTGGAGGAATGTCTGGAAGAAATGTCTTACAAGGAGCGGCTTAGGGAGCTGGGAGTGTTTAGCCTTACAAAAAGAAGACTGAGAGGGGATATGATATGTTGAAATATTTGAAAGGATGTCACATTGAAGAAGGGGCTGGTTTGTTTTCCATGGCTTCAGAGACTAGGACACGGGGAAACTACAGGAAAAGATATTCAATTTAAACATTAGGAAGAATTTCATGACAGTTAGAACTGTTCGGCAGTGGAATATGCTGCCACGCAGGGTGGTGGAGTCTCCTTCTTTGGAGGTTTTTAAGCACAGGCTGGATGGCCATCTGTCGGGAGTCCTGTGGTGGAGGTTCCTGCATGGCAGGGGGTTGGACTAGATAGCCCTTGAGGTCTCTTCCAATTCTATGATTCTATGATCCCAGTGAGGAGAGTTCTTCCGCACTGCCTTGCATAACTTGTTTGCCACCCAGAATATATGGAACTCATGGTCATGCATAGGTTTCCATAGTATTAAATGTTCATGTCCCATGGAATTCTGTGTGCAATAAGCTGCCCTGGCATACATGGTCTCTCTACAGACAACCTCATTGATATCTCTGGATGTCCATTGGTGGAGCCAGCAGCACATCAGAAGCATGGCCCCATTCCCTAGCAATCACATGATGTTCTCCACATGAAAGTAATGTGGAAAGAAAGCTGAAATGTCCATCAGACTCAGTGGTATATGAGGAAAATGGGAGAAAGATGGTGCCCCTTGCAGAGTTGTTAAAAATTGAAAGTATTTGATAAAAAACTGGCAATTATTTTTTACACTAATGGAATTCTACCAAATATTATACAGAATATAGCAATTTCTAATCTATGAAAGAAGTTTAATTAGCCAGCAGGTCAACAGTTAAGGCAATACAGGATTCAAAAGCTGAACTGAGGAAATGTGTAAACAGAATTCTAAACATGGGCAGGGGCTACAGTTTAGACACAGTAGTGTCTAAACAAGTGCCAAAAGTGAGAATCTTTCCTTTCTGTCCTTTGCCAATAAATACATGTCAACAACAGGTGTTGATATTAATGAGTGCTATTTAGAACACAGCTCCCTCAACCTGTGCCTGGAGGTGGTCTTGGAATGGACCAAGACCAACCGGCTCAAGCTGAACCCAGAGAAGACTGAGGTTCTGTTCTTTGGGGCACCCTAGACTGGGGGGGTCCCTCCAGCCTATGGACAGGGCCAGGAATCTGGGTGTGGTCCTGGATTCAGCCATCTCCCTGGAAGCCCAGGTGATGGCTGTCTCCAGGGCTGCTTTTATCCAGCTCCGTAGGATCGCCCAGATCCACCAGTACCTTGATGAGTCCTCCCTTAGGACAGTTGTGCAGGCCCTCGTGATCTCGAGGATCGACTACTGCAATGCCCTCTAGGTGGGGTTGCCCTTGACCCTTGTCCAGAGGCTACAGCGGGTGCAGAATGCGGCAGCCAGACTGGTGGTGGGTGCTCGTAGATTCGATCACATCACCACAGTTCTGGCTCACCTGCATTAGCTGCCCATTATCCTCCGGATAAGGGTCAAGGTCCTGGTTTTGATTTTCAAAGCCCTCCAAGGCTTGGGACCAGAGTACCTGTCAGAGCGTATCTCCCAGGGGTCAACTGGGGTCAGGCCCACTAGAATGGCGCAGGCACGCTCAATTAGGGTGACCACACCCAGGGAGGCACAGAAATCACTCGTGCGTAACCATGCTTTCTCTGTGGTGGGCCCCACGTTGTGGAATCATCTTTCTATTGAGCTGCACCTGAAAACCTTCCTTTTTAAAGAGGCATATGGCAACCTTCTTATTTATTTATTTTTTTTTGCCGCCCGTGTTGCCTCTTGTGGAGGGTCTTCCCCTCCTTATTTTACCAGTTCTTACTTGCTTTCTTTTTTTTTGTTATATACTGTTGGTTTTCTTTTAATTTTAAACTGCCCAGAGTTCCGTCCGGAAGATGGGTGGTATAGAAATACAATAAATAAATAAATAAATAAATAAATAAATAAATAAATAAATAAATAAATAAATAACATCAATCTGAATCCCAAATCTTGTGATGCTGTTTAGTGTCACGCTTTAGCCACTGGTAAATGGAGGAGAAAGCTGCAAGGTGTATTTTCCCCCTTTTGAAAATAAAAAAAGCAAGTGCTTTTGGACACCAGCAGTTCTGTGATTATTATGGGCTGATTTTGTGATGATGTGTCTTTTCACCGCTTTGGACTGTCAGAGACCAATTTCATGCTGTGTGAATTCACTAATCATGCCACAAGGTAGCAATCAGATGGTGGGAAGGTGATTAGTTTGTGCTCGGTTTCTACTGAAAGAAGCTGAAAACAAGGACTAGACCCATTGCCTAATTGCCATCGGGAAACATATTTATTGTAAGGTGCAAAATTGTTCCCAGAAAGCCCCACATTGTGCTAATTCGGAGACTATTCCAGGATATATATGAAAATATCCAATATGGATCAAATGCCACGCAGGACTAGACTGCACTGTTTGTTCCAAGCAGTCACCAGTCACACATCTCATTTACCCGTTTATACTCTCCCTATATCATTATAGACTTTTCTGGAGAAATTATCTAGATAGACTCTGCTAGATGCATGCTAAATTTGTGTAAGTAAGTAAATGTGATTGCATTCCAGCTACTCTTTTTTGGCTCAAAATTTAAAATAGCCCTAAGGTGGAATAATGCAGAAGGGTGTTATGCAATAGGAAGCACCGAGTTCAACAGGAGTGTAAAGACAGTGATAAAGAGCATTCCCATCAAATACGTGGAAATTAATCTGGCAGTTTGACCCAGTAACCGACGTGCATACTAAAACACTGATGTGAATTGAAAATAAAATAACCACGCTTGACAGATATAATAGTTTAAGTGATTTCAAATTAACCACATCCCACTGACCGCAAGTGAAGAATGTGCTCATTCTCCCGCAATGAAACATGCTCTAGGGACTCATTATACAGAGCAGAGTAAGTAAAGCCAGAGTGGAGTAATTGATGCTGAGGAAGAAGAAAGAATGACAGCTATTTAATGATTCTCAAACTTATACATAAAGATATCACATGTGCCTAATGTATTATTTTTCTCTTTCCAAACTGAGTGTATTATAGGCTTACATCTATATTGCATAGCAATTGTAACACTTGATATGGCTTTTAGAGATAATGAATTATGACCCCCCTCCTCCCTGAAAGGCATCAGCTGCTACATGGAAAGAGTGAATAACAAACATCTTGAGCCACTCAGATATATCCACTGTGGATATGTCATGAGGCCAGTCCTTCAATGGAAGCACCTTACTTTTGACTGCCTATCTTCCTTTTAAAAAAAGAGATGTTCTCTTATAGCATGTTTATTAAATATTTTATTTCAAAATATTTAAATGTTTTAAATATTCAATTTTATTCAATATTTTCTTACAAATCCATAGGGCATAATATAGAATAGGAAAGCAATAGAAATTCTAAGACTCTCAAGGTTAGCAAAAAGGCACAGTGGGCTTCAAATGGCTGGTCTGGCTATGCCTTTTGAATATGCCCAGATAGACATTTTCCTTTCCTTTCCTTTCCTTTCCTTTCCTTTCCTTTCATTCATTTATATTTTGGGGGAAAGACCTTCTAAAACAGTGCTGGTGAACCTTTGGCACTCCAGATGTTTTGGACCACAACTTCCATAATTCCAAGCCTGTGTTGCCAGTGACAAAGGACTGTGGGAGTTGTGGTCCAAAACATCTGGAGTGACAAAGTTTCACCACCACTGCTGTAAAATAAAACTGGTCCTACTGGATATTATACATTTTGGCTCAAAATGAAAATATGCTTACACACATATAAGGCATGTGGTTCAGGTTTGGAAAATGTTCAGTATACGAAGTGAGTTAGGGGCATTTGTTGGTTTCTGAATATATATCCAAAGTAAAATGAGGAAGTCCAAAGGAGTGTTCAATTCAAATCAAATAATATTTTAGCTCTTTGATGGTTTAAAAATGCACTCAGGTAACAAAAATGATACTATTAGAGATGGGCACGAAATGGTTTTTTTATTTCGTTGTTCGTTATTCAGTTTGTTATGTAATGAAACAACTAATGAACCTAGGGGCAAATTTAGCACAAAATGAATGGAACTGAGAAAAATTGGTTTGGTTTGGTTCGGTTCGTTAATAGGGGAGCAGAGATGTCTTCTACCTGGTGCTGGTCTGGAGGTCCAGTCTTCTTGGCTTCTGGGATGGTGACCAGGGGGGAAAAAGCCAATGACAGCCACACTACAGCTGTAGTGCGGCCATGTGGTCGACACAGTAAAAAAAAAGGAGCACTGACCAGGCCACCCTTGGGGTGACCTAATTGTCCCCCCATTAATGAACCAAACTGAATTGAACCAATTTTTCTCAGTTTGGTTCATTTCGTGTTAAATTTGTCCCTAGGGTCGTTAGTTGTTCCATTACATAACAAACTGAATAACGAACAATGAAATAAAAAATTCATTTCGTGCCCATCTCTAATAGTATCATTTACCACAGTCACAATTAGAATTATCGGGCAACTCTCACTTTCCAATATTGGAACCTGCCGTGGTTAATCTGAATCCAGTTATGTGCTGTCCAGTTTTTCCTTGTGAGATCAAAGCCTCACAAGCAGTGATGGCGAACCTTTTAGAGACTGAGTGCCCAAACTGTGATTCATAACCCACTAAACATTCGTAAAGTGCCAATATAGCAATTTAACCTGAATACAGGTGGCTGTGAAGGGGGCGATGTCGGGTGCCCACAGAAGGGGCTACAAGTGCCACCTTTGGCACCCGTGCCGTAGGTTCGCCAACACTGCCATAGAGGCACTGTATTGGATCAGATAACAAGCCAAACAAATCTGGATTAGAAAGTATCCACTGCTAATGTCATGCTATCTCAATGTCAAAGTCTTCTCTGACTAGTTGCTATCCAAATGTCCATGGCTGGTTCTAAGATTTGCATCTAAAGATTTGAGCACAACAGTCCTTGAACATAAGTAATGGTCGGTTTCCCTCACATTGCTGCCAGTCCCTGGGGTACTGAATTGCCAGTCTCTGGCTCAAGTTTAGCCAGTGAGCTAAACTTAAATACTTAAATACTTGCTTGGCTAGTGGGGGTTTGGATTCTACACAGCTTCTGCTGGCCTTGTGTCAGTTCATATAACCATCTTGACTATATAGTTTTGATTGTGTATTTACTTGCTTAGTTATTGTCTGCTAATCCATATTGAGAATGTAATTTCCTGAACTTCCAGTGAGTCTTTGACATTACTGCAATTGTATTTTTATTATTTTGTTGATCCTGATTCATGGGAAAGTACACACAAAAAATAAAAACACTTCATTACTTATTCCTTGCATCTTTTCTGTTCTTTGGGGGATGGATGACACAAGGACAATGTCAAAGAGGCAGGATCCACTGTTACTTTTATTTCAGGTGCTTTTACCTAGAAGTAAATTCCATTGATTTCTTTTGCCGCTAAACCAATGAAAAGTATTGTAGCACCTTAAAGACAACCAACTTGCATTTGACATGAACTGCTCCAAGAAAACTCCATGGTACAGATGGGCACGAAATGAAAAAAAAATTCATTCTGCTATTTGTTATTCGTTTCATTGCATAACAAAATGAATAACAAAAATTGTGATGAAATTGGAACGAATCGAACAGAACCACAAAAATTAGGTTAATTAACATTTCGTTTTTGTTAATGGCGATGCGCAATGAAATGAGCTGTTTTTAAATGTTAAAAAATGTCCTGAATATCTGTAAAAACCCAGCGATAATTAGTTATTCTGCCTGATAATACCTACCAGGGGGGTTGGGGTTCTTAAAATGTGCATTTATGTCTTTTCTCATATCACTGTATTTTTTTTTCCTTTAAGGGGAGTTAGGGGACATTGACCCAAAATGGCTCCCATATGCCTAATATTGATTTCTTGGGTATTAAAACACCCTGGACATCCATAAAAACACAGTGATAATTATTTGAAATTACCTACCAGGGGGTTGCGGTCCTTAAAATATTTGTTTTTGTCTTTCTCCTATCGCAATGTATTTTTTCTTTTCCCTTTAAGGATGACACAAAATGGATTCCAGCCACAAGATGGATGCAAGCCATGTGATGGGATCATGTAAATTCTTGGACAATTTCAATCAATATCATGCCCAGGTTGCAGACTGGGTAGGTGTGGCAGCCACAGAGGGCATAAAAAGCTTTGGCAGTCCCCGTCCTCCTTGCAGTCTGCTGGGAGTTAGGGTGGGATTGCTGTCTCTGCAACTTGTTACTTTAGGCCAGCCAGGCAGGTGTGTGTCTCTGTGTTCCTGCTGGCTGCAGCCTGGCTCTTAGGGGAGAGAAAGAAGATATTTCTCTTGCAGCCTCCCTGTGTGTGTGCGTACCTCTCGTTGAGTACCCTCCCCTGCCCCGCAGTGCAGTCACTCTGCAGCTGCCTTATGCCCTGGGCAATGCCCGTCGCTGCCTTTGCAACCTCCCTACATACCTACTCTATACTGTGTCTCTGTCAGCACCATTTTTTTAGTGTTTTCCCTCTGGTCTGGGGTGCTGGGGGACATCCGCCTGTGGAAATGCTTTAAGTTGCACAAAAAGTGGGTAAAAATGAAAAACAAGAAACAAAAAAAAAGAAATAATTTTTTTCAAAAACTTCACAAAACACAAAAACGAACCGAAACGGACCCGCAACGAAAACAAAAAAACCAAAATGTCAATTTTTTTCAATTTATGCCCATCTCTACTCCATGGACATGGGGTCATGAAGAGTCAGTCACAAATGTAATGACACAACAGCAGCAGCAGCAGCAGTAGCAACGACAACGACAACGACAACAGCAACAACTGTGGACAGCAGCTGACAGTCTCGGGGAAATTACTTACAGCTTCAGTGGAGATCTGTTTATACACAGCTAGAGCCTGGAGAATTTAAGAATACAAGTTGCTTTCTTTAAATGCTCTGTTGTTGTTGATTTCCTGAAACAGACTATGAATTAACATGGCTATCCTTCTTGAAATATCATTCATTTCTGTGTAAAGGGTACCATGGTAGAAATCACATCAGCCTTCAGTTAAAATTCTTATTTACCTATCTCACTCAACACAAACATCAGTGAGACCGAAGGCTGCTGGAAAAAGATGCCCTTGGACAGTTGTGTGTGCATAAAATTAATATGTGTGCGTATTACTGCAGAATACTCTCTTAGCACCATCTGTGCCTGCCCACTGTCTTCAGGTGAAATAAATGTGATTTTCAAATTAAACAGGGGAGAAAGGATAAAACCTTACACTGCTTAATAAATTAATGTCTTCTGTTCTCTTTCCTTACTGGTCACCTGTGCCACCAGTGCCACACACCTTGTGGCCAAATATGAGTTGTGATAGGTTGTCACACCGTTCGAAATATTATAGATGAAATCCTTCCGGGAGCAGCAGCTGGCTTGTTTTGCAAACTATATAGTCATTTGGCAGTGACGAGGCTACACATGTGGCTTGGGTTTACTCAGATGGTTAAGCGTATTTTTCTCCAGGGTTCTTCCACCCCCCTTTCCCCCATCTTTGATTGTGAGGAATTTAAACCCAGCAATATATGCTCAAGGCCAAAGCCTAACAATTATTTTACATTATAGCCTTTAGAAACCTTTTTATTATAAATAAGGGAAACTGAAAGCTGGCTATTAATATGTTGAGCTGGAATGTTATTCTTCTAAGAGAGTAAAAAGAAATATGGCACATTAGCAGTCTTTGAAATGCAGAACAAATTCTATTATTATATTCTCCACTTCTAACAAAAGGCATGTTTTGTCCGTAGAACCAGCAAAATTAGAGATAAAAATGACTAGGAGGGCAGTCTTTTCTAGTCTTCTCATTAATGTAAAATTATGCCCTCAAGTAGATTCTCAATTGCTTTGTCCAATCATATTTCAAAGGATCTAGGCAGACAATGGGTTTAGTCCAAATCAGCTGAAGTCAGTGGGAACACCTCTCTTGTTTCAAATATGGTGGTATAAAGAATACACCCAATGAGTGAGAGTGAGCGGTGTTGGGCGTTTTAGCCTGTATGCCAAAGACAGTGTAGAATCTTATCCACACTTTCCCCAACAAGAGATTTCATTTCTAGTTTCTTATAAAATGATCATGGGATTCTTTCTGCCCATCCAAGTCAAGGTGAATTGTATTCAAAGTCACCTATTCAAGGACAGGTTCTTCTATCACAACCTGTTAGTAAAAACACAATGATATAAAAAAGTAAATAAATAACAAATGCTGCCATTTTATGATACCCCAAATGGGGTATTTGGAGTAGTTGCCTCTGTCTCCTAGATACAACAAAATCATAGAATCATAGTATCATAGAATCACAGAGTTGGAAAGGACCTTGAGGGCCATCCAGTCCAACCCCCTGCCACACAGGAACCCCCCAATCACAGTACTCCTGGCAGATGGCCATCCAGCCTCTGCTTAAAAATCTCCAAAGAAGGAGACTCCACCACCCTCAGTAGCAGCATATTCCACTGCCGAACAGCTCTAACCATTAGAAAGTTCTTCTTAATGTTCAAATTGAATCTCTTTTCCTGTAGCTTGAACCCATTGCCCTGAGTCCTAGTCTCTGAATGTATGGAAAACAAACCAGTCCCCTCTTCAATATGGCATCCTTTCAGATATTTAACCATGGCTATCATATTCCCTCTCAGCCTTCTGTTTGTAAGATTAAACATTCCAAGCTCCCTAAGCAACTCCTCGTAAGACATTTCTTCTAGGCCTTTAACCCTCCTGGTCACCCTCTTCTGCACCCGTTCAAGGTTGTCAACATCCTTTTTAAATTGAGGTACACATAAGTGGACACAGTACTCCAGGTGGGGTCTGACCAGAACAGAATAGAGCGGTACTATCACCTCCCTTTCTCTAAATACTATGTTTCTGTTGATGCAACCAAGAAGCGCATTGGCTGTCTTGGCCACTGCATCACACTGTTGACTCATGTTCAATTTGTGGTCCAGCAGGACTCCCAGATCCCTTTCACGGGTACTATTTTCCAGCCAGGCATCTCACATCCTACATCTGTGCAATTCATTCTTTTTACCTAGATGCAGCAGCCTACATTTCCCTCTGTTGAAACCCGTTCCATTAGCTTTGGCCCAGCACTCTAATCTGTCAAGGTCCTTTTGGATTTTCACCTTATCCTCTATGATAGGATGCAAATCAGTTCTGTGTGAGCCCACAAGTCATCCATGTCCTGCTGTAGCAGATAGTGCTATAATTGCTAAATAGCATTGATTAGATCATTAGGAAATGAAGGCAGATCAGTGCTGAGAAGTAGAGTTAGTTTACAAAATGAATAACGAACCAACTCATCAAAGAAAAACAAAACAAAACAAAACAAAATGGAAATTTTCATTTCGTTCTGTTTCATTTTTCATTCCCTGGTAAATAATTAAATTAAATAATTAAAAAAGCAAGGGATATGCTTTATATGTTTTATATGGAAGGAAGTTAGCCTTTCTGGTATTCTGGGCCTTCAGCATTTTGTGCTTGGCAGCTGATTAGTACCCATCACCAGTTGTTGCAGAATTGTTGGAGTAATATGATTTCTGGGCAAGCACCTACCATACCAACACTGTTACAAGTGTAGTTTGGCCCAACAGAAGATTCTCAAATGTAGGTCCATGTAGACCAGTGGTTCTCAACCCATGAGTCCCCAGATGTTCCTGGACTGCAACTCCCAGAAGCCTCCACCACTCACTGTGCTGGAAGGGGTTTCTGGGAGTTGCAGTCCAGGAACATCTGGGGGCCCACAGGTTGAGAACCACTGATGTAGACCATGTTGCAGTAGCTCATTCTGGATGTTACTAAAGTGTGTTTCGCCATGACGAGCACTGACATCTGGAAAGGATTGAGCTGGTGTGCCAGTGTTCTGAACTTTACATAAGTAGGGAGCAATTGTATACAAAGGGGGCTTCTCAGAGGCATCTTATTGACCCAAGTGCAAAACAAGATGCTGGACTAAATAGACATTAGCCTGATTTAGCAGGGCTTATATGCTCTCAACAGTTTTTTTTTTAAAAAAAACTACACAAATATTTTACATGCAACTTGCCCCCTTGTATCCATTCTGTTGGAAAAAGTAGTAGGTTAAAAAACTCCAGGTAGAGCTACATGAAATACTGAAGAAGATTTCTAAATTAGGCATTTCCAGGAGCTCCCCAGACTTTGGGAAGACTGTGTCCACATTGTCGCTCCCAAGGTTATACTGGCATTAGCATTCCATCAGTTGTCAGAGTAACTAATTCAAAGCTAGCATTCTCCAAAATCTGTATTTCACTGTCAGATCACCCACAGAAGATCCCCAGTTTCATCCCTACAATCTCCTGTTAAAAAGGTTCAAATGACAAATGGTGGTAAAGAGCCCTCCTTTCAGACCCTGGAGAGGCATTGCCTATCAGAGTAGATAATATTAGGATGGCAGAACAAAGTCTGACCTCACATGATGTACCTTTCTGTGCTCCAAGGTCAGGTCTTTGTTTAAAAATGCATGCACAGTTGAATTGTATTTCTTTATGTACATCCTCCATTTTCACAGGCAGATTGCAGTTTAATGTAAACATACCTGACTCAATAAGTCACGTTAACAATGTCTTGGCTTCCAATTCCCAAGGTATCATGCTTTACTTTGCTGCTTTTCAACAAGCTGATGCACTTTCAACAGTGTTCCAGCATTCTCTTGATTGATATTATTGGTAAAGGGCTGGGAAGGGCAGAGCATAAAATCTATGTAATGGAAGATTGCAATGGGTATCACCCCCTACATGGAAGAGGAGAGATGAGGCTGTAGAGAATAGGAATAATGCAGTTCACAATGATGCTTTGTCAGGGTCAGGAACACTATTCATCTCTGAAAACTGTTAAGCTGAAAATGTTGAGTAGAGGAAGAGTCATGAAGAAGAATTTTAGGGAAGGAATCCCCAGGCCTACTGAATCAGTTGGATTTGCTCAAGTGTCAGCTCCAGTCCTATTGACGCTAGCAGGTTTATCCAAACATTTTAAAAAGCTAGTCCAAGGATACTATACACAAGGATACTTATACAGAATACAACAGAATACACAAACCTGAGAAGCAGAGTAGTTTACTGGCTCCCCTTTTTAATGGGCATTTTTTTAAAATCTGGAAATGCACATATGGTACAGACCTGGCAACACAGCAGTTTGGAATGTCACTAAAAGGCAAAGGGTGGGGCAGCCCGCAAATGGTGTGCCCTTTAGTTGGATACAGAGTAGGTCAAGGGTGTCCACCGACCCCTACTTTGCAAACTTAACTACACTGTATTCTCGAAGGCTTTCACGGCCAGGCTCTGATAGCTGTTGAGAGTTTTCAAGCTGTTTGGCTGTTCTCTGGAAGTTTTTCTTCCTCACGTTTCACCAGACTCTGTGGCCATCACCTTCAGAGGGCAAGAAGCTCAGGGAACTCAGAGGGCAAGGAGCTCCCTGAACTCCTTGCCCTCTGAAGATGCTAGCCACAGAGTCTGGTGAAAAACCAGGAAGAAAAACTTCCAGAACATGGCCCGACAGCCTGAAAAACTCACAATAGCAATCTAAGGAGCCACACTGAGTTTGTACCATATTAGCTGCATCTTCATTGAAAACTTCTGCTCCAATGAACTACCTATCACTACGAATTCTTTTTCTTCTTCTTCTTCCTTAGGTTATATGCCAAGGCCACTTCCCAAGCAAATCTTCTACATTCCTTGTCAAGAGAAGAGTATGACATAGACAATTATTTGCAATTTTAGACTGGTATTTGAAGACCTGCACAAGTAGTTCTAAGTGCCAAGGAATCCCTCAGTGTTGGTTACAGCAGCCACCTTGATTGTGTAGAAAACATATTTTTCAAATAAAATGGTATTTCAAAAAAAAGCTTTGATATGGCTTGGTGTCTACTCTTCACAGGAAATTTAAAAACACACACTACATCCTAACTGTCAGACTGGGTATTATGTTAATGATAATTGTACTGGCCTGTATATTATCCTTCATTATTGTAAGCCACCTTGGGTCCTTTTCCAAGGAGAAAGGCAGGGTAAAAATACTCTAAAATAAAATAAATAAATGCACAGCAGCTATGCCATTTCTACACACACACACTTTATTATAATGTACTGTTCCCAGAACAACATTTGGATGTTGGAAGTGGGGATCTAAATCCTTTGCCCTTTACTCCTGTCTGATGCTGATAACCTTCCTCCATAATCACCTAGAATGTATATCGCCAAACAGTGATATATTAAAACAAGAAATATAAATTCTAGAAATACAAATAGCTGGTTCAGTGGACATGTGTGTGTGTGTGTGTGTGTGTGTGTAAATGGTGACCCAGATTGGTATAGAAACAGGAAACAAAGGATTAAAGCCCCCACCATATGATTGGTCCTCCTACACTTACTCTATATTTAAAAAGTAAAGAAGAAATAAATATATCTGCTACCTGCCTTAGAAACAGAGGGAGATAACATGTGACTAGAGATGGGCATGACTTGAAAAAAATTTTTTCGAGTTGTCGTTAGTCAGGCCGGTTCCGTTTCGGCTCGTTTCCGTTTTTCGTGAAAAATCGCAAAAAATTAGTCGGTTCGTTTTTTTGTTTTTTGTTTTCGTTAGTACTGGTTTTTTTTTGGGGGGTAGCGGGCTCCTGGAGGCACCTCTGTGGGGTGGGTGCCTCCTCTGGCCGACTAGGAAGGGAAAGCGGGCTCCTGGAGGCACCCCTGGGTGCCTCCTATCCTCACCCACTAGGAAGGGGAGGCAGCAGGCTCCAAGAGACCCCTCAACATGGGGGTCTCCCCTCCTCACCTGCTGCTGCAAAATGGCATGCATAGCCATATGGATATGCATACCACTATTGCAGACAGTCAGACCAGTCCACTGGTACGACCCTCCGTCAAGGACTGGGTCGCACCTGCCATGTCCCACAAAGAAGGGAATCGTACTTGCGTGTAGTGCAATGCAAGTAGATCTGGCTTAGGGTTAAGGTGGGTTAGTGCAAGGGCTAGGGTTAGGCTAGTGACGGGTAAGGTCGTGGGCTAGTGGGTTGCACCTCTGGGTGCCTCTCTGACCAACTAAGAAGACAGTCTGAGACGTATGGGTAAGGAGTCGAGGATTAGGGTTAGGGTTAGGGGGCTTTTTGGCACATCCCAGAAGTCTCCATGGCCAAGTGGCCATGCGATTAGTGGGATGGCTCCAAAAATTTGCATGGTCGTCCACTCCCACATCATGGCTGGTCACTCGGCCAGCCCATCATTGCGCAGGTGTAAATAAAATAAAATAAAATAAAATCAACAGAGGACAGAGGAGGAGAGGAGAGACATTTTGTTGCAAGAAAAAACCCACTGCTACTGTGAAAAATCTGGCAGTTTATAAATTTCCGCGTGTTTCTCTTGTGCTTGTGTGTTTTTGGACCACGATTTCAAAAACAATATTGCGTTTGCCGCCCCATTTTGTATCCCCCGCCCACACCGCATGGCATGGCGACTCGAGTCCGGCTGCCCAGGACGGGGGGGAGGCGGGACCCCCCCTCCAAAAACAATCCCTCCGGTAGGTGCCCTGCGCCCTTATTCAAGCAGGCATTTTTCCGCCTGCTTTTTGGCCCGGGAATGGGTGGGGGGAGACCCAGGAGAGTTTAAAAGTTTTTTCCTGTGCCGTCCGTGCCACTTGCTTCCGCTTTGGCGGCCGGCGGCGAGACTGGGCTTTTTGCTGGCTGCGAGCCTGCGGTGAGTCCCACCAGACCAGAACAGCCCAGGACGGAGGGGGGAGGCCGGGACCCCCCTCCAGAAACAAACCATCCCTCTGGTAGGTGCCCTGAGGCACGGCAGGCATTTTTCCGCCTGCTTTTTGGCAGGGAACCAGGTTTTTTTAACTTTTAAAAACTTTTTTCTGTGCCGCGTGGCATCGCGCGATGCAAGTAACGAGCATGACAAATCAGACCAAAATTGTTCGTTCGTCGGTTCGAGCTCGAATTCTGGCGGAGTAATTCTCGTTACCGTTTCCGTAGAGTAACGGAACCGAGTAACGGAAACGGAAACGGGAATACCGCTAAGTCGTGCCCATCTCTACATGTGACCTTCCATAAATTGTTGGACTGAGCTCCTCACAGTCCTACCCAGTAGAGATGGGCATGAAATGTCAAAATGGTGTTTCATTTCGTTATTTGTTACTCCACCCCATTTTGTTTCCTTTAATACAAAATGGATTTGTTTTAAAATTTTGTTTCATATTTTGTTTGTTTGCTTCAATTTTTTTTTTGTGTGTTCTGCCCATTTTTTCAGCACCCTCCCAAAGATTTAGAAGTCTGGGCAGCCCTCATCTATCACTCTTGGACATATTTTATGCATAATCCTACTATACTATGCTTAAATTACTAATCCTTTTCTAATTAAAATTGAGGGCTGCCTGTCTAATACATCATATTCTTCACTAACTTTATCTTGACCTCAGTTTACCACTTGCACTGCCTGCCAATTGTGACCAGAATTAATAGAACTCCCAAAGTTTTAAAGAGAATGGGATGGGCGAAAATGCACTGCCTGCCGTGGCCATGCTGAGTGACAGTCAAAAATTTCCATCCAACCCTTAATGTGACCAGCTACTCTCCTTCTCTTAATTGGGTGGGAGGTTGGGAAGAAAGAGGTACTGTGCCATGTGGCTGTCCCTTAAATAACCTCTGGCCCTAGCCAGATGGCCACATGCTCTTTCATTTCTTTTCCTGCCTCCAAACGATTGGGCAAAGTGGCCCCTCCCAGCACTAATGGCGGTTAGGAGCAACCATTGGTAGTGTCCAGATTTATCCAAGTGTAGATAATCAACAAGCTAAAACTCCTTTAACTGACCCAGAGACCCAGACATCACTTCTTTCCAGATTATCTGATGTGCTTTATCACAAACACTGAAGGCTACCATTTACTATTTGCCCAAAGATCACATGAAAATAGCCATCGGCACAGTAGCATTATTAAAGTTCATTATTGAAGTTTGGTTGCTTAGATTCACTGTCTCCCTCACCTCTGTGAACAACAGTGGATCTATTTAGTTTCCTTTGATTTTTAGCAGTTGTCCAATCCAAGCAAACTCTTGAGTCTTCAAAGAAGAGACACCGAAAACACCTTTACTCTCTGTTCTCTTTCTCTTCATTTAAAAGAATCATGGTTGAGCAACATCCTCAATTTCCACAAAGAAACAATCAGGAAAGTTAAACATAATGATTTCATGCCGTGACTATAGTGCAAACACACACTTAACCATCATTACCTTCTCTCCATATAATAACAGAAAACATCTGTATTGTGTATCACAACATAACATCTTGCATTATAATTAGATATGTACTGAGGTATTGGATTGGGGTGATAGATTATTTGTAGTCTATAAAAGATAAGATTGTGTTTTTATTTTTGCATTGCACAGCTAGAGGGGCAAGAATAAAAGAATTTAGAGATTTAATGTTTTTCGTGAAATTTATTTATTTATTACATTTATTATATTAGTACTTCAGTTCAAGAAATAACACCCTCTCTCACACTGAATCAGGCATACAAAGAATATATATGCTGAAGAATAAATTAGCATCTTGCTAAATATAATAGTACATGAGTCTTTTATTAACCGAAACACTGTTCCATCTATGTTTCACATATTTCCCCCCCCCCAGGAAATCATTTCTGCACATCCACTAGTGAGGCATAAGCCCTTCAAAGCCTCTTAACTTGACTATATTTCTCTTCTTTAAATGCCTGGCCAAGAACAAAGGAAGAATTTTAAAAGAGAACCGAGCATAAAAACAAACAAAAACCCGATCCTCCTTCCAAAATGGATTAATATGAATATATGTGGATGAAGAGAGGGCTCCTTCATCTTTGGTGGTCACTCTTCAAGAAGAATGATTGTATAGGACCCACTCGTGGTTCTTTATGCAACAGAAGAATTGTTGTTGTTCAGTCATTCAGTCATGTCTGACTCTTCGTGACCCCATGGACCAGAGCTTGCCAGGCCTTCCTATCTTCAACTGGAGAATAGCATGTTTTAATGGCAACCTCTGTCATCTTACAACGTGGAACAGGTGCAATTCGCTGCTGACCTCAGATATATGGGTAGAGACTTTACTCTTCAAAATGTCACTCTCCACACTCAGTACCAAGGGAAAACAGACTAGTCTTCAAAGGTTCAGATCCATAGCTGTCAAGTTTTTCCTGGCACTGGGCAGGACAGGAGGAGGGAAGTGTGATGCACATGTGTACACTAGCATGCATATGCACCCCTGCACCCACACCAACACCACACCACCCACCACGCGGGCCAAAGTGGATGTTGCCCCTTAGAAGCCGCACCGGGGGACAAGGAGGGTGACGACGATGAGGAGGAGGGCATGGTGCAGGATCTGGGCATGATAATACTGGGAAGGGGAGGCAAGGGGAAAATGAACCCTACCACCCAGCCAGCCTCTCTGCCTGCCTGCCCCCCTGCAGCCCAAATGCTAGAGCTGCCCAGATCCTGCAGCTTTACCAGGAATGCACCTGTGCCATTCCTCCCTTTATATACCTCTGGCATCGCAGTCTCCTTGGAATGCGGCTGCCAGCAAAGATCATGGGAGTCGTAGTCTCCTTCTCTTTCTCCAGTTGGACTCCCAAGTCTCTCCTGTCAGCAGCCAGAGGAAGCTTGCCTCTGCCTCTAGCGCTTGGGACATTTCTGGCAAAAGAAATGTTCTGGGAAAATGGTGGGACAAGGGCTAGAAAACAGGAATGTCCTGCCCAAATTGTGACACTTGTCAGGTCTGTTTAAATCAACTCCTTTGTGGAAAGCTGAATAAGAAGGCCTTGTAGAATGTTAGATACACACTTGAATCCGGTCATGGGTCTCAGCTGAAATAGGTCAATTGACTCAGTTCAGCACTTGATCCAATTGCAACTAAAAATGGATTTAGGATTTTGGATTTAGGCTGTCATCCTATACCCATTTGCCTGGGAATAAGCCCACCTAAATTAAACTGGAATTATTTCTTAGAAAACATGTGGCTACAATGAAGAATTTTTTAAAGTGTAAGTAGTTGTTTGTATCTGCATCAACAACCCCAGGTGTCTTTTGTCAGCAATTTCCAGAATTGTCAACAAGCTATTTATTTTCCTTCTAACTCCCATAATTCTCTAGCCAATATTGCCACCAACCATGCTGCCTCAGGGATGCAAGGAGTTATAATCCAATATCTTTTTCCTGGTTTTAAAAGTAATTCAGCAGATCTAGCAGTTTTTATCTCCACTGGAGTCAATCTTTTTCTAATTTAGTGGGTCTTAATTGTCTATTTGCGACCAGGCCACACAAAAACATTTGTGTCACAGCAAAGAAAGCTCATATGGATGACTGAGGAAGTAGAGCCTAACCTACTGCAGTCAATTCTTCCTTCAGCTCTTTACTGAATGAACTGCCATTGAATAAGAGGAGCCACACAGATTGATCTGGAATGGGGCCAAGATATACACCTTCATCCCAGCCTCTTTGTGGAAAAAGTCATAGACCCTTCCCCCCAACTCCCTGCAAGACTCCAAAAAGCACAATGGCACATTTAAAAAAAAATGAAAATCTTTCTCCCCACCTTTTTACTTAAAAGAACCCAAGACCTAAATGTGTACCCCAAGGTTTCTTCTCAGTCCCATGTTGTCTCCAATGTCTCTGTCTGTCTGTCTGTCTGTCTGTCTGTCTGTCTGTCTGTCTGTCT
>JAHTLZ010000379.1:38189163-38203600 GCA_023846285.1 Phrynocephalus versicolor | reverse complement strand
TCTGTCTGTCTGTCTGTCTGTCTGTCTGTCTGTCTGTCTGTCTGTCTGTCTTTACCCTGCCTTTCTCCTTTAAAGACTCCAGGTGGTAGCCTTTCTTTGTACCAGTGTTGTGTAAACATAAGATGCAAGCAGGACTGGAGCTACCACTAGGTGAACTAAGCGACCACCTAGAGCGCAGACCTGACAGGGGCACAAAACTGACTTCAGAGGGTTGCAGAACTGACCTGAGGCGTCGCAGAAGTGAAGTCAGAGGAGTTCTATTACTTGTCCTCTCAATATTAGAGATGGGCACGACCAGGGAAAATGACGTTTTTCGAGTTGTTGTGTGTTGGAGCCCAGTGCTCCCCAACATTTTTGTCCCCACGGACCGGTAAATGTTTGATGATTTTCCGTGGCCCGGGAGTGGGGGTGGGGGTGGGGAGGGTGTGTGGGGGGAGGGGGAGGGGGAAGGGAGGAGGGGGAGGCGGGGTGCGGGGGGGGCTTGGAGCGTGTGCCTTGTGGGGGGCCACGGGAGCGGCGGCGGTGGCCGCTCCCCCCACGTGCACAGGTGGGGTGGGGGGAAGCCCGGGGGAAGCCCGGGGGGAGCCCGGGGCTCCTGGGTGGGCGGCCCCCGCCTCCTTTTCCTGTCGGCGGCCGCGGCCTTCGGGCGCGTGAGCGGGAGGGGGGAGGGGAGGGAGGCCGGTGGGGGGGGGTGCCCCCGTGCCCCCCAGAGAGGCCAGTGTCCTTTCCTCAGCCCTCCCCCGACACACACACACACACCTCGCCACCTCTCAGGGAGGCAGGCAAAGCTCACCCCGCGCCGCACGCGCGCCCTCCCCACCACCAAGACTTGCCCCCCTCCCGCTGGTTCTCCGGGCCGAGAAGGGGGAGCCCGAGTGCCTCCCCCCGCCGCCGCCGCCTCTCTCACCTGCTGCTGGGCAGGGAGCCCGAGCTCCGGCCAGGCGTGAAACTCCTCCTCCTCCTCCTCCCGCCGCCGCTGCCGGAGGAACAGCAGCAGCAGCAGGGGCGATTGCGGCGGGGGGTCGCGGCGGTGAAAACACCCGGGCTGGCCCGCGACGCTCCCCGCCCGCCCCCAACACAGGCGCGGTCCGGCGGCGGCGAAACATCCGGCCCGGCCCGCAACACCCCCCACCCGCCCCCAACACAGGCGCGGTCCGGCGGCGGCGGCAGCGGGGGGCTCCGCCGTGGAGCACGGCCGTAGGGAGGGTCCAAAGGGCTGCGCCCCGGGGGAGGAGGAGGAGGAGGGGCACCCACCTCCTCTTCCGACCGAGGGGGCTCCCACGCTGCGGCGGCGGTGCGCTCGCCTGGGGGGGCTCGCCAGCGCTTCCCGTGTGCACCCCCTCCTCCCCGCCGGCCCCCGCGCGCCCGGCCCCCAGGGCAAGCGGGCCAAACGGGATACCTGCTTCTGCTGGTGGTGGTGGTGGTGGAGGGCGAGGAGGAGGAGGGCGGAGGAGGAGGAGGAGGACGCGCCGCCACCGCCGGCGGGCAGAGGAGGGAGGCAAAGGCAAAGGCAAAGGCGGCGGCTCCTCCTGCGCTCCTCCAGCCTTCCTCCTCCACCCTCCGCCCGCAGGAGAGAAGAGGAGGAGGAGGAGTGCGGCAGAGGAAAAGGAGAGGAGCCTCCCCGGCCTCCCCAGGCGGCCCGGTGCCGACCCGTCCATGGACCAGCACTGGTCCGCAGCCCGGGGGTTGGGGACCACCGTTGGAGCCGGCCCGTTTCGGCTTGTTTCCGTTTTTCACGAAATTTTTCAAAAATGTGTCGTTTCGTCTGTCTTTTTTTCGTTTGTCATTAGTACTGGTTTGGGGGGGAGCGGGCTCCTGGAGGCACCTCTCTGGGGTGGGTGCCACCTCTGGCCCGCTATGAAGGGAAAGTGGGCTCCTGGAGGAACCTCTGTGGGTGGGTGCCTCCTCTCCTCACCCGCTACAAAATGGCATGCATAGCCAATTGGATATGCATACCAAGTTGACTGGCAGAGGCACCTCTCTTTTGGGTGCCTCTCTGTAGACCGCAGGCCCACTGCTGATATTGCATCGATCTGGGCGCTCTGTGGTCCACTAAGAAGGGAAGTGTACTTGCGTTTGTAGTGCAATGCGAGTACACAGATCTGGCTTAGGGTAGGGTTAGGGTTAACGCAAGGGCTAGGCTTAGGGTTACGGGTAAGGTTAGGGTGAGTTCGTGGGGTGCACCTCTGGGTGCCTCTCTGACCCACGAAGAAGGACAGTGTACTGGCGTATGGGTTAGGCTTAGGGTTCGGGTTCGGGTTCGGGCTACGGTTAGTGGGCTTTTTATGCCCGACAGGCACATCCCAGAAGTCTCAGGCAGGCAGGCATATTTTCGCCTGCTTTTTTGGCCAGGAATTGTTTTTTTTTTTACTTTTTAAAACTTTTTTTCTGTGCCGCTTGGCATTGCACGATCGCTGCGATGCCAGGAACGACCACGACAAATCAGACCCAAATTTTCTTTAGTCGGTTCGAGTTTGAGTTCTGGCGGAGTAATTGTAGTTACCATTTCCATTACGTAACGGAAACGAGGAATGGAAACGGAAACGAGGATTTCGCTGAGTCGTGCCCATGTCTACTCAACATTTTAAAAATAAATTTTTCCCAATTTCAACTTTGGCACTTTCTGTTTTTCCTATAATTTGTCTGTTTTTGAAAATTGATTTGGGTGTGTGTGCAAGTACTTAGTCTTGCCTAGGGTGCAAAAAAAATCTGGCACCATCCCTAGATTCAAGCATATTTACACTGAGCCAATGAGGCCAGGACGTAGTTGGGAATGCATGGAGATGTGTGCCCTTAAAACTACATTATACACATAAAATCAAACACTTTTGTCTCCCACCTCTGCTGGCCCTGAGATTTCTCTCTCCATCTGGAGACCTAAAGCTAATGAATCACATGAACCTTCAGTCAGTGTACAAAGACTTTGCACTCCAACCCAGCTGAATGTTGGCAATGGCATGGTAAGATCCTAAGGATTCTTCTCTCTCGCTCTCTCCCCCCTTGCTTCTAGGGTCTCTTAAAGAGATGAGACAACCAATTTAAATCTACAATATACATGCAAAGCAGAATAAATTCTGCTGACACAAGTGCCGAGAAACTGCAGACTCACTGAAAAGAACTAAGTTATTCTCATTGCTTTTGCAGTACTGTTGCAATATTTCTCGTAGCCATCACCAAATACAGCAAGCTGTAGGGAACATCAGCATTTTAGAAACATCTTATTTCCCTCGAGATAATCCATTTTCTAACTTCCAAAATTCTGTGGTGTCTTTCATACTATTCCAACTATAGCTGATTGTTTGAATGTCTGGAGTATTCAGTGGAAGAGATGCTGGAGTGGAGGCAGGATGGAAATGTTCAAATATTTCAATTCTTAGTTTCATGTTTACAAATGTTCTTGGAAGTCATCCTTGAATATTTCAACAGAAATCAAAGATTGAAATACTATGCATGACAGAGGAAATTACAGCAGGACAAAAATGCATCAGATTTTTAAGATATGAGGTACTTTGTATTCTCAAAGGCTTTCACAGCCGGGTCATGATAGCTGTTGTGAGTTTTTCGGGCTATTTGGCCATGTTCAAGAAGATTTTCTTCCTGACATTTCACCAGACTCTGTGGCCAACATCTTCAGAGGACACATTGCTCAGGGAACTAGGAGTTCTCTCTGTGCTCTGGGGTATACAGTGAGTGAGACTGTGGTTTTTTGTGTGTGTGTGCTTTCCCACAACTTTGAAACCTCACAGTCTCACTCACTTTATACCCCAGAGCACAGAGAGAATGCCTAGTTCCCTGAGCTCCTTGACCTCTGAAGATACCATCCACAGAGTCTGGTGAAACATCAGGAATAAAAACTTCCAGAACACGGCCAAACAGCCTGAAAAACTGACAACAGCTATGAGCTACTTTGTTTGCAAAATACGGAAATGTATATTCTTCTTTTGGAAATACATAACTTCTAATGATCTTTATGCATCTCCTAACATCCTCCCCATTAGCAGAAAGACATTGACCATTTTGGTATCACCATAACATATCCGTGCAAATTACAGAATGAATCCTAATGTTGAATACTCATGCCCTGCCTTATTTTGTATGTCTCAATCATATCCCCCCTCAGGCACCTTTTTCCCAGACTAAAGAGCCCCAAATTTTTTAGCCTTTCCTCATAAGGGAGATGCCCCAGCCCAATAAGGGATGTTTGGGTGGACAAATGTATTTACATGAAGATGGGGAGTGAAAGGGAATCATACATGGAGAAAGGATGGCCAAGGTTAACATAAACTGGGCCATTGGGGGCATGTGTTCAGAAAGATAGGAGACAGCCAAAGAAGGAATTAGGAGGACATGGGCAATGGACACCAAAGAGCCAGACAGGAGAGCAAAAGGCAAAGGACAACAAATTACAGGCCTCATAACTAATGTGAAGTAAAATTGTCCTATTGCAAAGACAATGGCCAACTGGCAATGGTAACATGTGAAACCTAATAGAGGAAGACAGAGTAGATATATTGTACTGTATAATAAAACAATAAGGGGCATGTGAGGCTGAACTAAGAAGGAGAACACTCTACAGCTGCATTGCACCCTGGGCAATGCCCGCCGCTGCCTTTGCAGCCTCCCTGCATACCTAGTCTATACTGTGTCTCTGCCAGCATCCATTTTTTTAGTGTTTTCCCTCTGGTCTGGGGCGTTGGGGGATGTCTGCGCACGGAAATGCTTTAAAAATTGCGCAAAACCGGGTAGAAATGACATATAAAACGGTAACGAAATTTTTGAAAAAAATCACGACAGACGGAAACAAACCGAAACAGACCTCTCAACGACAAACGAAAAACCAAAATGCCAATTTTTTTGTTTCGTGCCCATCTCTAGTTGTGACCACCTGGACAGTAGGGACAGAGAAGAAGTAGACAAGCAGAGCATTGCTGTTTGGCTCAGAGGGATGTCAGGGAAGGGGCATGTAGAGCACAAGTGAGGGACATCATTTTTCCAAGTACCAGAGATGGAAGAGAATGCTGAGGCCTCAGTGCTTTGGTGCAGAGAGGTAACTACAGATGCATGATTGGCTTTCCAACACTCACACATGATGGTCATGTTGGGAGAAAAGGACATGCTGTAAAAAACAGGAACAGGAAGTCCCCTCCTCACATGGCAGCAGGCAATACCTACGGCAGTGGCGGTGAACCTTCAGCACTCCAGATGTTTTGGACCACGACTCCCACAGTCCTTTGTCATTAGCAATGTAGGATTGGAATTCTGGGAGTTGTGGTCCAAGACATCTGGAGTGCCAAAGGTTTGTCCTGCCCTAGGGCATAGAGAGATCAAGAATCACATGAGACTAGGGTTAAGTCCAGTGTTCCCTCTAAAGTGCAAGAATCTGTAAGTGCATGGAGCTCCACTGCTGCCCTGCATTGGCAGCTGTCCATTTTTATTGTCAATGTCTGCTTATTTCCAGATTTTGTATGAACCTCCACCCCACCCCCATGTGCAGACAGGCAGGTCTATCATACAGTGGGAATGATCATTAGAGAGAAAATTAGTTAAATCCTTTCCTTCTGCCATTTTGTTTCCAGCCTGAATTGCTTCCCCTCATAGCAGTCTTTTCCACTTGAGAAAAGAGATATGATACACTACATTGCCTGGAGTAGGAACTGGCAAGCCACTCCAGTACTACTGCCAAGAAAAATCAATGGACATGGGGTCGCGAAGAGTCAGTAATGATTGTAACGACACATCACACACACACACACACACACACACACACACACACACACACACACACACACACACACACACATTATATGTGAGTTTGTCCCTCTGTGGCCCTCCTTTCAAAAGGACAGGATATAATTGCAGAGTGGCATGAAACCTTTTGACACTTGTGTATTCTATAAAAAGCCACTGTTTCATAAGACCATCATAAGAAACCACAGTTCCCTAAGTTCAAATATGAGTGTAATGATAATTAATTTAAAACTATTGGAAACTTAGGGGAAGGGAAGCTAAAGCACAAGAACTCAACACTTATGATAACTAGTAGATATCATGAGAAATCATGGATTGCTTTCATGTAAAAATAGTCTAGAGCTTATACATACTCATGAAAGAACAAAAAGATCAACAGCTCACATTTATCAATATCTACCAAGCCATATTGTAGAATTATACAAGTCATGTCCATCTGCTTACTCTAAGCAATGAAAATGTAGCCAATACATGGCTGTAGAGAATGTATCCAAGCCATGAGCTGCCTTTCAAGGGAGGATATAAATAAAGTAAAAGTAGTGCAAACATTACTGATACTCATGCACTACATGTGAGATGCTGATCTTTTTAGCTTGTATAAAGGTATACCTTTTAAAAACCATTTAAACTGTACTGGTGGGAGAAAAAAGATTTAACATATTCTCTAAAATATCAATGCCTTCTCTCTCTCTAATTCCTACCAACAAAGTCCATATGTTCCTGTCCTGAGTATGGAAAAGTTAACATTGTGTTCCCCAACTTAGGTAACCCTTAGGATAATTTTTTAAGCAGCAGGAAACAGGCCTGTCTGGCTGGGTAGATAATGATATCAGCTGCTTCCTTCCAAAACAACAGGTGCTTTGGCATAAAAATGTATATCATCATACTGAGATGATGACATCAGATCATACTTCAGCCTAATCGTAGACCACCTCCATTAATCCTCAAATAATTAAACATTTTCATGACTACTGAAGGTGAATCATAAATTAGAAAGGTGTTCTCTCACTCAGTAGAAAGAGTTCAAATGACATTGTCTTTTCTGTACAAATGCAAAGTTCACATGGAGAGTGAATAATAATCATATTTGACAGACCAGAAGTGATATATCATTGAGATTCAACTGAAGTATTATTTGTGTGTCAGAGAGATCCAGTTAGATGTTCTAGAATGAGCCAGAACAGTGGGCACTAAGATTAATTTAGGAGACAAATGTGGAAAGGGTGGAAAAGCTATAAAGCATTGCTAATCTGACCTAATGTAACAATAATGGCAAATTAAGAAGTATTAGTAGCTTTTAAAAAGATCTTTCTGCTGGGCTACAGCCCTTAATATATTTAACTAGGTTTCAAATTGTTTACCTCTCTGTAAACATGCTTAGTGCCTTTCTTCCATTATTGGCATCAGAGTACTGCAAACTTTAAAATTATGAAGTACAGGTAAAATTAAAAACAAATAAACATGAAGATAATAATAACCATTCTTGACCAGAAGCAGGCTACTTCAATCATGTTATCTCCTCATTTGCTGGATTATAATTATTATTTTTTTGTATATGTGGCGAAGCATAAATTCAATGCACAGAAGTGTTTCATTAACTGAATTTCCCTAATGTCACAAAAATGGTATCTATGTTGCCCCATTGTACTTGATTATTCCTTCATCTGCTTACTTTGCTTCGAAGTCTATTGAACATCTTCCAGATGATCCAGGAAGAATATTGTCCTAGTTGGAGACACTCTTCTGTATTCATTCACTCAGCAAAGGGTGCTGTTTTTGCTCGTTCTAGGTTTAACCTAGCCTCTTCTGGTTTAGGGCTTGAGATGTCTACAGAAAACTTTTCATTGATTTTAGTCACTGTCCAGGGGGTTGGTGTCCCTGAAGTGAATGGATTTGCTACTGTGTTGTCCTATTTTGTCCAAAAGTGTTGCCATGTAAATTTGCTGATGTGAAGAGTTATTTTTTCATTGTCAATGAATTCCTCATTTGCAAGCCTAGTTTCCCATTTGCTCCCACAGTGAGATCCAAACCTTACACTCAAAAGAATTAATATACAATCAAGAACCATTCTGTGCATGAGTTAAATGGCACAGTTGTTTTCAACTCTGAATTATACCACTGAATTTTAAAATTAAAATATCTTATCTGGTCTTTCCTAACTGGCACCATCCTGAAGTTTTCGATAACAGCTCTTACTATCATTAGCCACTGGCTTGTCATTGGGGCTTGTGTGAGGTGCAAAACCCAAGGTAGGATACCAATTTTGTTATGGATTGTTTAGGTAATGGTAGGGTGGGTAGTGGAGATGGGCACAAAATGAACCACAAACAAACAAACAAACAAAAAACCCTGATGATCTGGCCTGGTTCATGATCTATTTCACAAGCCAGTTCAGGGAAGCCATTTTTCCCAAGCAAATCCAAACACCAAACTTTCCCCCTGCTGATAGGGGAGTGAAATGGTTCATTGGGGGTGTATGTGTGTGTGTGTGTGATTCATGGTTAGCTTTGAACCAAGAACCATCATGAACCACACATTTTCCGGTCTGTGCCCATCTCTGGTGGGAACTCCAGGAATAGAAGAGACTGTTTGTAAAACAGAACTTGTTGGGTTTAAAAGTGATAATTTGTGATAGGTTTTATTCCCCTCGATTTCTGTACAAGTTACACTGTGAGCTGTACCAAGACAGGAAAAATCATTGCATCCCTTGAACCAGCAGCCTGAGGCCAGCTTGAATATAATTGATTCACTTCTACTGGTTATATATTCTATATATGCAGGTAGAGATGGGCCGAAATGAAAAACAAAATGCTGATTTGTCATTTTGTTAGGTAATGATATGAAATGAAATGAAACAAAATCAGGAAGCAGCATTTTGTTACAGACAAAATGAAATAGTATTTTTTGTTGTTGCTGAAATGGACCATTTCATCCCATCTGCAAAAGGGGTCCCTTACCTGCTGGGCTCGCAATGAGCCACCACTGCTGCCGCTGAAGCCCAGGAGAGTGAAGAGGAGGAGATGGGTCCTTGCAGCCACTCTGTTGCTCCCCACCTCCTCCTCTCAGTCAGCTTCTGGCCTCCTCTCAGCTGGGAGGCAGGTGGGGGGATGACTCCCCTGGGTCCTAGAGGCACCATATTTGGTGCCGGGGAGCCATGTTATATTTATTTATTATTTATTTATTTATAAGCTTGTATCCCGCCCATCTTCCCAACGGGAACTCTGGGCAGCTAACAGGAATAAAAACACATAAAAACAACAGTGAAACTGCAAACAATAAGGCAGCAGAAGGCAAGACGGCAGCGAGCCCAAAGCGGGGGGAACTAATTCACAAGGTCACCGAAGGCCTCTCTAAAAAAGAGGGTCTTCAGGGCCTTCTTGAAGGCAGGCAGGGACGGAAGCAGGCGCAGCTCACTGGGGAGGTGGTTCCAGAGTGAAGGCCCCACCACAGAGAAGGCGCGGTCTCGCGTGCACGTTTTCCGCGCCTCTCTGGGTGTGGCAACCCGCAGTGAGTGCACCTGGGACGATCTCGTGGGTCTGGAACCGGATGCCTTTCGGGAGATGCGCTCCGCCAGGTACTCTGGTCCAAAGCCATGGAGGGCTTTGAAAATCAAAACCAGGACCTTGAACCTGATCCGGAGGACAATGGGGAGCCAATGCAGGCGGGCCAGGACTGGGATGATGTGCTCGTAACTACGGGCACCCACCACCAGCCTAGCCGCCGCATTTTGCACCTACTGTAGCCTCCGGGTCAGGGTCAAGGGCAACCCCACTTAGAGGGCATTGCAATAGTCGATCCTCGAGATCACCAGGGCCTGCACAACTGTCCTCAGGGAGGACTCATCAAGGTACTGGCGGATCTGGGCGATCCTGCGGAGGTGGAAAAAAGTGGCCCTGGAGACAGCCATCACCTGGGCTTCCAGGGAGAGGGCCGAGTCCAGGACCATGCCCAGATTCCTGGCCCTGTCTGTAGTTGTCCAGCTGGACCCCTTTAATAAAGGCCTAGTCACCACTAGGGGAATCCCCCCTGGTGGCGACTGGGCCATTTTAAAGGGGTCCAACAGATGACACCTCAGCTGCAACCCTCTGAACATGGCCGAGTCACCACCACAGGAGCCCTGCACTGGCAACCTGGCCATTTTTAAAGGGGTCCAGCTGAGCTGTTGTCAGTTGTACCCCTTTAAAAATGGCCCAGTTACTACTGGGGGATCCCGTGGTGGTGCCTGGATCAGTTTTAAAGGGGTACAACTGATGATAGCTCAGCTGGGCCCCTTTAAAAATGGCTCCCAGGCACCAAATCTGGTGCCTCTAGGACCCAGGCTAACTGTTTCATTTCATTTCATTTCATTTCATTTCGTATGATTAAAAAAAATCATAAGAAATGAAATGGAATGAAACATGGGCGGTCACGAAATGAAACAGAACATTATTTTTCTGTTTTGTACCCATCTCTATATGCAGGCCAGTGTTCTGTTTCTCTAAATTTGCTAACCAGATGCTTCTAGAGAGCTAAAGCATCCAGCTGTTTGTCTCCTCCACATAGCAAAACACACATTACTTCTAAACATGGACACTCTATTAGTTGTCTTCTGACAGAAACTTTCCTTTGAGAGATGTATCCTCCATTATTTTGTCTAATCCTGACCAGAACCCATAGTCCTATTATGTTGAATGTATTGGGGGCGGGGGAATTCAATAAAACTCCATATATTTTATTTGCATAAAACCTGCACCAAGAATATATTTAATATTTTCCCATACATTTGAAATGCACCTATAGAAATCTCATAGGCATTCCCCCTAACAAGTGTTCATTTATTGCAAGCACATCTTGAATGGGCTCTTTATTATAGTTTTACAATTGAACAACAGATTGCACATCTTTTGATTTGGTATTATAAAAAATAAGTAGACAGAACTGAATGAAAATTAACTTGAGTTCCTAGGGTAGAGAAGCAGAGAAGCATAACAAATAAAAGATTATGTTCTTCTGCCTTTAATTTGAAAACATAATACTGACCTTCTTTGAAACAGATGCTATCTGCAGGAGCCAGATGTGTCTCTAAGCAAATTAGTTATAAGAAATACATCCAAGGACACGGCCATTTAAGGATCAATAAATTATTCATCTGTCATTAGTTATTGTGCAAGGTTTACCCTGACATCTTTGACATGAACAAAAATGTCTCTGTCCACAGTAATACCATTAACAATTTAAGCGGGGGTGTATTTTAAAAAAACAACTAAAAGGGAAGTTGCTTGTGGAATTGCTGTTTATCACCACATACATATACACACCTTAATTATTCATGACACCTCCACTTAAAAAGTCCACACTCCATTACTGTGAATTGTGGAGAAAGGAAATGGGAACTTCTGGGCTGTATTTGGCAAAAGAACAGCTGTCCTGAGGGTTCTGTGGTACCCTTTCTCAGCGAACCATTCAACAGCATTTTGTTTCCTAAATCCTTCCAAGGCAAGTTTTATTTTCTATAAGCAAAACTCCTCCTGGAATTTTTTTAGTGGGCTTAGTCGTAACATTTGGATGACCATATGGAACTCTTAGCGGCGTCGTGGGACCATGCAGCTCTGAAATCTGATCACAACCTCCCCAATGACAGCTGGAGCCTTTACACCATCAGAACATTTTCAGACTCCTAATTTGTCATAACTACCTCCTGTGGAAAAGAAATATGTCATGTAGTCAGAGGCAAGAATTTGACTCTATATAACTACAATTGTTGGCTTCTATTTCCTCCTTTTTTGGATTGGAGCTTCAAACGAATTTCTTTTTCACATCTTGTGACTTGCATATGCTATAAATAAAACATGGTTACATTTCTGGAAAAAGCCCATGTCCATATGGGAGCCTTATACAATCATGGGTGACCATTTTCAACAGCATCTTTTTCCCCTAAGAAAATGTGCCTTGCAGTACTGATGGGAGATATAGTGGTCTCACTGATCTTTTCTGAAGTTGTTTTAAAATTGTTTGTTCAAATCTCAGCATTTGATCATTATAAGATTCCTTGGTTTGGTAGTGATTGCTGTGTTGTTCTGAAGTTGCATGTAGCTATGTATGCAAACTGGAAATATTAACATCCCTATGTTGTTCAGATTATTAGCACACATTCCCACCAGACATACCTGTTGCAGAATATTGGCTGCCTTTCCTAGTTTTACAAAGTCACACACCTATTGGAAAAGCATACTTCTGTTTGTCACACAGAAGTGTGGGAATCAGGTGGCTGCCATTTATTATCAGTGGGATGTTTCACGTGTTGGCAATGATTATTCCTTTCCAAACATAGATAATGTATATGAGGTACTCCATGTTGGCTGTATCCATGAACGTTTGGGTGACAAGATTGCCTTTTCTTATAAGGGGAGCAAAAACATATAGTGTACATTATTTCTCCAAGCTCATGGGTGGGAAAATCTAATTGCCTCATTTTTTCATTATAAAAACTTAAGAAAACCTGCAATTTTTTTGCTTCCCTTATATTGCCTTCCCCAGAAATTTGAGGAAAGGAACTTGAGGGTGAAATGTTATCAAAATTCCAAAGGGGAACAGAGGAAAAAAATATCATTTCAGTAGAAGGACTTAGAGTACTTAATTCTTAAAATAGTGGTATTGATGGTGGTATAAAGCCAACCATGTAAGTTGGATTTAGACTTATCCTCTGTTCCCCCTGCTCTCTGACAGAATTTGCATTTTTGATATATGTACCAGGAATTTTGATGTACAACCTGAATTTCTCTGTATTAGTAACCATATAATACCCATATCTGTCAGTTCAGTTTGTTCAAAATTTTGGTAGGTTGGGTTTTGGTAGGAATTTACTCAAATACGGTATACAAAATTATCCATGAATTAGAAGGGGAAATTTGTTATTGGGGGAAAATGTAACAGGGAAGATAGCAAAATTTAATCAGTCTATTGATGTCTTTGAGTAGGCTGCCACATGGTATGCCTGTCACACAAGTTTTGCTGCTTTATGACTGCCTATGCACAATACCATCATATAATAGTTATGTATTCTTTCTAGATAGGATGGAGAATATGTTTCATTATTTCAGTGCAAACACACACACAAAATAGAGATCATTGTGAAGAATATTTGACTACAAAAAACCTGTCAAAACAAAGGGTATGTACTCTAGCACCCCAAATACAAGGGATGGCTTGAAAGATAATTGCTCACATTACTAGAAATGATGAAAGACTACCCATTAAAAAGCAATGAGGAAAGACCGTGCCTAACCCTAGGAATAAGGAAAGAGACTGCAGGAATAGCATCATGCTATGTAGCAACCTGCCACCAGCACAGAAATGGACAATAATGACAAATGGACACAAGGATGAAACTGCAAACACACTGTGTAGCATTATCCTGGGCAGATGCTTTAGTATATATGCAGTCTAGTTTTGATAAATACCCAAAACTTGTATTCCTACACTTTCCAAGATCAACATGGCAATACAATATTTTGGCTAAGAACTGTAGCTGTTACACACTTTTCTTTGCCTATTTCCAGGTAGACGTTCAAAGCAAATGGCAGTGTTTTGTTTGGCTTGATCATTTGGAAGGAAGTGACTTTGATTTATTTTTTTATTACCTGTGGTTACCTGTAAGATTTAGGATGCATGGCACTGGGAACCAATATGATCGGCAGAAGATCTTCCTCCATATTAGCAGCCCTAAGGATCTCTGCCTGTTCATGATGATTAATATTTTGGAATCTCCTGGGTCAGAGCTTAGTACTGTTCTAAACTGCCATCAACTGGAACTGACTTATAGCAAACCTAGTAGAGCTTTCAAAGGGAGATATTTAAGGAGTTTTGCCAGCTTCACATCCCTAGTAGGTTTCCATAAATGAGTAGGGATGCACACCCAGGCCTCCAGAGTTCTAGCCCACCACTATGTCTACAACACCATGCTGGGTTGAGCTCAGCTCTATTGTAGGATCCCCCCCCCCTTTGGCACTATATAACATTTCCTAGTCCAAGTGCAGCCTTGATGTTTGTTCTTGTGAAATGTAACTAGGAATACTTCATTTCACCTGCTGGTCCTTAGATTTCCAGCATCAATTTTCTCTTGACTATTTCTTGGCTTATACATGGAATTGTCACCCATTTCAGATATCAGTTCTTTACTACTCTCTGATAATTAATTGATTTGCCAATTACCAGACAGATACTTTTAGGTAGTTTCAGAAGATCAGGCAGAGTTTCAACCATGTTTTGTCATCAGAAAGTTCCATGTTCTGTCTCAGTCTTTTATTGCTGCTGCACCCAGATTCTGGAACTCCCTCCAACTAGAGGCCAGGACTGCCGCATCTCTGTTGTCCTTCCGGAAACAGGCAAAGACCTTTCTCTTCATGTAAGCTTTCCCTGAATGATGGTCTACCATTATATGTCTTTTATATGAATCTATAGGTTCACATAGACTTTGTGTTTATAACTGCTTATAACCTTGTAGCTTTAATGTAATGTTGTCTATTAATGCTGCAAGATGTCCCTCAATTCCTTGTTCTCAATACTTGAACATGCCTTAATTTTATTGGACTGTATATTATCCCTCATTACTGTAAGCCACCTTGGGTCCTTTTCCAAGGAGAAGGGTGGGGTTAAAAGACTCTTAAATAAATAAATAAATAAATAAATAAATAAATAAATAAATAAATAA
>JAHTLZ010000379.1:38161300-38174700 GCA_023846285.1 Phrynocephalus versicolor | reverse complement strand
ATGCCTGTTTTAGTCTCAGAAGACTCTTGACAGCATCGTTTTAGACTAGCTACACTTGCACTACTTAGTCCAGTGGTTCTCAACCTGTGGGTCCCCAGATGTTCCTGGACTGCAACTCCCAGAAATCTCTTCCCGTACAGCGAGTGGTGGAGACTTCTGAGAGTTGCAGTCCAGGAACATCTGAGGACCCACATGTTGAGAACCACCGACTTAGACAGTTGGAACAGGCTCAGTTGTGGTGTGCCTTGATGGGATGGAGCAAATTTTGATGTCATTGTGATCATGCACTTTCCTAGAATTCTGAACAGTTCAGGCACTGTTCTAATGATCATAAACACTGAACTTATAAGTTCAAACAACACACCACATGAAGAGAAGTTTTGGCATGTGCTGTCTTTAGAGGCCTACAAAAGTAAGAATTCAGATTCTTCACCTCAAGGTTAAGGGACAGAAGGTTTATTTCTCCATAGTTCCATCCTTGGTAGACAAATTCACTTTATTTTTTAAGACCCAAATAGAATGTTTGGGACATAGTCACAGACAAATTCAGTTCCAGGCTTACATGAAGAAACTGATCTACCAGAAACATTACAGTATGCATTTCTTTTCTGCTGTTAATTAAAATATATTTCAGGTGCATCTATCTCACTACTCCTTACCTCTTTCCAACAGCACACTAGAGCTGTGGAAGTCAATTAATTCCAAAGGAGATTTTAGTAGAAACTGAAAGCTAATCCTTGTACTAAAGAATATACCTTTCAGAAATCTTATTCTCTTTGATGTTTTGTAATACAGGGATAAAATTATTATTTATAGAAATAGGAAAAGTAGACACCTTTGAATTGACAAGGTGCCTGGCAGTAGTACGAAAAAATATGTGACATAAAAGATTTTCCTTATATGTTTAATCTTATTTTTGAAAGGTCATAGGTTTTTTTATTTCAATTTATGTTTTACCATGTTTGTTTTTTTGAGAGGCACCATTCCTAAATGGTGCAGGAAAAAAAATGAATTGCACAGATGTAGGGTGGGGGACACCTGGCTGCAGAATAGTAGATGTGAAAGGGATCTGAAAGTTTGGGTGGACAACAAATTGAACATGAGTCAGCAGTATGACGTGGCAGCCAAAAAAGCCAATGCAATTCTTGGTTGAATCAACAGAAGCATGAAGGGAAGGGATACAGTAGTACCACTCGATTCTGCTCTGATCAGACCCCACCTGGAGTACTGTGTCCTCTTCTGTGCAACTCGGTTTAAAAGATATGTTGACAACCTTGAATGGGTCCAGATGAGGGTGACCAGGATGACTAAAGGTTATGAGGAGCATCTTAGGGAGCTGGGAATGTTTAGCCTTACCAAAAGAAGGTTGAAAGGGGATATGATAGCCATGCTTAAATATTTGAAAGGCTGTCAGAGACTAGGACTCAGGGCAATAGTTTCAAACTATAGGAAAAGGAATTCTATTAGAGGCGGGCACGAAACAGAAAACCCATGGTTCAGGTTTGTCTGTTTCGGGCCCACCCTTGGTTCGGTTCGGGTTTGTATGTTTTTTAAAAAAATTGTATGAACCCACACTGATCAGAACCAGTTCGGGTCCTTACCGGGCGGTGGTGGAAGGGGCAGCAGTTGATCCTGGCCCCTGCGGTAGGTGTTTTTTGAGGCACTGCCTTAGGGCCAGCGCCTCATGTTTCTCCCTTCAAGTGCCAACCGCGCGGCAACTGCGGCCAGGTTGGCGCTTCTTCTTTTTTTTTTAAGAGCACCAACCTGGCCAACCCTGGATTGGGGTTGGTGGTCCTTTTTAAATTCAATTTAATTTATTTGGGGGGGGGTTTAAAAGTCCCCAGCGGGGGCTTTTTGAGGCAGGGTTTTTTTAAAAGCGCCGACCAGTTCTGGTGCTTGCGCTGATCCAGCGGCCCCTGGGGCTGGGTTGGTGCTTCTTTTTTAATTTGATTTGGTTTTTGGGGGGTTAAAAGTCCCCAGTGGAGGCTTTTTGAGGCACTGGCCCCAAGCCAGTGTGTCGGTTTTTTTTTAAAGTGCCGACCAGTTCTGGTGCTTGCGGGCTGTTACTGGGGCCCACACACCGGATTGTTTTTTATTTTATTTTATTATTTTACTGCTGACCACATGGCCAGCCTACCAGCTATAGTGTAGGCCATCAATGTATTTTTTTCCCCCCTGGAACCCAGCAGGAGCACTGGACCAGACCACCACCAGTCCAGGTAGGAGACACTAGTGGTACGAAAAACGGAAATTTCCGTTTCATTTCATTTAATTTTTCTTAGAGGGGGCAGTTCATTATTCATTTCGTTATGTAATGAAATGAATAACGAATAACAAAATGAACCAAAAGTTCATTTCGTGCCCATCTCTAGATTCTGTTTGAACATTTGGAATAACTCCCTGAGCATTAGAACTGTTCGGCAGTGGAATATGCTGCCACAGAGGGTGGTGGAGTTTCCTTTGGACTTTTTAAAGCAGAGGCTGGACGGCCATGTGTCAGGAGTACTTTGATGGGGGTTCCTGCATGGCAGGAAGTTGCACTGGATGGCCCTTGGGTCTCTTTCAACTCTATGGTTCTATGATTTATTTCTCTTCACCATTTTTGTTTCATTTTGACAATCATTTTCAATACCCTTCTACACAGATCATAAATTTCTCCTCACAATGATGACATCTTGTCTATGAGTGGGTACTACTTCATTGAGCCTCAACACAGACTTGGATCTTACAAGAAGCTGTTTTAAAGATAAGGATCAATATCTCAGATCTTGACTAACCTTCACTGCCATCCAATTTCCTTCTTACATCACTTCAAGATGCTGCTTTGGAACTGAAAGCTTTTGTCAATGAGTCTACCCTAAATGTACTGCATGTAACTGAGATATTTCAATCAATCCCACTACTCTGAGAAACTAAATTGGTGAGTGTTGGAGAGAAGGCTATTTCTGTAGTTGAACTGCCAGTCCAATTGTGGAACACCTCTTAAAGGGAGTTAGACTGATTCCATCCCTTATGACAAGTTGCAAGGCAACCAAGTCCCTATTGTGTCATATACCCTTGCCTTAACTGAAGAACGGTGCACTCCTTCTACCTGTGGTTGTCCTCTTCTACTAGGTGCACAACATGGCAGGAAGGCATATGGAATGGTGAGGAAGGAAGGAGACACTTGCCTATCCAGGCAGATCAGCAGAATCAATCTTGGAGATCAATGAGTTGACAGATGTTGCAGCCAGATCACTCTGGCATGCTTTGTTGTTTTGTATGCTCTGCATTTTAGAATGTTGCTAATTTGGTTTAATGTCAGCTCTCAGCTATAAAAAGAGCATTTATCAGCTTCTAAATAATCCCTCTTATCTGTATATGTTCTTGCATGTCTTTGGAGCTTTTATGGGCTGAGAATATTTTCTCAGAATATTTGGAGCTTTTAGGGGCTGAGCAATATTTTAATAATAAATGAATGAATAGTAATACCTTCATGGTGGCATCGGTTCCCTTTTCACACCCTTTACTCCCACATTACCCATGGCATGTTGTCCAGGAAGGCTTTTAATGGGTCTGAAACCTGCACACAGGTTTCAGGAACCCTGCTAAATGAGGTGCACCCTTGGTCACTGAAGCCAACTGGTTAACTATCTCTCACAGCACACTCTATTTCTTTCAGTAGCTCCCAATATTATCAGAGTATTAGCATAGCTACCACTAGTAGGATTGTGTGTACAGTTACAGTACAGCTATATCTGGATCAAGCTCTTTATGGTTTGTATAGGACAAGGGCAGACAACTGTTGGCCCTCCAGATGTTTTAGACCACAACTCCCAGAATTCTGAGCCTAGATTACCAATGACATAGAGCTGTGGGAGTTGTGGTCCAAAACATCTGGAGGCTGACAGTTGCCCACCCCTGGTATTGGACATAAAACAGCCAACCATATACTACATTGTCCCGCCTGAGAAGTTTGGATATTGCTGAGTGGGCAGAATCCTGTTAACGGGTGCAGAGCATAACGGGCGCAGAGCATACTGCTCTAGGGATAGCTCCTAAGGCTTACAAGTTCACAGGGGGTTAGTAAGCACCTCTTTGCACAACTGGTTGAAAAGGACAAGTGTGTGTGTAGTACCAACACCCTCACAGGTAAGTCTTGTGGGAACACATGAAAAGGCCTTCTCGGCTGATGTGCCCAGGCCCTGGAACTTCCTCCCACTGGAGTACTTCAAGGGCCAGATGCAGGGGAGTGGTATTGTCACAGAGTGGTTGTTTATCAGCGGAAGACTGTGAGAGCTGTGTAAAGAGTGTGGGCTTTAACAGCCTGATAGCAGTGCTAAAATAAAGACGCAAACACAGCGGTGATTCCCATCACCAAGAAAACTGTATTTACAAAATATATACAAGTCCAGCAAAACAGAATTGGCAGGCATATACCTCATTAGTTTGATAAACAGTCCTGTAGTCCAAACTTTCTGGGATCCAAACCGACAGAGCAACATGCTGCTCCTTTCAACCACATCCCACACCATACTAGACAACTCTCTTCCTTTTATGTATGTGGCTGATGCAATCATTGCTCAGCAAATTGAAACCTGAGCATGTCCAAACTGCCAGAATATAATTACACAGGTGTGTAGCTCACTCTGCCTTGCATCATTCCCAAATTGCATCATACCTTGCAAGAGGACAATTCCAAATCCATTTTTGTATAAACCTTAACAGGTATCAGGAGACAGATATCTAGTCTCATGCACTCCCAGACATATTTGGTGTGGCCTCTGTGAGATACAGGAAGCTGAACTAGATGGGCCTTTGGCCTGATCCAGCATGGCTCTTCTTATGTTCATATGTTCTTAAGAGGCCAGGACTGCTCCATCTCTGTTGTCTTTCTAGAAACAGGCAAAGACCTTTCCCTTTAGGAAGCTTTCCCCCAAATGATGGATTACCTAACATGTGTCTTTCATATGAATCTATAGGGTCACATAGATTTTGCGTTTATAACCATGTATATCCGTGTGTGATTGCATTGACACTATATTTTCAATGTTAGTTCCATCATTCTTAACTTTTACATGGAATTTTACTGTCTTTTTAACTGCTCACATTCTCTTGTAGCTTTAATGTAATGTTGTCCTTTAATGCTGTATGATGTCCCTGAATTCCCTGTTTTTAATACTTGAACATGTCTTAATTGTACTGGACTGTATATTATCCCTCATTACTCTAAGCTGCCTTGGGTCCTTTTCCAAGGAGAAAGGTGGGGTAAATATTAGAGATGGGCACAACTCAAAAAAATAATTTTTCGTTTTTTGTTTTTCATTGAGGGGTCCGTTTCGATTCGGTTTTGTTTTTCAGGGGTTTTTTGCGCATTTTTCATTTTCGTTTTCATTACAAAACAAAACGAAAAAAACAAAACAAAAACGAAAAATTTTCGCTTTCGTTAGCATCTTTTCATTGTGATGTGTCCGTCATAACGAAATCGAAAAAGAAAAACACGGCAAAATTTTTCATTTCGTTTTCATTTTCGTTTTTTTCCTGGAAAATTTTCATTTTTGTTTTCGTTGCGTAACGAAAATGAAAACGAAAATTTCGCTGAGTCGTGCCCATCTCTAGTAAATATACTCTATAAATAAATAAATAAATAAATAAATAAATAAATAAATAAATAGTAGGCCATGATGTTCACAAGAAACAATCCATTCAAATGTTGTGCAATGTATCTTTTCAATCTTCATATGTTATACCTTTTATAAGCAGTTGTTCAGAACAGCCCTAGTAATCTGATTCACAAAGAGTTTGAGTTAGTTCTATTTGGTAACTCTTCCTGCTTTATGGCATATTTGTACATAGATATTTCGTTCTTTTAATTATTAAATATTCAACAATTGGATATTTGTATTGAATATCAAAGATATTACTGGTAAGCAGAAAAGATAATGCCCCCACTAACTTGTCAGAAGTTTTCCGTCTGTGTGACAAGGCAAAAGTATTTTCTCATTTTAGGTGACTACAAAATATAGTTTTCACCTGAATAAAGTTCATAACTATTGAGAGCTTTTTCTTTCTTTCTTTCTTTCTTTCTTTCTTTCTTTCTTTCTTTCTTTCTTTCTTTCTTATACCACATTCTTGATAATTTTACCACAAGCAAAAATGCAGAAGCACAAGAAAAAGCATTTTCCTTTGAACACAGTAGCATATAGAAAATAATTCTATCAATTGTTATAATGGTCAGGTTTTTATTACTCTTTCACATTGTTTCTACAGTGGACCTTGGCATTAAGTGCACAAATATTACAAAGGTGTCATAGAATTTATCTTCTCAATCATAACACAACAAAATAAAAACCAGGGATGTCTAACTTTTATGCTTCAAAAATGGTAACTTTAAAAGGAACCCAGAAATTGTGTTCGCCAAATAAAAAGTCATATATTTGAGAAATTACTCTGTGTTTTTGTGGTAATTAAAAATCCAACTAGGTGTTGATTCGATGTTTTAAAATGCCCTTTGACAATTCAGGCTGACCAGCATTTATCTGAAATGTCAGGTGACTCAGGTCATTGCTGTGTTGCTTTTCTTCCTTTCTTACAATAGTTTCCCTTTGACAACAAACATCTACAGCTATCTAAAGTAATAAATGCTGTCTTCCAGTGTAGTCGAAATAGTCGTAAGATGAAATTTTTGGTCATGCTTTTTGCAGACAATTGTTTATAGCTAAGTTGTTACCTAAATCATATTTTACATGTCTTTCCTCCATGTAGCAATTCAGTTAAGAGAATATTACATTTTCCAAAGATTTCAATGAAAACTATTTTATCATAGGGCATTGTGACCTTTTCTGAGTGGAAATCATTTGTATTGATTTTGTAACTATTACAGTCATTACTTTTTCAGGTGCTGTGAGAAATGAGATTGTGCGCACTTCATGGGTAGTGTGAATGCAGTATCATGGTACAGTCGGCTCAAGAAGAATGTCTCAATCTGAAATCAGGAAATCAGGTTCCCATGTTCGAGATTTAATGCTACCACCTTTAAAATTTATTTCTGTTACTGAAATCATTTGAGTCTCATTAGTTAAGTTCTTTTTAAAATTAACAAAGTTTATTGAAACAACAAAATTAAATACTTTCAGCAATAATTGTATCTCCTATCAGATCCTTATCTATACATATTAGGGCTGGGCACAAAACAGAAAAATAATGTTTTGTTTTGTTTTGTTTTGTTTTGTTTCTTACAATTTTTTTAAAAAATGAAACAAAATGAAACGGCTCTCCTTGGTCCTGGAGGCACCAGATTTGGTGCCCAGGACTCTGTGAGCCATTTTTAAAGGCTCCTGCTGAGCTGTTATAAGCTGGCCCCTTTTAAAACTGGCCCAGTTGGCACCAGGGGATTCCCTGGTACCAACTGGGCCAGGTTTAAAGGGATCAAGCCACTGGCAGCTCAGCAGAAGCCCTCTGAAAATGGACGGGAGTGCAGTTCCAGTGATCACACTGCCCTCTGAAGCATTTTCTGAGGGCTTCTGCTGAGCGGTCAATATCTGGACCCCTTTAATCCTGGCTCATTCAGCACCAGGGGGACCCGAATGGGCCAGGTTCAAAGGGGTCCAGCCTTTGACAGCTCAGCAGGAGCCCTCAGAAAATGATGGAATGAAACAGTTTGTTTCAATATAAAAACAACCATTTCATTTTGTCTATAATGAAATACTGCTTGCTCATTTTTTGTTCCATTATGTAATGAAATGATGAAACAGCAATTCATTTTTTGTTTCCTGCCCATCCCTAATACATATCCCTAACTGACTAGATGAATGTTGCAGCTCCCTCTCTGACTATAAATTTACAATCATCAGTACCCTCGCTAATCTAATACAGGCACATTTAAAGTACTGTATATATACACTCTGGCTCTGCCCCAAGCTCTACCACAGGCTATGCAAATAACAGGTCTTTACAGTCCTCTGAACAATATATATCAGTAGGTAAGGCTGTTCGCTACAGCAGGTTGCCCTGGCTATGAGTCACCTATGAAAAAACTGGTCATGTTTAAGCTTGAGTAAAAAAGACTGAAGGGAGATAAGATAACAATTTTCAAATACTCGGAAGGTAGTCATACAGTAATTCCAGAGTATAAAACATGTAACAATGGACTCAAGCTTCAGGAAGCCAGATTTAGGATGAATATCAGGAATGACGTCTTACCTTTTTCAACAACATGACAATGGAACCAATTCCTTCAGGAGGTGGTGAATGCTGCAGTGCTGGAGATATTCAAGAGAAAATTGGACAGTAGACATGGGCACGGCCAGAAAAAAATGACGTTTCGAGTTTTCGTTTGTCGGAACGGGTCCATTTAGGGTCGTTTCCATTTGTCGCAATTTTTTTCAAAAATTTGTCGTTTCGTCATTTCATTTGTCGTTTGTCATTTCCACCACGATTTAGCGCGATTTGACTTCCCAGAGCATAGGGGCGTCCCGCAATCAGGGCCGGCGCTAGGTGTTTTTGCACCCTAGGTGGCGGGCGGGGTGGGGGGTGGGTGGAGTGAAGGTGCGGGCGGGCGGCGATGGCAGGGGGCCATGGGCGGGCGGTGACAGCGGCAGGGGGGAGGCGCAGGTGGGTGAGTGGGTGGGTGGCGGCGCGGGCCGCAGGTGGGTGGCAGCGCGGGCGGGTGGGCGAGTGGGCAGTTAGGATCTCACTTAGGATAGAGGTTCTGTTCTTGGCTTGCACCCCAAATGTGTGTGTGTGCAAGCAAATTGAAGTTGGGAAAATAGAAAATAAATGGTAGTATATAATATATTTTTAAAATAAATCCACACCTCCCACTCCCAGTCAAACCTCCCCCTTTATCCAATATCAGAAAAAAATCCTCACAAACTGCCAGAGAAGAAATAAAGAATAAACTGCTATTCCCTTCAGCAGACAAAGCTGCAGGGAATCAAAGAAATTATTTTCTAAATTCAATTTCCTCCCTGCCTGCCTAACTTAAATCCTAAAGCCTCCAGCCTCCCTCCTCAATCTCGATCAGATCACACCAGCACCAGCAGCCAGCCCTCCTCCCTCAACCAAATCCATACACCTGACTGCGATTTCTGGAAGGTGCCTCGGCTTTTTATGCCCTCCGAGAAATCCAGAAATGTCAGTCAAAAACCTGGCAATACCATTGGTGGAATGGTTCAAAAAAATTGCATGGTCCCATCCCATGCCCAGCCCAAATGGGCAGGTCTAAAAAAATAAAAAAATAAAATAAAATAAAATAAAATCAACATGACATTTTATTGCTATTTAAAAACCCACTGCTGCTACTATTAAAATTCAGGCATTTAAAATAAATAAATTTCACATGTTTCTGTGGTGATTTGGTGTGTTTTTTGACCACGATTTCAAAAGAAAAATTGCGGTCACCATTTTGGATCCCCCGCACCGCATGGCATGGCGAGACGACAAGGATGACCCCCCCAGCCTGGTGCAAGCAGCCCAGGACAGGAGAAGAGGGGGGGAAGGCCGGGGACACCCCAGAAACCACCCCTCTGGTAGGTGGCAAAGCCTCAGGCAGGCATATTTTTGCCTCCTTTTTTGGCCGGGAGTTGGTGTTTTTTAAAAAATCTTTTAAAAACTTTTTCTGTGTTTCGCATTGTGCGATCGCCGTGATGCCACAAACAAAAATGAAAAACCCAACCAAATTTTTCTTTTTTCGGTTCTTTGTTTGAGTTCGAGTTCTGACGGCTTAATTATCGTTACCATTTCCATTACGTAAAGGAAACGAAAAACGGAAACAAAAACAAAAATTTCGCCGAGTCGTGCCCATGTCTATTGGACAGCTATCTGTCAGGTCAGCTATAATTTGGGTTCCTGGATTGAGCAGGGGGTTGGACTTGATGGTCTTATAGGCCACTTTCTACTCAATTACTATGTGAGTCAATGATTCTGTGTATCATATTAGGAACATGGTCTTCTTTGTGACTATATGTTGAATCAGATGCATAATGGCTTCTATTTCATGTGAGGCCTAGATGTTTAATTTTTGCTACAGTAGCATGTTTTTATTGATAATATTAATATGGAAATGACTGGATGAAAAGAAACAATTTTAGCATGGCTTTAAGTCAAGGGGAAGAATATTTCAGAGAGCAGAAACTACATAAAAATCCCCTTTTTAGTTCCACCACAGAATCACTAGTTATCTCCGATAACTGAAGGGATTAGACAGGAATGCAAGGGACTGTCAAAATATCACCTGTTTTCGGAAGCTAAGCAGGCTCGGGCCTGGCTAGTACTTGGATGGGCGACCACCATGGAATACCAGGTGCTGTAGACACCTGGAGTAGGAACTGCCAAACCACTCCAGTATTCCGGCCAAGAAAACTCCTTGGACATGGGGTCACAAAGAGTTGGTCACAACTGCAATGACACAACACACACAACACATTGTTTAACGCACTGGACACTATTACCCCTAGTGTTTCCTTGTGTGTTATTTCAATGTACAATAAAATTAATTAAATTTTTGAAGAAAATGCAGATTTGCTGAATATAAAAAGTAAAGGTTGCTCTTACCACTTATAGCTTTTAGAAGCAAGCTGGCTATAACAGTGTTGAACAACAATATGTGTATTTCATTGATATGGTCCTTTCATTGAAAAGTTTCAAAATCAAAAACTCAGTATAGGTAAAGCAGCTGGTCTCCTAAACTCTTAAGTCATTTTTTGCATATCCATGTGTTTCATGGCACAGACTTCCTCAAAGACTACCCTTCCCATCATGCTGTAGTTCCAACAATCTTCTTTTGGAACCAGACATCAAAAAAAAAGGAAAGGAAAGGAAAGGAAAGGAAAGGAAGGAAGGAAGGAAGGAAGGAAGGAAGGAAGGAAGAAAAGATCTGAGCTGTATGGAGAATGAGCTCTTTTAAGTACAATGGCAGCTTTCTCTTGTTTCCTGGGTGAGGGTGGGCTCTAGATATTCGGAAGAATGGCTTGGCAATGGATGTGGTACTTTTATTTTCACAAAGCAGTCGGTGACCTGATACTGCAATGCTGAACCTAACTTTAGCTCACTGGAGAATGGCCATAGAACAAGGCAGTTGCCATGCCATCTAAATTTGGCACTCTTTTGTAGAGCCTCAGTTGCTCTGTCCTAGTTATAGCCTTGCAACCAATAGCTTCCCCATAGAACAGTGTTGGTGAACCTATGGCACGGGTGCCAAAGGCGGCACTCAGAGCCCCTTCTGTGAGCACCCGACATCGCCCCTTCACAGCTATCTGCTTTCAGGTTAAATTGCTGTATTGGCACTTTGCAAAAAAATGTGTGGGCTTTGAATTGCAGTTTGAGCACTTGGTCTCTCAAAGGTCCACCATTGTTGCCATAGAGCATTAAGGCCATGGAAAGCACTTCAGCCTGTATGTTAAAATGAAATGTTTTCTTTGGTGATCTGGATTTATTTACACATTGAGGAGTTTACTAAATTTAAAAGATGTTTGCAGTTTTACAGCTAGACCACTTTCATAATTTGGAAAGAGTACATGACAGTTCCCTCAGTGGTCTTTTTTAATATATACACTGATCTGTCTGTATGGTGTCCTTGGAGCTTCGGAAACTGGTAATCTTTCTTCCCTTTTCTGTTTTTATATTCAGCCTAAATGTAAAGGTAAAGATTCCTCCTGTGCATGCGTACTAGTCATGTCCGACTCTAGGGGTGGTAATCATCTCTGTTGCTGAGCCAAAGAGCGAGTGTTGTGCAAGTCCATGGCCATGTGGCCGGCATGGCCAAATGCAACTCTGTGCATGGAACACTGTTTACCTTCTCGCTTTTTATGGCAGTACCTATTTATCTACTTGCATTTATGTGCTTTCGAACTACTAGATTGTCAAGATCTGGGGTTAACAATGGAATGTTTCAGGTACTAGATGAAACTTCCAACACTTTTTGCTTCAGTCCTTTAAAATAATTGATGGTATTTTATTTTTACTAGTTGTTCTAAAACACAATCCTGTCATTTATAATTGCATTTTCTTTTCCCTTCTCTTCCTTTCCCTTTCCCTTTCCTTTCCCTTCCTCTCCCCACCCCCAACTTTTTCCCCCTTGATTTTGGGGCAGGTTATTTAGTGAAGCAGTTGGCTGGATAGCTCAATGGTTCAGATGTCTACTTGCAGAACCAGAGGTAGAGAGTTCAATTCCCCACAATGCATCCCATCAGAGACAGCCTATGTGGTCTTGGGCAAGCTGCACAGTCCCAGGGCACTCCTGAAGAAGGGACTGGTCAACTATCTCTGAGTATTCCAGTTCTGGAAAGCCCTGGAAAAATGTTGTCATAAATCAAAATAGACAGTGCACAATTGTTGCCTAGTGAGGTGCTCTGACAAATGCTGCAAAATGAGATGCAATGTAACTGCTGGATAGTTCAGTAGTTTAGGCAACAGAGGCATAGCTAGGGCTTCCAGAGCCCGGGGCAACAGTCAGTTTTTGCGCCCCCATTGCAAAATATAATCTGGATGGGGGGGCAGCAGTGGGGAGGTCAGTAGGCAATTTGGCACCCCCTAATTGCTGTGCCCGGGGCACCCCGCCCCCTTGCCCTCCCCACACTATGCCCCTGTTAGGCAACTGGCTGTAGAGCCAGAGGTTGGAAGTTCAATTCCCTACTGAGCTTCCTTGACAGGGACTGGACCCAATCCACAGGGACCCTTTGAGCTCTGAAGTTCTAAGATTATCTAAGACAAATCATACAAACAAGTAAATAGCTATAATATAAATATATACAAAAGTAGTCGCCTAAAGAACAGCAATGAGGGCTTTCTCATATTGGAGTTGTCTTTCTGTAACACTCGAATGTCTGGAATTCCTCGTAGGTGGCAAAATGCTGTTTCTTCTCCTAATCTGAGCAACATTTGACCTCTCTACAAAGTCTGCCAAGAAGCGTGTTAAATGTTTGGATTTTTTTTACCCTGTTCCATGATTTGGACATCTGTCTCTTATGAGCAAGACTAAATCCACCAACTCATTTTACACAGCTCATGGCCCACCTGTTGAAGAGTAATAACTTACATTTACCATCAACCTAAAGACCTTAGCCGGATGCCAAGTGGTGACCTAAAGGAGCAAGGTTTCAGATCTTGTTACCAATCCCTTGAGCCATCAGTTCCTCCATGGTCGTTCTTTGGGCTCCTGAAAGAAAGCTCCATGTGTTTAGCAATAAAATAAAATAAAATAATGAGATCTGAACATGGCACCATTTAAATGCCTGCATTTAGAAAAATGTATGCAGGTGCTAGGTGGTCTTGAAGGATTAAAGCTTTAAACACACAAGAGTATTTGTATAATTTAAGCTGTGATTAAGGTTTTGATAATTCACTGTTTTGCATCTGCATGGCTACCTAGCATACATTATTATTATTATTATTATTATTATTATTATTATTATTATTATTAT
>JAHTLZ010000379.1:38108551-38130522 GCA_023846285.1 Phrynocephalus versicolor | reverse complement strand
GAGTAAGTAGGGGGAGGAGCTTTATCTTTAAATACTTGCTCCCAGCAAACTAAAAAAAAAGAAAAAAAAGAAAAAAATTACAAAAAGGATATTTGAGTCCCCAAGCCAAGCTACTCCTAAGGAGTTCCTACACACATTAGTCTTACTAGATTTAAAAAAAAATAGTGTAAGTTTACATTTTTGAGACCTTCAATACATTTTATTGCACTCGTTAAAATGGAGTTGGAGGGAGCAGCTGTAGTTTCCTGTAGTACTTGTGCCATGTTTGTCATTTTGACAGAGCGTGTACAGAACTACATTTGCTGCAAGTGCAAACTGGTTGCGCTATTGGAAGAGAAGGTCCAGCAGCTAGAAGCTCGCATATCGGACCAGCAACACATTGAGGAGCTCGAGAGGTTCCTGGACAGAGCGGAACAGACTATCCAGGTCAAAGAAGAGACAGGGCACACTTCTGAGGAGGAAGTCACTGCCCCAACTCAGGAGGTAGATGGGTGGAGGAATGTGACTCAAAGGAGTAGAAGGCCAAGGGATCGCTCAGAGAGTCTCATATTGCACAATCAATTTGAGGCTCTTTCCCTCAGCACACCTCATGAGGCACACATAGAGGAAGAATTGATTCCACCGGAGGATCTCTCCCTTATCACTATTGATGAGACACAAGATCAGGTACATGTAGATGACCAGGCTGCAGGAGAGAAGCTTCTTGTACTAGGGGATTCTATAATTAGAAATACAGAGGGATGGATTTGTGACGAGCATGATAACCGGATGGTCACTTGCCTGCCAGGTGCAAAGGTTGCAGACATCACGAGAAATATAGATAGCTTGTTAGAGAGAACTGGGAAGGAGCCAGTGGTCATGGTACATGTTGGTACCAATGACGTTGGGAAGGCAAAGCGGTCAGTCTTGGAAGCCAAATTCAGGTTGTTAGGTAGAAGATTGAAGTCCCGGGCTTCCAAGGTAGCATTTTCAGAGGTGCTACCTGTTCCTCGTGCAGGACCCGCCAGGCAGGCAGAACTCAGAAGCTTCAATGCGTGGATGAGGCGATGGTGTCGAGAGGAGGGCTTTAGATTTGTCAGGAACTGGAGAACATTTTGGGACAAACCAAACCTGTTCAGGAGGGATGGGTTGCACTTGAATCAGGATGGGACCAGATTGCTGGCACTCAACCTCAAAAGTGCAGCAGAGCAGCTTTTAAACTGATAACTGGGGGAAAGCCGACAGGAGCTGAGTGGCATCCGGTTCGGAACACATCATCCTCGGGGAATGAGGTTGAAGAAGGTAGAGAATCACATAGAGATGGCGTAGCAGGTATTAGCACTGGGAGAATAACGGAATATGACAGTTTGTCTACTGATAATAAAAGCTGTGCGGGAGAAAGAACAAGGCAGCAGCTGTTGTTGCGGGACCCACTGTACAGGTGCTTCTACGCCAATGCTTGAAGCCTCCGAGCAAAGATGGGAGAACTTGAACATTTGGCAGCTAGGGATAACATTGATATAATAGCCATAACAGAAACCTGGTGGAATGTGGAGAACCAGTGGGATACAGCAATCCCAGGCTATAAACTCTATAGAAGGGATAGAGAGGGGCGGGTTGGAGGAGGAGTGGCCATCTATGTCAAAGAAGGGGTAAAATCCAGCAGAATGGAGATGGACAGAGGGTCTGACTCCACCATAGAATCACTGTGGGTTAAACTACCAGGTCCAAGGAGTGATGTGATCGTTGGAGTATTCTATCGTCCACCAGATCAAAACCTTGAGGGGGACCTTGAAATGAGGAGAGAAATCATGGAGGTGGCTAAGAGGGATAGGATAGTAATCATGGGGGACTTCAATTATCCCCACATTGACTGGGCCAATGCGAGCTCCAGGCAAGAAAGAGAAATTGGGTTTCTCGACTTGCTGAATGACTGTGCCTTAGAGCAACTTGTCACGGAGCCCACCCGAGAACAGGCAACTCTGGATCTAATATTGTGTGATACTCAGGACCTGGTCAGGGGTGTGAATGTCACTGAGCCTCTGGGGAACAGTGACCATGCTGCAATTACCTTTGCCATGCATGTCGGAGGAAGAGTGTCAACCAAATCAGACATAAAAACCCTTGATTTTCGAAGGGCAAACTTCCCTCAGATGAGGAAAATAGTTAGAGAGAAACTGAAGGGGAAGGTTAAAAGAATTCAATCTCTTCAGAGTGCATGGAGCCTGTTTAAAACAACAATAATAGAGGCCCAGCACAAGTGCATACCACAAAGAAAGAAGAGCTCATTTAAGTCCAAGAGGGCACCGGCATGGTTAACGAGTGGAGTTAGAGAGGCTCTAAAGCACAAGGAGAGGCCCTTCTGTAAATGGAAATCCTCCCCAAATGAGGATAATAAAAAGGAACACAAACTCTGGCAAAAGAAATGTAAGAAGATGATAAGGGAGGCAAAGAAAGACTTTGAGGAACGAATGGCTAGCAATATAAAGGGTAATAATAAAAGCTTCTTTAAATATGTTAGAAGTAGAAAACCTGCCAGAGAACCAGTTGGCCCTCTGGATGGTGAGGGAGGAAAAGGGGAGGTTAAGGAAGACTTGGACATTGCAGAGAAATTGAATGAGTTCTTTGCGTCTGTCTTCACGACAGAGGACCTTGAGCGGATTCCGCTGCCTCAGCCGCCCCTCTTGACTAAAGAATTAAATCAAATACAGGTTAAAAGAGAGGAGGTTTTAGGACTAATTGATAAATTGAGGATTAACAAGTCACCGGGCCCAGATGGCATCCACCCAAGGGTTATTAGGGAACTGAGAAATGAAATTGCAGATCTCTTAACGGTTATATGCAACTTGTCTCTTAAAACGGCCACAGTGCCAGAGGACTGGAGGATAGCAGATGTCACACCAATTTTTAAAAAAGGAAGGAGGGGGGACCCGGGAAACTACAGGCTGGTTAGCCTTACATCTGTCCCAGGGAAGATGGTGGAAAGCCTCATCCAACAGAAAATCTTAAAACACATAAAAGAACAAACCTTGCTGAGAGAAAATCAGCATGGCTTCTGTAAGGGTAAATCTTGTCTGACAAACCTCTTAGAATTTTTTGAAAAGGTCAACAGGCACGTGGATTTGGGTGAACCGGTTGATATAGTCTATCTGGATTTTCAAAAAGCTTTTGACACAGTCCCTCACCAAAGGCTGCTGAGAAAATTGCACAGTCAGGGGATAAGAGGGCAGGTCCTCTTATGGATTGAGAACTGGTTGAAATCCCGGAAACAAAGAGTAGGTGTCAATGGGAAATTTTCGCAATGGAGAGAAGTGAAAAGCGGTGTGCCCCAGGGCTCGGTCCTGGGACCGGTGCTTTTCAATCTGTTCATAAATGACCTGGAGACAGGGATAAACAGTGAGGTGGCCAAGTTTGCAGATGACACAAAACTTTTCCGTGTGGTAAAAACCAGAGAAGATTGTGAAGAGCTCCAGAAGGATCTCTCCAAACTTGGGGAGTGGGCTGAGAAATGGCAAATGCGTTTTAATGTAACCAAATGTAAAGTAATGCATATTGGGGCAAAAAACCCAAACTTCGTTTATCAACTCATGGGCTCTGAGTTATCTGTGACGGATCAGGAAAGAGATCTTGGTGTGTTGGTGGACAGCTCCTTGAAGGTGTCTCCCCAATGTGTGGCAGCGGTGAAGAAGGCCAATTCCATGCTAGGGATTATCAAAAAGGGGATTGAAAATAAAACAGCCAACATTATAATGCCATTATACAAAACAATAGTAAGGCCCCACCTGGAGTATTGTGTACAATTCTGGTCACCGCATCTCAAGAAAGACATAGTGGAACTGGAAAAGGTGCAGAAGAGAGCGACTAAAATGATTACCGGGCTGGAGCACCTCCCTTATGAAGAAAGGCTAAAACATTTGGGCCTCTTTAGTCTGGAAAAAGGGCGCTTGAGGGGGGATATGATTGAGACATACAAAATAATGCAGGGTATGAGTAAAGTGGATAGAGGGAAGCTCTTCTCTCTCTCCCAAAATACCAGAACTAGGGGACATACACTCAAATTGAGGGCTGGGAGAGTAAGAACAGACAAAAGAAAATATTTTTTCACCCAGCGCGTTGTAAGTCTATGGAACTCCCTGCCACAGGATGTGGTGATGGCATCTGGCCTGGATGCCTTCAAAGGGGGATTGGACAGATTCCTGGAGGAAAAGTCCATCACAGGTTACAAACCATGATGGAGATGTGGAGTCTCCAGGCTTTAAACCGGGTTACTTCAAGGGCCAGATGCAGGGGAGTGGTATCAGGAGACAGATATCTAGTCTCATGCACTCCCAAACGCACCTGGTGGGGCCGCTGTGAGATACAGGAAGCTGGACTAGATGGGCCTTTGGCCTGATCCAGCATGGCTCTTCTTATGTTCTTATGTTCTTATGTTCTTATTTAAATTTAGATTCCATCACCAAACTAAATGGTGACTACCACTAAAGAAATAGATATATAAATCAGGAGAGTGTGATTGGGAAGAGCAGATATGCAGGAATTAAGCAGATCATCAAGTGTAAAGACATGCACTGGAAGCCAAGAAAAAGATAATCTGTAAATTGTAAAGGAAAATGGAAAAACAAATGGAAGCCCATACAGCCAGACAAAAACGGAAATTTGACAAATGCCATACGAATCAACCAAAACCCACACCTCACAAATTATCATCAACCGAACTGAATGCCAACTCTCCCCAAGACTTTGTGAATTTTTATACTTGAGAAGTTAAGCTAGATGCTGCTCATCTTTCAAGGTCAACTGTCACACTTTGAGAAAAACTAAAGCTGTTTAACCATATATATATATATATTTGCCTGCTGCTACATGTCGAGGGGTTTCCCTCTGTCCTGCTATTTTCTTGCTGCCCCCTCATCAATGGTTTTTACAGATGTTTTATTGTTTTATTGTTTTATTGATGCTCTATTGTAAACCGCCTAGAGTACCATTGGGAAATAGGCGGTATAAAGGCGTAATAAATAAATAAATAAATAAATTCCCTTCCCCAGAAAATGATTCAGTGGAACTCATTTTTTTATTAGTGGGACAGAAAGGAAAGAATATTAAGAACTACCGGAATCAAAATTGAAAAAGAGAATACTTGTATTTAAATAGATTTGTGTGAGTTGGGTCAATGGAAGTTGAGATCAGGTGATATCACAAACTCATTTGTCTGTGAGAAATTCCTTTCATGGGCAAGTCTGATAACAAACAGTCACTGATACAAAATATTTGTCACCTTATGTGGTAAACAGTCCTCTTACCCTCATGTATTCATGCACCTAAGGCAACATGTAAAGTTATGAAGTCTATAATTGCCATATTTGTTATGAATTCTAACAAATATGACAATCCACACCCATTTTAAAATTAAAATTAAAATAATAACAAGGGAAGTGGGAAGACATATAAAAATGTTAAAATCTGGTTTAGGTGGGTTGTAAGAGTAATCATATTCTACCAAGAAATCAAGGGAGAGCACTGGTGGCATATTTATATGCATAATGATTTCTGAATCTTCAGGCAGAAAAATCAGAACAACTTTGATCTCTCTTTTTAGATAAGCGAGCTGTTGTGTACTATACAGAGAAGAATGATTTTGTACTATTGTACAAATATGGGAGACATTATTTACTATGGTAACGCCTACAGTCTCTCTCTGTGTGTGTGCTTGTGCGCACGCACGCACGCACGCGCGCACACACACACGCACACACACAAACTAAATAATGTATCTGATCTACTTCATAATGTATCTGATAATGCATTTGAATACCAAATATTATGCGTACCCAAAGTATTCCATCACTTACGGGTTTTGTTCTCACATGCCATTCTGATACATCAAATGCCCCAGGTGAACTGCTTAATTCCTTAGACAGTCACATTATAGGGGCACCAAACAAATATCCTTTTGATATGAAGCTCAGATCTCTACAGCTCTATTTTTAATCTGTTTTTTTTTAATGTCATGCTGTGTGGCACCCAACTATCAGAGGTACAGGTTTAAAACAATAGATTAAAATGATATTAACCAAAACATGTCTTGCTTTTATTAAGAATGCAGTTTTTCTCAATCAAGAATGATACAAGGAAACATATTTTAATTGTTAGACTGTTAGAAATTCATGGACAGAGGAAGATCATTTTAATTGTTTGTGCAAGGTTTAAAAAGACAAGCCTCAAAGGCAGAATATTGGCTCTTTGATCTTAAAAGGGTTGTAAAAGGATGGCCTCACTTGTGTTTACTCAAATATTTGCAGGTAAATGCAGATAATCCAAAGTGAGCCAAAGCTGTGGAATTTAGAATAAGGAATTTGCATATCAAGAGCCTGAATATAAATACCAATTCAGACATCTTAAATGTTTCTGAAAACTAATAATCACTTGAAACAAACATGGTTAATGGCAGAGCTGGGCCAAGTGTGCACAGTAAATGTTTTATTTGATGAATGTCTCCTCTGAGCATGTTTGTTAATTGTTTATGAATGGGGGAGGGTGTGGGTAGCAGAAACACATAAACTCAATTGGCTGGCTATTTATAGATATCAAAGCACCTCATGCAAATTAGTCTATGCTTTTCCTCAAATCTGCTTTCTGCTTACAAGTCACAATGTTGAAGATCTCAAGACAAAAAAAAGTACAAGATGTGGAGAACTGTTCTCCAAAAGCCACTAAAAGCATGACACAATAACACTGCATTTGGACCACTATGTTGTGCTTTATGTTATGTGGGGCTGCCCTTAATGGAGCAGCTAAAAAGCAAAAGGATTCTGCTTGGCTTTGAATGAGGAAACCTACCAGCTCTTCATAATAGTCTCAGTGACAACACTGCATGAAGTAACCTGTTTGATGTAAGAGCTTATTCTTAGCATATAGAGTCTCATACACCTTGAGACTGATGAATCGAAATACCAACTCTAGCCTTACAGAACCATTTTATTCTTAAGATTAGATGGAAAGGTTATTAAATACATGCTCTAAGATGGGTGGCTCTGCATTTGATCATGGATCCGTGATACATGGAATCTTTTCACAGTTCTTATTTTTAGGTAATTTATAGAGATATATTTACTATTTGTGCAACTATGGTGTCCTTATATATTTCAATTTTAACATTAATAGTGTATAGGTATTGCATACTGCTTTTAAACAATGGCTCAAATCCTGTAGCATTTTTATGCAATTTAGCTTAAAACTCAGTGGTGAATTGCTATATATTATGCAATTGCCTACACTAACTTCTTAATTTGTGGCCATTTGCCATTGACATTTACACCAGCTGTGTCACCCTGGAGGGCTTAAATAATAGGATTCTTATCCCTGACTTATACTGCATGTTTTATTATTGTTGCACTCTGCTTTAAAATCATTGCTATAGTAGGGTCCACCAAGTTGAACCTGGCTTATAGTGACCTTAATAGGGCTTTCAAGATGAGTGAGATATTTAAGGACTGGATTTCCTAGTTCCGCACCCTCCCAAATATGTTTCCATAGGCAAGCAAAAATTCAAATCCAGGTCACCTGAATTCTAGTCTAACACTCTATCCACTACATCACACTGGAAGCCATATTAAAACCTTCAGATGTAAATAGTTTATAAATTCTTGTAATTGAACAAATATAGACTACAGTTCAGACTGCTGTTTGACTTCAAAAAGTGACACAACACATTTGGTGACTAGGAATGAACTATCACACTGTTGTTTTCCGCCTAATGAATGATGGTAGCAGTGGTGTGCCATCAGGTCACATGCTTGATTTGTACCACATAAATTGTATGATACCTGTAAAATTCTATGGCATGTAATGTGAACTCTTACATTTTCTTAAATGTTACTCACTAATAGACAGAACAGAAGATTGGGGTGGGAATGAGGGCTACATATAGGACCAAGGAAAATAGCTAAGCTTTGCTGTACCTGGAATGTGTTCCATTGACATTTTCTGAAATTGGACTGCCTCAGTGATTAAATACAAATCATAAACCAGTCAATGCGAGGAGTTTTTCACCCATGTGTTCAAGTGTGACAATCCAACTTTGCCATATTGGCTGAAATACGATTTTTCAAATACACAGGTGGAAGACGAATGGTAGAACATTCACTCATTTGCAGTGAGCACTGATTCTAAGGGAGGCATATGCTTGAAAATGAAAGCAGAGATTCTCTCATTGCTGGAAGCAAGCCAGTTAACCCCATTTTCCTTCTGCATGCTTTAAAAAATGGCAATGGGATTTCAGCTTGGTGCCTATCTAAGCATTATATAGATGTTACCTCACTTTATTCAGCAAATGACCTGGAAAGCCTCTCTCTGAGAAGAGGGTGCCATGCAGACATGGAGGCCATTTTTAGGCCGTCCAATATCCTACATAAATTTTTATTTTTAAAGAAAAACAACTGAAAATCTGAGGCATGATTTTCTGGAAACGTTCCTGGCTTCCTCAAAGCCATATTATATTTATTTTAACTTATTTAGTGATTAAGCATTGTTTACTGCTTTCAGTTTTGGATACAATTGCAGTTCTGAGGTTAAATTGTCTTAACTGCATGAGGAAATCTTCAATCAGAAATAATTATGTTGTAATTTCAGTAGCTTTGAGGGGAAATGTAACCCCTAAGCTGCCAGCCAAGCTGGGAATGGGTCCCCCATCCCTAGATTCCCCCTTCCCCTATCTAGTTTCTTTTCCTCACACAGAAGGCAAGGCATCTGATGGAGGGAGGATTCTCGGCATCTGAAGGCTTTCTACTAAAAGAAGAACCATAAAAAAATTTCAGAGCTTCCTTGTACAGATTACCTTTGCCTGAAAGAATCTTCCTGTTTCCACATATTATTTTCCATGGGAGAAAAATAAAATGGCAAATGAAATGAGGTTAATGCGCTGAACAAATTGAGGTGAGGAATGCTTGAAAGGGTCAGTAATTGCTGTCCTTTTCTGCTGTCCTTTTCAGCTGAAAATCTAACCTTCCATGTAGTGCTACAGTGTTCTGTTCTTCATTCTCAGTTACTTGCCTAGGAACACAGCTACCATAGTTAACATGGTCCCAACTGATACATATTCAAGTTCCTTCTCACTATTTCTCTCTCTCTCCTTCTCATCTCTTAGGAGCAGCACTAGGTTTTTATTAAATAAAGGAGAGAAAATTGTTTTTAGACCTGTAAATCCTGTTGTGTTTTTAAGCCTGCAAATTCTGTAACAGTACAGGTCATTTTGAATCATCAACGTTTTATGCTTTATATGTCTCTGGTCAATTTTATAAAACTCAGACTGTGTTTCTACCCATGTGTACATACATGCATATTTGTTCAAAATTGAAATAGAAATTAAATTAAGGAACATTAGTGTAGTCGTGTTCAGATCAAGAAAAATACAATATTTGGAACAAAAATCCTATATTAAAAATCTTAAAACTATAGAGAATCTGTCTAAAAATACATTTGTTGCTGCTTATCCATTACTCGTAGCTGTATTATTCTGTTGCTGCAAGTTTTAGAATCTCTTGTTGGGAAAGAAATTAACAAGCTTGTTTGGACCACATTTTATGTAATTCCACTGACTGAATTTTCTTCACTCTTTTCCTTCCCATATGAGGAAGTTTTCCCATATGATAAAGACTCCAGCATTTGTCACACAAACAGCAGATTCTCTTCTGGTACTGCTGAAAAGGTTGCTTTTTGAAAATTAAATACAGTACCTTAATTGTTTCCAAGTTGTAGTGTGCAAAAGTAGCTTTCTGAGCCCAGACACAGTGAAATAAAATTTGTAACATTTCATATTACCAAAATACTAAAACTCTTTCACAAGTTTAGTACTTAAAATAACTAAGGGCTGACTGTGTGAGAGAGTGCTACCCTTCCAATAAATCCATACTGCTTACCTGCTTACAGTATAGCGTTACAGCAGTTTAATGCCACTTTAATTGCTATGATTTCAACCTCAGACAGTGGTGGTGAACCTTTGGCATTCCAGATGTTTTGGACCACAACTCCCACAGTCCTTTGTCATTGGCAATCTAAGCTTGGAATTCTGGGAGTTGTAATCCAAAAGATCTGGAGTGCCAAAGGTTCGCCACCTCTGACCTAGGATATATTGTTTGTCACAGCACTTTTTGTACTAGAGAGTAGTATTGTACTTTTCTGAACTACAGTGTAGCATTCTAAGTTCTCCACCAAACTACAAATCCCAGAATTCCATAGGCTGAAGCTACAGCAGTTTAAGGTGTCACTGAAGTGTTACACCTTTGCCACACAGATAGATTATATTACATCTGTTCCCTTTGCCTAACCAACAGTTTATAAGGCGTGAGGACAGGGTTACACAGAGTGTGACAGCATCACAACAAAATGGAGCTGCCCTAAGCATTTCAAGGGGGAGGGGACCAAAAAACAGAGAAGCCATTTTGGATGCCAGTTTTGCACCAGATGTCATGCCATGTTTCACCCTAAAATACACACCACAGGGGTTCAATCAGATTAAGCATCATCATTCTGAATTGCTGTGTCAAAACTGAAGTGATGTGTCCTGAAGTAACATTGAACTGCCTGCTCATATTAGACAGCTAGCAAAACTGTAAGATTTTCTCCCCAAGAGAAACAGATGGCATAATGATCCAGACAGATAGGCAAACTCATGCTTCAGCATCAGCATTATTCACCATAAACCAGCAACTTTAACAATTATGTTCAAGTTCATGCTAAACTAACCAACTACTTCAAAAAATTAAAACTTAAAATAATAATTACAAGTACCCATTACATTAACATATTGACTTGTTACGGCACCATCCTTCCAACCAACCACTTCTCATAACCATGACCAGTTTGTTTATGTAACCTTCCCTCCTTGTCATGCTTACTTTAGAAAAAAGAGAAGAAAAAGATTTTATTTACCTTGGAGCGTATTATTCTAGAAATTGCCAAAATATCAAATCATGCAGTGATGTGGAAAGAGAGAGTGGGAGAGAAGAAGAACATTCAAAAGGTCTCCCTATTGTCACCTTTGGTTGTTCATGAAAGGAATGACAGAGTATCTACAAAGACAATGCCATGAACACCAGAGACAGAAAGTGCTGAGAGAGGGGCTTGGCAAATTCATAGCTCCAGGCCTGTCCTCTGATGATGGCAGCAAATACTGACACCTTGTAAACTTCTTTACCGGCACGACTGCATTCCTCACAGTTTGGCACTTGAAGCCCAGCTGCTCCCCTACTGCTCTGGCTCACTGATATTTCAGCAGTCTTCTCTATCCAGAATAGTGTTTCTCTCTTCCTGGATATGCTCTTACACTTTTGTTCAATAATCTGCACATAATTGGTTCTCTTCCTCCTCCTCCTATATTGTTCATTTTTTAAAGCCAACCACACAACTCAGCTCCTGCTCCAGCCTGATTCCTACAATTGTTGCAGTTTACACTGATTTCACACCATGGGAGCTGGGTACTCAGTTTAACAACCTTGGAAGGATGGAAGGCTAAGTGAACCCCGAGCTGGGGATTGAACCTAGGTTGTGAACAGAGTTTTGGCTCAAGTTTAACCACTGCCCAGAATGCTGTCACAACTGAGGACACAGAGGCCAGATTCCTGAGTTGTATTTATGTAAATGAAGTCATGTAAGTCTTGGCAAAAAAAAAAAAAAAACTTATTAATGAGGTGTTCTATGTGTGCCACACTTGTGACTGGATGCATGATAAAGTATGAAACCAGTACCTTCTCAATTAGCAGTAATTTTCCACCAGGACTTGTATGATTTCATGTATAAAATATAAATTGATGATGTGATACTGGCCCATTACTTTGTTGTCATCCTCCTTTCCCCATCTCTCTCTCCCACACAATCTTTTGCAACATCTTTTCTGGTGATCCTACAAAATTTATATTCTGCTTCTCTTCCAATGTGCTCAAAGTGGTGTATATGTCTGTCTTCCTCCACACTTTTATCCTCAGAAGAACCCTGTGAGGTAAATCATACTGAGGGAGAATGATTGGTCCCAAGAATTTGTACATGAATTAACTAAAACTGGATCTCCCAAGTCCAACTGTGATAATTGGGAAGGTCTTCAGGCTTATAAGAATTGTGTTGTTCCCTAAATTAGCATCTAAAGATCCACCAACTGAAGTATCTCAAACTGACACATTTGTTGTGGTTCTATCGAAATACAGCCCACAGTCATTTAGCACAAAACACTCCTGGTTGATCCAAGGCTTCCTCATTTGAGCAGTATAATTTAGAATATGTACATTTTTGGTTATATTTTAAACAATTCAGATGTGAAATCTTTGCTGATCTACTATACTGTAAGTCAACCGCTGCATTCAGATTTCCTCTTTTAAAATGTTGCCCCAAAGCACTAATTCCCTAGAGGAGAGGATGAAAAACGAAAACAATATTGACAGATTAGAGTGCTGTGCCAAAGCTAACGGAATCAGTTCCAACTGAGAGAAATGTAGGGTGCTGCATCTAGGTAAAAAAAATAAATCACTTTTTCTGAAGAGCCCCCTTGGCCACACTCATTTTTGACCGCTGTGCCGGTTTTTCTTGCGACGACCACTGAGGCTGGTGTGTGTATTAATCAGTTCCTGCACCCCCTTTTAAAGTGATTTTGTTGTATTTGTGGACATATTACACCACTTTTTTTTTTGGTTTTCCCCCTGTTTCTGCCATTTCCCTGTTGTGGTTTAAAGCAGTTCAGCCAAGTACGAATGGGGAAGCCGATTGCTAAACAACCACTGAAGTGCGGACTGCCGAACCGCTGTAGCGACCACGTGACTGTGGGAGGAGATGAGGCAATGCAAAATAAAAAGTGGCTGCTCAAGGAAGGGCAGTAGTGGCCTAAGACAACTTTGTCTCACCAGATATTTCAGGGCACTTTATGAGGTCTTGGAAATCTCTGAGAGGGAGGATGGGTTAATGATGGAAGTAACCAATGTCATAAACTGATGCTTTACGAGACAGAAAGGAATTAACCCGATTGCAAACATGGCTTCCACTATCTACCTATAAGTAAATTACTATTAGCAGCTGTAAAATCATCTGCTATTAAAGAAAGAAAAGGAGGGGGGTCAAATCAATTCAAATTAAAGAGCATACCAACAGAAGCCACGGGCCAAACACTGAAGCACAATTAAAATGACTGAAGTCAACATGATGTTGAGTTCTGTCCGTGATGCTGTGTGTAAAATAGAGGCTGTGTGTCTAGATTGCTGCAAAGTAACAAAACTTTACTATTTCTTTAGTGTGTGAACTATTCACAGCCCCCCCCCAATTGGTAAATAAAGGTCACATACATTTTAAAATCTTCTTACAGGTATATTTTCTGTCAGAGTAGAAATTCCATATTTCAATGACTAGTATGACTTCTAAAACTTTTAGCACACTTTTCAGAAAAAGTCAGAAGGTAAACTTCCAGGGAGCCAGTGATTTGATCCCAGGAAATCCTGATTAATAACAGTTGCTTGAGGCAGACCACCCTGTATGCATTTAGGAAAACATTTGCTTTGTTTCATAGACATTTAATTGCAATTCAGCTTCTTAAATAGCTTTGCCTGGAAAAAAATTCACCATAATAGTGCAAGAATTTGCATTGCTTTAAATTACCCCAGACACTGAATATAACCTTCATTCCCATTCAACTATTACATGCACACACACACATATTAAATAAATATAAAGAATGAGAACATATATCCTCTGATTTATAGACTTCAGTTGATCAGCCAATTTTATTCTGTGTATTTCACTGGATTCCCAGTAAAAAAAATCTTCCTGAAAATAGAATCATTACATTTGTTTTAGACAACCCTTATAGTAGAGTATAAGAGTTCGATTTAAACATACTTTTAATAAGGCCCCTTGGTCTTATCATCTCTCTATCTCTCTATCTCTCTATCTATCTATTAAATTACAGATCTTTGTAAGTTGTTTTTAAAGTAAATTTTATACAAAAATTCTATTTATTGCCAAAGGGACAATATAGTATGTGATATTTTACGAACTTAAGATGTGTGCTCAGATTTTGAAATAGTCTGTCTCTCCTGATTGCAGTACAAATAGAAAGAAAGAATAAGAAATAATGGTAACTTTGATAAATTCTTTCATTGTTACTCTGGGCTAAATAATATGAAACACAGAGAGTGGCTGTGTCCTACTGGGTTCAATGAAAATGATGGTCCCTTAACATTTCTCAGGAAAAATCTGTCTGTCTTCAGAGACATACTTTGGAGACTGTGCTGGGCAGGGCTTAATGACAATGCAGGAAATTTGGACCAGAACAGCTATAAGAGAAATTACCCAATTTGAACAAAATGGAACAGTCTCTTAATGCAAATGGTTGTGCCGTAATTATGAAGTAAAATAATTTTACATCATGAAGTAAAATAATTTTATCACCAGCACAGTGGAAAGCTGGGTGATATAAACATAATCTGACAATGCTGAAAATTATGAAATCAGATTTTCCAAGATATATGCAGCTTTCCAATCTATCCATTGCAACAGCATGACAATGTTGAAATACGCCATTGTGGGTTATTTTTAATATGAAAAATAAAACATGCTTTAGGACTAGATTTTGCCATTGGCTGTATAACACGCAACTGCTATTAAATGATGAAAATAATCTCATTCACTAGCTTCCCTTTGCTTAAGGTGATTGATGTAGAATTTTACTGCCATCCAATGGTAGGGACCTAATATAGCCTAAGTGAATGTCTAATGCTTTTTGATCCCATTATAGCCTTGGGAATTCTACGTATGTAGCACACTTAGAACTTCCATCAATATATCTCAGTTCCTTCCACAGCAAGAAGAAATATGACTACAGTTTCAATTTATTGTGTGTTTTTCTAATTTAATCTAACTGTGAATTACACTAATAACACTGTACATAATTACCTACATGCATAAATCAGCCTAGGCTACTTACTAAAGAGAACATTAGCACATAATTCACGTGTGTGCCTTGTCACATTAATTTTAAAAGTGCTTTTTATCAATTAATATATCCTAATAAGCAAAATCCCTTTTATTAAATGCTGCTCTCAGAACTGTACTTGTTACTGCTGATAGTAACAAGATTTGGAGACACAGATTTGTTGTTGTTGTTGTTGTTGTTGTTGTTGTTGTTGTTGTTGTTGTTGTTGTTGTTGTTGTTGTTGTTGTTGTTGTTGTTGTTGTTGTTGTTGTGCTTTTTAACTGGAGCCAAGAACAAGGGAGCAATTCTGCTTCTCTGGTGAATACATTGGCACATTGGCATGGATAACACAATGCAAGTGTGGCTTCTTATAGGAGTTTATCTACTGCTAGGCCAAACAAGGTGCAACCATACCTCCATTTCACCTTGGAGCAGCATACCAAATGAAGGAGTGGGGTCTGTATCTCTCAACATTCCCATGGAGCCTTGCCACTGGTCAACAACCCCTATTTAACTACATGGGTCTTACATCTAGGAACTCCGACCCGCCATCTATTTGAAGTTCTCCAAGTAGCAAGAGGGGGCTCCAATCCTTCAGTGATTTCCTTCTTTATCATTATTTCTTGTCTGGTAGTCTCCCTCCTTCATTTTTCAATTTGATTTTCAAACTAAAGAACATCCTTGAGGCTTGCCAAGAAGGATGTGACCTGATTGTCCTGCCAGTGGTACAAGAAACACTGAAGGTGGTGAACACATCACTGAGTAATTACACTTTGGGTGCTGTTTGTGTTTGCTTTGGCTCATCTTTGCTCTGTTTGTTTTTGTTTGTTTTCTTTTCCCTTCCTTTTTGTTTATCTGTAGGTTTATAGTTGTGTTGCATGATCGCTCAACGTAAGTGTGCACATGAACTTGGTGTGAAGATGTTCATTTACTGGAATATCATGGAGTCTGCTTTATACCAATGGGATAAGAAATCTAAATGCCTAACACATAATAGTTGATGTCGTGGAAAATAGAAATGGAACAATATAATACATTCACTAGGACCAAGCACTAAAATGTCGTAGTGGATACATACACGCAAACACATGCATAATTATTCAAGCTCAATATGCATCTAATATTTAAAGGAGAGTGAGAAACATGTTGTTAGGCATCATGTTAAGTTTAGCTTTATAGATTAAAATGGAATAGAGAAGATATGAGCTCTTGATTGGTACAAAGAAGATTTCAAATTGCAACAGAGTCAGACGGGACAGAAAGGACAAACTCTCAGAAGTAGAGATGGGCACGAATAAAAAAAATGGTGTTTCATTTGTCGTTTGTCATTTAGGGGGTCCGTTTCGGTTCATTTCCATTTTTCGTGAATTTTTGCAAAAAAATTGTTTTCATTTTCGTCCATTTCGTTACCGTTTTGTTACCATTTATTTCAATTTTTTGTGATTTTTTTAAGCCTTTAGAGCAGTTCAATGTATTGCCGTAACGAAAATGAAACGGACAACAAAATTTCTGGTGTTTCTGTTCGTTTCGTTTCATTTTAGGGATAAAATTCGTTTGTCGTTTTGTTGCATAACGAAACAAAAAACAAAAATGGAAATGAAAAATTGTTCGTTTCGTGCCCATCTCTACTGGGAAGTAATCATTATGAGTAATGTAGTTATCACTAACTACTTACTTTTTGGATAATGTAATGTAATGTAAATAATATTTAAAATAACATACATTAGAGTTAGGTATACGGCTATGGAATCACAGATTTGGAGTTCAATTCCTCACCGTGGCTCCCAAGAAAAGAGCCATCCCCTGTGGCCTTGTGAAAGCTGCACAGTCTGAAGAAACCTCCAGAAGAAGAGAATGAGAAACCAAACCACATTGGAATAGAAAACTCAGAAAAGGGTTGCTATAAGTTAAAATTGACTTGGTGGCACACAATAATTATTATTAATGCAATATAAACTTTTAATGTAAAAAGTAAAGATTTGTAGTTAGTTTTAAATGTTACTTTTAAAGAGCAAATCAGAACATTGTTAGTGCATTTTAAGCCATTAATTTATCAATTAAATTTTCTTTTTGGGTTTCCTATTCCTGTAAATATTTTCAAGGTAAAATATCATAATTGGATAATATTGAGGCTCCGAAAGTATTACCTATATCCTTCGAGCTTGGTAGTGGCTAATGCTCAATTATGTTGATGGAGTGGAAGTCCCTGCACCGGTGAAAGAAGCCAGGTGAAAGTCAGAGAAAGCAGAGAGGGGATAAGCACGCATTGACAAAGAAGGGAAGAAAGGGAATTGAAGCAAGACAGATTGACCTCTCTCTGTGGGCATCCTGATGCTGAGGTGGGGCAGAGCCCTATTTTCCTTAACAGCCCAGTTTCTTTGCTTGTTGGCAAAGTCAACCCAAACCTTAGCAATAACATGTAACACAACAAATTGCTTTGATTAAAGCAGTGATAATAACAGTAACAAGGGGGCCAGGAAATAATAGCTTCTAGTGGTATCAACAATTATTAGAAACTTTCCTCAGCCTTGTTATAACTCATGGGTTGCTTGTAAAACATGAAACAGAAGGAGAATACTCAAATATTTTGCAAATCCATTTTAAAATGTGTAGTTTAAAAACAACCAGAGCAATCTAGACTTATCGTGAGGCAGTGGTCCAACTTAATGGCTTTCAGTCCAGGTGGTAATGTATCTTAATTCATTTATTTTGATTTAGAATTACATATCAATTCTTATTCTGCTGAATGAGTCCCTAGACCTTGATCCCCAAATCTTACCACTATTTATTTATTTATTTATTTATTTATTTATTTATTTATTTATTTATTTATTTATTTATTCAACCTTTATACCACCCGTCTAGCCCAAAGGCAGCTGAGATGTTATTATACATCCAACGTCTCAACAATGGTACCTCCTTCCATCTTTAGCTTATGCACACTAGATGTATACTCCTCCCCTTCAATTTAGGGGTGGAGGGTAGCCTCCATAAAGTATTTTGATGAATTTGAAGATCATGCATATCTAGGTATATTCTGCTCATCAAGGACTGTTTCTGTTCCTAAGTAAAAAAAAATACCTATCAGTCATCAAGCTGTGAAACATCATATGCATAAGGGAGCTTGTGCAATTGGTTTTTGGTGTTTTTGGCTATTTTCACATGCCTCAACACACTACCGAGTGTACAAAAGAGCATGCAACTGGGGCACACTGAAACACATAACAGAAAGCCAGTAAAGGCACACATAGTACTTCCATGATTACTGATTTGCACTGCATAGTCCCAACCAAATTCTGGATAATATGAAATAGATTGCCCATCTAAATTGTCAATGTTCAAGCATGACATGGATTGATAGAATAGCAGACTAGAACTCAAGAGATTTGGATTTAAATCTCTGTGTCTGCCTGTGTAAACTCACTGGGGGTGGCAATGGTAAATGTCTCACATACTTTCAAAGCCTCACCATAACTCTAAAATGTCTGGATAGCACATAAAAGCAACAGCTGTACTATCTCAAATCTTCTGATATTGAAGGTGAATTTAGTTTCAGTGTTTTTGGCATAAATGGGCTGTCAAATATGAATTCAATGAATGGAAAGAATTGTGGATCTCAATTATTCTGGATTCTGTTCATTCTGAATTCCGATCACTGTGATTCATCTAAACCATCTGAAATTGTGCCTGTAGTTTGCCATTTTAGTTCATCTAAATCTAGAGTTCATTGCATGACACTATATTTTTGTTTATGTCTATTTATTAGTCATTGTTGTCATGACTACATCATACCTATGACCTGCAGCTTTCTCACTGCAATTTTTTATTCTGGATGTACTTCCAAGAGGGGAGATCAAAGTCTACAATTCTCCAGGCCATGGAGAAAAGAGAGGAATAAAACATTCAGAAGACATTTTCCAATGCAGGAATACTGACTAAAATTTCAAGAGCCCTTTAACATTACACAGATGCCACTTCAGAGAGAAAGGAAAAATAACATCTTAAATAATGATGATGATAAGGTTAAATGAAAGTGTGAGGGATAGGAACATTACAGTGACAGCAGAAAGATAAACAAAGAAACAACATCAAAAGGACATTCTTATATAGTTTTTTCCATTTTAATTAATGGCATATTTGGATATTGCATATTCTTCAGTAATCTAACCCATTATCCAATAGATTCAAAGGGAGGAATTCCACACAGTTCATAAGTTCTTTATCAGATCCTAATTAAGAAATAATGGCTATTTTTCATGCATACACAGCACTATACAAATGCTAGGATTTTCTTTTAAAATAAATTGCCACTTTTACTACAATGAGTTTCAGTTGGTTTTAATACCTTACATTAGTAGGGTCTTTTGAAAAACCACTGTGCTATCATCATAACACTGCCAAGAGTGTTTCGAATATTGCCTTTGGCAAAGTAAAAACTGCTTCCAAAAATTAATTGCAAGGGCTCATTATGACTCAGTTCAACCATCATCTGAAACCATGCTAAGGGTAGCATACAAGGCAATCCCCTTCGACTTTGCTTAGAAGTACATTCCAACAAATTCAGGGTGAATTATTCACTAATAAGTGGCTATATGATTATAGCTGGAAGTGTAGTTTAGGTCAGATTCAAATGAAAGTGGGATAAAAATGGATAGAAGAAACATCAATAATTGAAGATACATAGGTCACACCTTAGATGCAGGGAGTAGCAATAACTTCAAATGACTACTTAGGAAGGATTTTTTTTTCAAGTGCCAACTCAGAACTGCAATTAATACAGAACTGATTCAGATTTTTGATACCTTGGATTCAGTTATTAACCCATGTGTTAACTGTAGTCAAAAAAGAAGAAGATTGAGAACTGAAAGGGCAGAGGATAAAATATACATAAGTATAAAGGTGTATTTCAAGTAATGACAATATAATAAATACCATGAAATTCCTAATTCCTGTGCATGTATGTGATGAAAGCTGCTGGAAGGAGGAGGCAAGATTCAGCCTTCTGAATACAGTGAAGTCCCAGATGATGGACAAATGGGTGTTTGATAATATCAAAGGTATTTGAATGAATGCTCTCTGGAGATAGTAATGGCTGGGGGGGGGGGGCTTCCATAATTTGGACACATCAGAAGAAGACAAGGCTCACCTAAAAGATACTGCTGCGTCAAAAAGTGTGAGGCAGCAGGAAAATAGGAAGACCAAATATGAGGTGGACTAACTCATAAAAATCATGGTCTTTGGTTTGCGGGACTTTTCTTACGTGCCATTAAGTCATCTCTGATATATGGCAACTGCATGAGTGAGTGACCTCCACCGATCTTATTAGACATGGGCACGACTCGGCAAAATTGTCGTTTCCGTTTTCGGTTGTTGTTTCTCTTACGTAATGGAAACGGTAACGATAATTAAACCGTCAGAACTCGAAATCGAACTGAAAAAAAGAAAAATTTGGTCGGGTTTTTCGTTGTCGTTCATGGCATCGCGGCGATCGTGCAATGCCATTGGCAAGCAGCACAGAAAAAGTTTTAAAAAGTAAAAAAAAAACTGACTCCTGGCCAAAAAAGCAGCCGAACATATGCCTGCCTGAGGACACCTACCTGAGGGGTGGTTTCTGGGGGGGGGGGTCCCCGGCCTTCCACCCCCTCTCCTGTCCTGGGCTGCTTGCACCAGGCTGGGGGGGGGGGCATCCTCATCGTCCCCATTTGCCATTTGGTGGGGGGGATCCAAAATGGTGACCGCAATATTTATTTTTAAATCGTGGTCCAAAAACCCACCAAAGCACAAGAGAAACATGTGAAAATTAGGTATTTTAAATGCCTGAATTTTTATAGTAGCAGCAGTGGGTTTTTTATAGCAGTAAAAGGTCACACTGATTTTATTTTATTTTATTTTATTTTGTTTTTTATTTTTTTAGACCTGCCCATGTAGGCTGGGCATGGGATGGGACCATGCAATTTTTTTGAACCATTCCACCAATGGCATGGCCAGGTTTTGACTGACACTTCTGGATGTCGCCTGCCCGCCCGCGCCGCCACCCGCGCCGCCACCCGCGCCTCCCCCTGCCGCTGTCACTGCCCGCCCATGGCCCCCTGCCACCACCGCCCACCTGCACCTCCCCGCCACCCGCCGCCCCCGGCCCCCCACCGCCTACAGCACAAAAACACCTAGCACCGGCCCTGATTGCGGGATGCCCCCATGCTCCCTGGGATGTCAAATCACGCTAAATCACGGTGGAAATGACAAACGACAAATGACAAATGAAAACGACAAAACGGACCCGTCTCGACAAACAACAACGCAAAAAGTCATTTTTTCTGGTTGCGCCCATCTCTAGATCTTATCATTAATAGACCTGTTGGCTCTTATGAATGCAAGAGTGTGGCTTCCTTTATCGAGCCATGCTCTCTCATATTTCTTCTTATTTTTTTCTTGTCTTAAAACTTCTAGCGTTATTCTCTTTTTAGAGTGAGACTTGTATCCTCATGGCACACCCAAAATATGATTGCCCCCATATTATTTATTTATTTATTTATTTATTTATTTATTTATTTATTTATTTATTTTGACTTTTATACCACAACCTAGGGCTATTCTGGGGGGTTTACAACATGGAATCAAATGACCATTAACAAAGGAATACGTTTTGAAAACCAAAATACAAGGAGCATAATAAAACAAATACAGTGGTACCTTGTATAAAGGAATTAATTCGTTCCAAATGAAATTATGTTAAACAAATTTTCCTTTATACAAATTGCAATTTCCCATAGGAATGCATTGAAAATGGAGTAATCTGTTCCAATGCAGAGAAAAATGACACAAACTACAGTACATGTATAATTTTGGGGAACAGAAATGCAAAACTGCAAACATGCACCCACCCACACACACTGATTTCGGGCAGAATGCAGCAGCACAAGGGTTATTTCCTTAGGTCTCAAGAGAGCAGGAGGAGGAGGAGGATGTAAGAAAGGCATCCAAATGTTGTGGCTCATACCACTGCACAAGCAGCACAAGGAGGTGTTGCACAGCAGCCAGGAAGCAGGTC
>JAHTLZ010000379.1:38080293-38105325 GCA_023846285.1 Phrynocephalus versicolor | reverse complement strand
CTATCTATCTATCTATCTATCTATCTATCTATCTATCTATCTATCTATCCAAATGGGCATTACAAATACAAACTTCACACATACACACTTTTGCAACAAAATAGCAACAAGCAACAGTAGTGACATAAGAAAACTGGATGCAACAATTCATATACCCCAAGTTGCTTGAAAAAACGAAGAATTTAAATTCATATTTGAAGCCAAACACAAAGTACCAGATACATTTTTATCTACTTCTCCCTGAGGTAGAACAACCACAACATAAAAGTATTGGCTCCAAATATACTGTCACTCACTAATAAAAAAATGCAATGCTAATCTACAGAATTATAGAATAACGAACTTGGAAAGTATAAGAATCAAAATCAAACTATATCTGACAGTTGTTAATAGTGCTCACCACTTCCTGAGGTAATTGGTTCCATTGTCATACTGGTGTTAGGAAGTTGTTTGTGATGTTCAACCAAGATCTAGCTTCCTGTAACTTAATTTCATTATTAGTGGGATTAGCTAATCTCCCCTTCCCTGATGACTATCAACATACATGGAAGCCATCTATGTGAGTTTCTCTGGTCAAACAAGGTGTTATTCTGCCTTATCATGAATGGATTTCTGGGGATAAGAAATGTAAGGACTATCTCTCCCCATTGCCAGTTTCTACCTTATCATGAGCATCCAGAGTGCTTATCCCTAATTTCCTGGAAAACAACCCGTTTCACTTGCTCATCCGATCCACACTGCTGAAGCTGGCCATGCCAAAGAACAATATGGAATGGGGCTTTCTCGGTGGTGGCCCCCACTCTGTGGAAGAAACTGCTAATCAGGGTGTGCCAGGCTCCTTCCCTCCCATTATTTGGGAAATTACTCAACACAGAATTAGATAAAACAGCTTTTAAGGATATATTCCCAAATGCTGCTTTAAAATAAATGAAATTTAGGTTTTCCTTTTTATATTAACTGCTAGACATAGGCACAACTTGGCGAAATTATCGTTTCCGTTTCTGTTCCTCGTTTCCGTTATGCAACGGAAACGGTAACAACAATTAAGCCGTCAGAACTTGAACTCAAACCGATAAAAGAAAAATTGGGTCTGATTTGTTGTTGTCGTTCATGGCATCGCGGCGATCGCGCGATGCCAAGCGGCACAGAAAAAAAGTTTTTTAAAAAAACCCAATTCCCGGCCAAAAAAGCAGGCAAAAATATGCCTGCCTGAGTGAGGGCACCTACCCGGGGGGTGGTTTCCGGGGGGGGGGGGTCCCCAGCCTCTCCTGTCCTGGGCTGCTCTGGGGAGGGCATCCTCGTCGTCTCGCCATGCCATGTGGTGCAGGGGGGATCCCAAATGGCGACCACAATATTTTTTTTGAAATTGTGGTCCAAAAACCCACCAAAGCACCACACAGAAACATGCGAAAATTAGGTATTTTAACTGCCTGAATTTTTACAGTAGCACAGTGGGTTTTTCTTGCAATAAACGTCTGTCTCCAATCCCATTGATTTTATTTTATTTTATTTGTATTTGTATTTTTTTACACCTGCGCACGCACAATGATGGGCTGGCCATGGGATGGGACCATGCAAATTTTTGGAGCCATTCCATCAATCATATGGCCACTTGGCCAGGTTTTGACTGAGACTTCTGGGATGTGCCAGTCGGGCATAAAAAGCCCACTAGCCCTAGCCCTAACCCTAACCCTAACCCTAACCCATACGCCAGTACACTGTCCTTCTTAGTGGGTCAGAGGCACCCAGAGGTGCCCACTAACTCACCCAAACCTTACCCGTAACCCTAAGCCTAGCCCTTGCCCTAACCCCAACCCTAAGCCAGATCTGTACTCGCATTGCACTACACGCAAGTACACTTCCCTTCTTAGTGAGCCAGAGGGCGCCCAGCAGAGGCATTCACCTCGCTCACCAGTCCAAAGTTCCAAAAAACTCCAAACCTGTACGCCAGTATGCTGTCCTTCTTAGTGAGTCAGAGTAGAGGCACCCAAAAGAGAGGTGCCTCTGCCAGTGCCACTTGGTACGCAATGGCTACACGGTCATGTACCCTTCCTTTTCCCTTTGTAGCGGGCCAGAGGAGGCACCCAGCCCAGAGAGGTGCCTCCAGGAGCCCACTACCCTACCCCCCTAAACCAGTACTAACGACAGATGACAAACAAAACGGCAAATTTTTGAAAAAATTCGCAACAAACGGAAACGAGCCGAAACGGGCCGGCTCCGACACACGACAACTCGAAACGTCATTTTTCCTGGTTGTGCCCATCTCTATTAACTGCATTAGAATTGGTTGTATCATCATACGGATTATGTTGTTATATGGGAGTGAAGTTCAAGGAAGAATGCTTTTAGAGGTTCACGTTTTATCCTGTACCGTCCACAGTATATGCTTTCACAAAATGGGTGGTACATAAATTCAATAGATAATAATTTGTAGACATTTGCTCAGCTTCCTTGACTCCACTGTATCAACATGATTATCATAAATTCCTATAGGAAGAAGATGAGGTAGATAGCATGTAAGAGGAGATAAAATGGTGGCTAAGGTTCCCAGTTGGGATTTGCATCTCTTACTGTGGCAGCACAAAACCAAAATCCTTTTGGCAAAAAGAACAAAGCAAAGCTGAAACTGCCACTGACGGTGAGCCTGACCTCTCAGAAATTCAGAGAGGCGATTCCCCAAATTTCTTTGCTCACAAACAGCAGGGGACTTTTCCAAACACCATTTGTGGAATGCTCAAATGAATGTATAGTCTTTCCCCTCTCTGAAACCTGTGTTGGTCTTTGATTCATCACAAACACAGTTGCTGCTGCTTAAAAAAATGACACAATATTTAGCCCACAGTTCAGATAACCCTTTGGGGAAGGGAGGGGAGAATACATTTAAAAGTTGCATACCCTTTGTCTTGTAGAATTATCAGCCTACAGGCTTCCAAGGGACAGAATAATTTTGTTTACACTATGCAGCTAATGCAAAAGTTATCAGAGTTGTCCTTGCTCTTTCAAAGTTTTCCCTGGGAGACACAATAGGGCTTGAATTAAAATGGGTTTTGGTCCAGATAAGTCACTTATAGGCCAATTAGTTCCAATCACCACAACGCTTGAAAACAACCTGTTTCCAGTAAAGACCATATTCACATCTAAAGAGCTGTTCTCTTATTCTGCTTTAGGGTTGCATTAGTATAATAAATCCTCCACGCTCCTATGACTCTTTTAAGATGAGTAACATAAACATCTGCAAGCTTGCACTTTCTGCATTCTGTAACAACATCTCCAACTGGTTATTTCGCTTTTCCTTTTCATAATAATGCTCCTGTTCATTCTCCATGCATTATTCATGGATACCTTAAATTTAATTACTAACCCACTAAAGTTAAAAATCACACTATATCTGATATAGAAACACTATCACATTGGAGTTAGGAACACTTTTTGCCTTATACATAATCACAATCATGCTGCGGTAAGGTTGCCACCTTTTTTGTGGAACAGCAATGGTTTTTCTATACATTCCTTTTTCTCCAGCCTGCTTAGATGGTTATTTTTCTTCTTCCTTCCAGAACTTAGTATCTCACACATCTTTAAGATGATTGTGTGTGTGTGTGTGTGTGTGTGTGTTCTTACATTCATACTTTCATAGTCTTCCTTTAGCTAGCTGTTGTGCTTTTAATACATTAAAGTGTATTAATACATTAATACATTAAAGTGATTATCCCTAAAACAATATCTTACTCAGTGACCTAATTTATTGTGGATACTGCCTGCAAAGGATTAGAATGGAGGGGGAACTGTATTCCAGAAAATACTGTTCTGTCACCTTTACTGAAATAAAATTATCCTCTAGCTGAGTGGTTCCTTGGACTTCCAGATGTTCTTGGGCTCCAACTCCAAGAACTCCTGGCCAGGACAGCTAGTGACAAAGGTCAAGACTGAGATCATTCCTATTGTATTATTCCCAGTTGCTTTATGTGGATGTTACAACTAGAGATGGGCACGACCAGAAAAAATGACGTTTCGAGTTGTCGTTTGTCGGGACGGGCCCGTTTCGAGTAATTTCCGTTTGTCGCGGAAATTTCCAAAAATTTGTCATTTCCATTTCCGTTTGTCATTTGGGTTGGGGTTGGGGTAAGTGGGTGCTGGGAGGCACCTCTCTGGGTGACTCTGAGTTGACCCACTAAGAAGGGAAGGGAAGCGTAACGCGTAGCCGCCACGTACCATACATTATGTTAGGGTTGGGGGGTTAGTGTGACAGAGGAACCTTGTCGGCACTTCTCTGACTCACTAAGAAGGAAAGCATACTGGTGTACTGGCGTACAGGTTACACTTAGGGAGGGAGTGGGTCTGGAGTTGGAGGCACCTCTCTGGGTGCATCACTCTGACCCACTAAGAAGGGAAGTGTACTTGCGTACGAATCTGGGTTAGGGTTGGGGTTAGGGTAAGGGCTAGGGTTAGGGTAACGGTTAAGGTTAGGGTGGGTTAGTGGGCTGCACCTCTGGGTGCCTCTGGCCCACTAAGAAGGACAGTGTACTGGTGAATGGGTTAGGCTTAGGCTTAGGCTTAGGCTTAGGCTTAGGCTTAGGGATGGTGGGCTTTTTATGCCCTCTCTGGCGCATCCAGAAGTCTCAGTCAAAACCTGGCCATGTGATTGGTGGAATGGCTCCAAAAATTTGCATACCCCTTTCTGGTAGGCGCCCTCACTTAGGCAGGCATATTTCCGCCTGCTTTTTTGGCCGGGAATCGTTTTTTTTTTATTTATTTTCAAAACTTTTTTTCTGTGCTGCTTGGCATCGCACAATCGCCGTGATGCCATGAACGACAAAGACAAACCAGACCCAATTTATTTTTATCGGGTCGGGTTCAAGCTGGAGCGGAGTAATTCTCCTTACCGTTATCCGTTACATAACAGAAATGACAAACGGTAATGGAAACGAGAATTTTGCCGCTCCGTGCCCATGTCTAGTTACAACTGAACTGTTGGAAGTGACTTGACAGCACAGGAAAAACTCTAGATTCAGGTCTTCATAGTGGACCTTCACTAAGAATGTAATAAGAGCATAACCTTTAAGAGGCTTCCTGATGTCACCCTAGAAACTGTAGGTATATTAGGTTTGAGACTGTCCTGAGTTGGCAAGAGGCTAAGGAGGTTGGAGAGGGAAGCCTATGCTCCTGCCAGAGACTGGTCAAATAGCTGTGGAGGAGGAGGAGGAAAGGACAATCACTGGGGATCCTGTCAAAGAGCCTAGAAAAAAGGAACGTGCAGCACCTATCTCTGAAATGAGGTTTCTGCCCATTTCTCCTCATGGCCTTAACATCTATTCTAATTTGGATTCCCCCCATTTCTTATTGTCCTGCTTCTCATATAACTTCACCTGATGAAAAAGTACACATTCAGCCAGATTTTTTTTTATTTTTTTTTTAAACCACTAAAACCAACTGCAATGAAAAAATCCCACTGCTCTTACTAAAGGTAAAGCCCAATTGTGGCAATTTTGATTTTTTAAAAAAATATTTGTTTAATAATTCCTTTGTTTATGGCATGAGGAAGAAGGATTTTAGGACATGCGTTGACAGTAGAACCTTCAACTGAAAAATAAAAAATTAGGAGTCCAGTTCAATCAGTGGTAACCAGCCTTTTTTTTACTGCTAATAATAATTTCTAGTTCATTTATCAATTCCTGTCATAAATCTCACACTTCTGATTTCTTGGCTGAAATCACCATTTGGATTTATTATTGAACCAAGCTACAGATAATCCTTCAAAATTTCTTCATTGTCAGCAATAAAACTACTTAATTGTTCTGTCTAATTACTGTATATACTCGAATATAAGCCTAGTTTTTCATCCCTAATTTTGGGCTGTAAAAAGGGGTCCTCGGCTTATATTCGGGTCAATACTTTTAGCCACTGAGGCAAGTTTGGGTCGGTGGCTATAAGTCATTTTAAACATTGTGCACCACTTCTCCTGACCCCCCATGTTTAAAATGACTTTTTAAAAAGTAATTTTAAAACAATGTTTAAAATGACTTTTAGCCACCAACTCAAGCACTTGCCTCGGTGGCTAAAAGTCACTTTAAACATCACACACACACACCCAGCTCACAAAGGAGGAGTTGCCAGGCCCTGCTGCATTTCCCACCCTAGGCGTATAGAGTCAATAAAGTTTCCCAATTTTGGGGGTTTAAATTAGGGCCCCCGACTTATACTCAGGTCGACTTATACTCAAGTATATACGTTATTTATGTCTCTTAATATTAAGCTTTAATCTCTTAGTGGACAAGTTAAAATATGACACTTTTTGGCCTCTGTTCAAAAATAAATAAGTAAATCTTAACATTGGGTCTGCTGCCATGTTTTAGTATTTTCTTCCCAGATTTTTGTATCTCCGTATTTGCAAATAGAATGGAAGGAACCAAAACAATACAGCTAATTACAGATGAATATTGTTCGTGTTAATATATACATTAATAATGGTAAAATATTTCCAATATCTTGGTTCAGTCATCAATCACAGACTGCAGCCAAGGAATCAGAAGACTGAAACCAGGAAGGGCAAGATAAGGAATTTAGTGGGAATCAGAACATTTAAAAAGATTAGAAATGAGCCTTATGATTAAAGATGTGTGATTGGAGACCATGACCACGGTTGTGCATTCTTGATTGTCATGTCCAGATGCGAAAGCTGGAGAGAGAATAAAGACGACAGAGAGAAAAGAATGACTGATTCACGTTTGTTGGGAATTTTGCAGAAACCACAGAGGGTCAAAAAGACAAATGACAAAACTGAAGCAAGAGGTGCATCTTGAGAAGACAGGACTCACTGGAAAAGACTGGAAAAGGCTGCAGAAATTTGAAGGCAGCAGGGAAAAGAAGGCTGGTTTTGAAATCGATTGTTTCAATTTAAAAAGGCATAACTTGAATTTGCAAGACTGGATCAGGACTCTGTCTTTTGGAAGTGACTAATCCATAAGGCTGGTTTAGGACAGAAGAGATTTGACAGCATAGGGCAACAATTGTTCATGTTCTACATATAGTTGCATTAAGACTGGAACATTTAACAAAATTCTACGGTCTTTATTTCAGTCACTGACCAGACAAAATACAAAATACATTCCACATAAAACCAAAATAAAAGTGTATAAAAACAATAAATAAAACAATAAATAAAAGCATGCACACAATACTACAATGGCATACTCTTTACATAAAAGCCAGAACAGGTAAAATCTTCCCATCCCAGTAGGCCCAATAACAGAGTAGTCAACTCAATAGGTCTAGAATTTTCTCCAGCCTGGGACCATGCCCATCCTCTAGACCACGTCCAACCTACATCATGAGGAGAGGTAGGGATAAATACACAATGGACATTGCCAATCACCTGACCTCACCACCTGAAGTGGGAAGGGAAGAGCGATGCCTCATTGCTGCGGCATAGAATTTAGCCACCACCACTGTTACATCCGGCTTTTTATCTGCTAGCAGGTGTAGAACACAAAACTCCCTTGGCCTCCCCTGAGTTTGCTGCAAGATAGACTGAAGAAGAGTCCTCCGGATATCCCGATAAAGGGAACACTCCAAGAGGACATGATCAATAGTTTCAATAGTCTCCTCGTCACAAGGGCAAACACGTCTATCCACTGGCAGATCCTGGTATCTGCCTTCCAGCAATCTGGAGGGCAGAACATTAAATCGAGCTTAGGTGAAGGTTCTCCTGAACTTGGGAATGGTTATTTTGGATAGGTAGTTGGCCATTCTATAGGAACTATTCCTAACTGTGCTGTCATGGGCAGCTAGATGTTCTTAGAGTTCTACATCCCACATTCTCCCACATCTAGAACTATGCCTAAGCTAAAACTGTACAGTAGTCTACAGTATTAAAATATTATACAAAGTATATTTAGAAATAATTAAACATAGATAAATATTAAAACCAAGATTAAAAACAATTTGAAAATATTTTTAAATCATCTCTAAATATCATTTTTTAATAAATGTAACTCACAGATCCTTTACTAGTCCTATAGTTTGAGGCACATAGTTATAAGAGATGTTTAGCATGCATGGTGTCAATTACTATATTTATTATCGTGTTAGAAGGTTTATTACAGGATTGTTGCTCATTTCACAAATTACACATTAAACTTATTTTAATACATTTGGTTATACAATGCAACCACCCAATTTTAAAATGTGAGAAAGTTTTATAATGTGCACAGTAACAACTGATCATTCTATATATTAAGCAAAAATTAAAAATAAATTAAATAAATAAATAAATAAATAGCTCCACCTCCCAAAAATGTGCTTTTAGCACACTGTTAAGAATTGTCTATGACAGGAATCCCTATCTCACACCAGGTAGCTTACTTCAGCAAGTTATCAAAACATATCCTTTCCCATAATCAAGGTTACATACAGGCCAGACATTGAGAGAATATTACCTCTTCCCTCTAAAGCAGGAATTGTTTGATATCTGGTTTCTCTGTCCACAGTTCCTTACAGGAAAGTTAGATTTTCCTTCACTGCAAGGTAAGAAAAAAGAAATCTGACTTTTAAAAATTCTCACACATGACACACAATGGAATTCCCACAAGAATATTTAACAAAATGATAAATGGTGGAGGAAGGGTATTTTTTTTTTTGTAACCAAGTCTCTAATGGCCTGTTTTGGTAGCTATATGGACACCTCCTTCATGAATGAACATATTTTAGCTTCTGGACAGTGGAAGAGAAGTGTTTAAGTCCCAAAAAGCTACAACTGACATTTAGATTTACCTTGGGCTGCATCACCTAGACATGTTGTAATAACTCCCAGCTATTTCTCCCAGCCATGCTGACTCAGCAAACAACAATCCAACAAAGAGACCTCTTTCTTTGGAGAAGGGCCACAACCATCTTATCAACCAGGCACATTCTTTGAAACCTTTTGAAACTAAGATGGCAGTCTCACATTGTCTAAAAGCTGCTTTTTCCAGCAATCAAAGCCTTCTCTTTTAAATGTGGTCTCACAGGCAGCTGGCTTTTCTGAAAATAAATTTTGGCCACACCCCCTGAAGCACAGTTTCCCGGAACCACCTCTGTGGCGATGGTTAGGAAGGCACTTTTTTAAATGAAACAGGGGAGGTGGGAATTCTGAAAGCTGCAAATGAAAGGGAAAAGGAGGGAGGAGTGTGGTGTATGTGTCTGAGACAGCAATTGCTCGGGCAGTCTGGCCGGAACTACTTCTTGCTCACCATCCGGTTCTTCCCTTCTTTGCTCCACCCCCTTTCAAGATCCCGTGGCACCACTCCAGCCCCAGGAAACCTTGCCATGTCCCTGGAAAGAGAGAGAGAGAGAGAGAGAGAGAGAGAGCCTCGCATGGGCACACAGATGCCTCACCCCTCCCAGCCCTGTTCTGCTGTTGTGAAAACTTCAAAAATGCTACTTAGGTCATGTGATTGCATCAGGCAGAAGGCACTTTTTTAAAAAAAGAATGCATCTTCGGACTGGTGAGATAGACTTCTAAGTGAATCCCATATAATATCCATTGTTATTTTGCCTTTAAATGTGGAGGAGTGGAGAAGGAGTTCCAAAATTCCTCACTTATTCATGATATTTAACCTATTTTGATGGGCTGAAGGGTATGTTTATCTAGATATTCAAATACTGTACTGTGACTAACCAAGCCAAATTCAGCGGAAGTCAACGTCTCCCAAATCTCTCTACACAGAAACACAATGGGATTTACTATTCAAAACTGTTCCATAGTTTTCCGCACCATGCATACTTCATGTGTACACTTGGGAGAAAGCCAGAAATAGTAGCAGATTGCCACTACCTTTACAATATATATACTGTTAGAAAAAATATGTAGCCATTTTTTACAGGAAAAAGACATTTGATATTTCCAGGAGGGAAGTAATTGCTCTGCCCCAATGACTGTTGGGTGAAGTCTGGACTTTGCATGTTAGAATTATGTACCCTAAAAAGTTTCCCAACTAGTAAGAGCCCCCCTAGGCATCTCCTACAGGCACCAACATTGCAGAGAAACTTCTCCTAATTCTCGTCTACAATACTTCCATGCTTGGTGAAGACTGGGTTTCAGGCATCTGAGTTATATGCCCTCAAAGTGGGATCCCTGGAAAGTGCTCTTTAGTTGGGGATACTTACTCAATCTTCACCAAACTTGGAAAGGGAAGCTTCCCTGAAATGTTAGTGTCTCTAAGTGCATTGAATCTGTTTTTAATCATCAAAAATATATTCACATTTGTCAGGGGACACAGATTCATATGAACATCAATCAATGAATTAGCAATTTTGAGGAATTTTGCAATTTGTTTTTTAATTCTTTCCCAACTTTATTTTCCATCACTTTATTTAGTCTCCCACCCCAACCAACCAAACAAACAAAAAACTAAGAAAGCAAAAAAGATAAAATTGCTGAAATCCCATTCTGCAGTTATGCAAAAGTTGTAACTTGTAGAGGAGAATTACCTAAAGTTAAGAAATCTCTACAGCCATTACCTGTTGTTTACCAAGTTGTTCATTTTGATGTGCAACAGCTAATATATGTACATAATTCTTATCTTATGGGAATTCATCCATGAAAGCTACATTTTTGTGTACCAGTAGCATCATGGTGCAATGGTTGTACAGTGAAGACTCTGATCACAACCTCAGTTTGAATCTGTGCTCTGGTAGTCAGTTTAATATTGACCCACCTTCCATCCTTCTGAGTTTAGTCAACTGAATGCCCAGCTTACTGGCAGGGGGACAATGTGTACCTTGCATAATTAAACTCTAAATTGCCCAGAGAGAGCTTTAAACACAATGGGGCTGTGTATGACCAGCACACTTTGCTTTACTTGCACAATAGAATTTCAACCTATGTCTTCTGATTGGGAGCACTAGAAACATATCTGTCTGGAAGTACTTTGAAACACAGACTTATACTTCTGAGTTACCATGCATGGAAGAAGAATGCTAAGAATAAAAGCATTGGTTATATCATGAGTAAAATAGATACATATTACTTTTCCTCATCATTATAAATTGTCTATGACACTGATTGTAGACTTTCATTCCTCAGATCTGAACTATAAATGGTTAATGTAACAGAAAAAAATAATAATTGGGCACGTAGATCAGGAACTTTAAAACAAATTTTAAAGTTCCTGACACTCAAAATTAATATACATGCAGATATGTGTGGTAAATTACACTCCATCAAACAGCAGGAGCAAAGGTACTAAAAGTTTTTGAACACAGCCATTTCACTAAGCACTAAGCATGAGGGGGAGTTTGTGGGTAGATGCCTAGCCGGCAATCCATTTTATGTGAGTCTGTAACAAAATTTCAACCACAGCAAGAACCACAGATTATGCCCACAGAGAACATGAGCACCAAGTGGGTAACAAAAATACCGTATCACTTTTTATTGTTCCTAGAGATGTCAAATATATAAATAAAACAATAGGTCTGTCTTGAGATACTGTGCACAGCACCAAAACACTTACTGTCAGGCAGTAGTTCACATAATGAGTGAAGGGCGGAGGAGAAGGTGTCAATGTTTCTGAAATGAAGTTGTGGGTGTTGCGTCCGAGAGAGACAATGAGGTAATGTTGATTTATTATAATTATTGATTGTTGTTTTGCTCTGTTGCAACCCCCTAGAGTGGCCCTTGGCCAAATGGGTGGTATATTAAATAAATAAATAAATAAATAAATAAATAAATAAATAAATAAACAACAAATTGCTGGGAAACTGGCATGGCCGTTCAAGTCCACACTTAGCCATGAAGCTCAATGGGTCACCTTTGGCTAGTCATTCATTCTGATAACATAGTGAGGATGTGACAATGGTCACACCTCACCTCTACTGTATTTATGCCTTGACCCATTTGGGAGAAGGATGGGAAGGGCATTTTGGGAAGAAGCTTTGGCCAAAATAGAGTTGAAGGCTGGAGCTACCCAAACTGTTCAAAGATGAATTCCGTGATGTGATTCAGGAAGACCTCAGTGACAGAGTGACCCTGTTTGCAAAAGGAGCCCATGGTTAGGTCCAGAAGAACAGTTTCAAAAAGAAAGCAAACTAATTTGCTAATTGTTGGAGGTGTGAAGAGCCCCTGCTGTGAAAATCACACATCTTTTAGAACACGAGGGTTTGTCACTTGTGCTGCCAATTTGTCTGAAATGTATTGTCTGGCCTAGAAGGGCTATGGAAAGACAAACATCAAATACAATGTTAGGAAAACACTGTTAAATGAAGTATTCAGCTGTTCCAACTGCCTACAACAATGATCAACCATATGCTCAGGGTAGGTTGAAAGCAGAACTGTTGCTTGTTGTAGTCCCTATTAGTAATCAGAGGCATCTTGCCAAAGAATATGAGGGTTCCTTATGCTGACTGGCCAAAAGCTGTTGCTAGGCTTACTACAAACTATTAATTTATTGAGTCCTTTTCAAATGCCATCTATGGACCAATGCATGAAGTAAATCATCTGAGTTTGTATGACCAGGAAGATAAAAAGCACAGATGTGTTTTTAGCTAGATAGTTGACTTTTTAAGATGGATAGATAGATATATTTGAAAATTGGTACCGTATGGCTCCCTTCTTCCTTTTCTCTCTCAGATCACTTTCTGCTTCATGCTTCTTTTAGCCAAAGAGAATCAAACTCACACCTTTTCTTCACATTAGTTAAGCAAACCTGCACACTTTGAAGAAAGGTTTAAAGACTCCTCCAACCAAATTCAGACAGCTGTTTCCCTGCATTATCCTTCAATGGATTTCTCAAGGCAGTAAATAAAAGCTTCATTATTAAAAAAATTATAAACTTTGAGCATTGTTACTCCAGCCTAATAGCTGTATGCTCAACACTAGCCAACTGCACTGGGTTAGCATAAATGTGAAGTATTTTTGGATTTCCAAAGTATAGTTTGACCCAGAAGCTGTAAACAACAGCTGTGTCAGAAGATATCTGCTGAAATTCTGTTGTGCAGTTGAAGGTGTTATAGATGAAATTAAGAAATCTCTGCATTGCTGATTTCCTATAGTAAAAGAACGTGAAATGAAACTTTGTGTGTCTTTCACCCACTGCAGCACCACTTGACAAGATGCTGCCTTTATCTGAACCAGCATCTCTACCTTCCATAGGATGCAAGGGGATCGCCATTCACATCTGTGCAGTCATGCGAGTTACTGATGCTACTAATGAGGCAGGTTTCCTTGGCTTCCATGATGATGATCTTTATGCCCATATGGAAGAGTCTGGCACAGTCACAGTCCCCATCCTCTTCCTTCCCTCCTTCTTTTCTTCCTCCTTTTCTTTTTGCTGTTTAGATTACAGCTCTTGGCCTCCCACAGCCAACCAGGGTCCTGCTAGGGGAATGAATATTGTTGTAATTAAATGTATGCATCTTATTCCAACCTCAAAGACAATTGTAATGCCTGTCTCAAGTCATTAGTTGGGGGGTGGGTGCGGAAACTGCCTTTAATTCAAAGGTTCCTATGGCATATCTTTGTTATGGTCCCAATGTTAATCTGATTATGACTATTGTGCAAAGGAACTCCTCCCCCCCCCACAGTCCCTAACTTTATATCAGATCATTGAATACAAACAAATTAAAAGGCACACACATTTGAGAGGCTGAAGGACTATTGAGCCTTTCCCCTTAGTTCTTTTAATAGAAAGAACCGGCAAATGCCTTTGGTACTTCACCAACAGTGGATGTTGCATGACAATGGACATCAAGGAGACCACATTTTTCTCATAGATACATGACACTCCTTCTCTGTAACTATGCTAACTAGCATCATATTGAGGCAAGATTAATACCGTTGAAATATAATGCTAGCTATAAGGTTAACAAAAAAGTGCAAAAGCATACAGTGCCCTAGAACCTGAGTTATTAGGATTACCTGCAGGAAGCTTCCTCTACAGTATTTATGTAAGTTCATCAGTGAGCTGCTAAAGTATAGAAAAGGCTTCATCACTCTTCTGAGGTTTTCAATGACATTTTGTGATCCTTTTGATTCTAATGGAAAAGCCATCATGCAAACATTATTCTTACAGGTTCTGCTTAGTTTTTATCACTCAGTGTTGCCACCACGACACCTGGCTGAGTAAAATTCCCAGCGGGAGCCTAGCACTCGGCCTGCCAGCAGGATGTGGACATCGGCCCTCTCTGAAAGAGCATAAGGTTGATGCCAATTTCACCCCTTATCGCATGAAATAAGAGCAGAACCAGAAGAGACTTAACAGAAGGCTTTCTAAGATCTCTTTAGTTGCAATGAGCTTTCCCACTCAACTTCCCTTCTCTCCTTTCTTCCCCTTTAGATGTTCTGAAGAACAGCTAAAGCAACAGCTAGGAGAGGCAGAGCATAAAATTGCCTTCAGTTGAATCACCTCATCCAGAGATCATGTTGCCTTTTGAAATAATTCACACACAATATGTTTCATGTATAATGCGCCTGGAACAATTTTACTTTCATTTCAAAGAGAAAGATTGAAACATGGCTATTTCCTTTTCTTTTCCAAGAAAAACATTTTTTTTAAAAAAAAGAAAAATCTGTCTTTTAAAATGAATGTACACCTTCCTCAACCTTCTCACCTCCCTCCCACCCAGTCAGTTTCTAAAAGAAGATTGCAAGTGGATTCTGTTGCGTGGGTCTCTTGAGAAGCTTCTGTCAAGTTCCGCTGGTGGGTGCTTGAATTTATCATCAAATGCTAAGTAAACCCCGGCCTGCATTTGGAATATGTATTAAGTTACATCCTGAGAAGACAATGGTGAAATAAAAATATTGGACCTTAGGAGGGAATGTCTAATACAAATGCTATTAATGTACCTCCCAAAGATTGCTCAGAGGCAAAGGTGACCAGAAGGGCAGAGGTAGATGGTTACAAACTGCCTTTGCTCACATCTGTGTAAATACAGAAATGGGGAGCCATTCGGAGTTCGAAGGGCTGGTGTTTCAAAAAATTAAAATAGTCTCTATCTGTAACTGTACCGAAACAAATAAATAAATAAGTCAGTGTCTTTCCTACCCCAGCCCCCTCTCATTATTCTGGCTTCTGTTTAACAAAAATAATAGAGGACCACCAAAGAAGAACAGTGCAGAAAAAGAAAATTTCAAGAGCAAATCGAAATAGTAAAATGGCAACAGCTGCCATGAATCTGCTTTACGGATAAATAAGCTCTGCATAATGCCAGTTGACCAAACAATCATATTCAACCGGTTGTTTAAAAAGAGTGATCCAGTTTAGTTCTCCTTTTCTCTTTTTTGTTAAGCTATTACCCCAAAGTCCAATGTTCTGAATATTAAGCCCTGCAAAGAGGATCGTTATACATGTTTGTTTGTACTGAAAGCTGGTAAGAAATGCTAATTTCACATCCTGAAATAATTATTACTTTTTCCTGCTTTGCAAGTTTTAGCTGAGATGGCAAATCAATTGCATCTCCATCTTGACAATAATAAGCAGGGAGTAGAAGGAACAAGAGAGCCTAGACTGTGTAATTTAAAAGTAGCTTGACTTCCCATTTCTGAGACCAAGTGTCATATCAGTTAAATGTATATAAATTGATATTTGCTTTGTGTAATATCCTTATTACTTGGAACAGTTTTCTTTGGAGGGCTAATTATGCAAACCCAATATGAAGCTAGTTGCCTCTGTTACATTTTGGTAAAAATACTGACTTTATGACATTGATGCCTGATTTTAGTGACCACTCCCATGAAAATTCCAGATGTTAATGAAAAATACACTGTTGAGATGGGATATTTATGAAGCATCTGTGAGAAACAAAATCCTGGAAGAGACTTGGCCTACAGTGGAGATAATCTTCTTACATAATACTGGCATCAACAATCTATGCATTTTTGTGTAGAACTCAAAAGTAGTTCAGGGAGGGGAGAGAGGACCTCTCCAAGCAAGCCTGAAAACCCATTTGTAGACCACAACATATGTTCTGAGAGAATATACTGAAACAGCAAGAGAACAAGGGCTCTTAGCCAATTTAAGGCTTTCCAAAGGCTAACATGCCAGTGAGAAGGGGAGGATGAAGAGTTCAGAAAGGAGATCTGTAATTGGTATGAAGCAAAGTGTGGGTCTATGCTGGATATGACCTTTCAGGATGGTATTTGGTAGGTTTTAACACTCTTGGGTAATTTGCAGCATTTCTCCATAACAAGGCTTTTTTTACCAATTGAAAGGATAAGGATTTGTGAATAGAGATGGGCACGAAACAGAAAAGTGGTGTTTTCTGTTGAGAGGTCTGTTTCGGTTTGTTTCCGTTTGTCATGAATTTTTTGAAAAATTTCGTTACCATTTTTTGTTTTTTCATTTGTCGTTTCTACCCACTTTTTGCGCGATTTTAAAGCATTTCCATAAGCAGGCATCCCCCAACGCCCCAGACAAGAGGGAAAACACTAAAAAAAATGGATGCTGGCAGAGACACAGTATAGACTAGGTATGCAGGGAGTCTGCAAAGGCAGCGGTGGGCGTTGCCCAGGGTGCAAGGCAGCCGCAGAGTGACTGTACTGCGGGGCAAGGGAGGGTACTCACCGAGAGGTACGCAGCACGCACACACACAGGGAGGCTGCAGGACTGAAGCTAGAGTCGCAGCAGAGACAGCAATCCCACCCTAACTCTCACCAGAGACTGCAAGGAGGACGGGGGCTGCCAGAGCTTTTTATGCCCTTTGTGGCTGCCAGAACTGCCCGCCCAGTCTGCAACCTGGGCATGCTATTGGTTGAACATGATCCCATCACATGGCTTGCCTCCATTTTGTGGCTGGTGGCGACACCCATTTTAAAGGGAAAAGAAAAATACAACGTTTTAAGGACCCCAACCCCCCTGGTAGGTATTATCAGACAATATAAATAATTATCGCTGCGTTTTTATGGATGTCCAGGGCATTTTTTAACATTTAAAACAGCTAATTTCATTGAGCATCGCCATTAACGGAAACGAAATGTAACAACCACAATTTCCATGGTTCTGTTCATTTCGTAGCATTTTCAGCACAATTTTTAATTGTTGTTTCGTTATGTAATGGAAACGACAAACAGTAATGGAAACAAAAATTTCGCCGCTCCTTGCCCATGTCTATTTGTGAACAAAAACCAACTTAAAGAAGGACACAGATTTACTAAAGGACTTTGACTATGAGAACCAAACCAAACCACATCACACCATGGTAGAAGGTGACCAAAACTGTGTAGGCAGACAAGCAGACCTGCATGGATCAAAACAAAATTTATCAAGCACATTAAAGCTGATCCTTGGAAACATGTAGAAATCAATTCTTCCCCTGAAGGAGTAGTAGACGAAGGGATGTTAGCAAGTTTTTGGGTCCAAGTCCCAAGTTCAAATCAAAGACTTTAGTGCCAAGTTCACGAAATGAAACAAAATGCCATTTTTCTCTCTATAAATGAAATTATTTCTCCTAGAGAAATCAATAGCAGGTTTGCTCAAGCTCTTCCTTGTAAGTCCCTGAAATTTGGAAAGATTTGGGGGTCAGGAGGCTAAGTTATTAAGCTCCAAGAAGGGTGCCCCTTAGAAAAACAATCTTTGTACAGGATGCACGAGGTGTTAAGCTGCTTAATTATAGGAGTTAAGCTGCTTAATTAACCCCTATATTGCTGCCGTGTGGGGTACAAACTCTTTCAATTAACTATGGGGATCCCCTTTGGAGCTTAAAAACTAGACCCCCTGACCCCCTTCAACCTCTCCAAATTTGGGGGGCTTACAGGAAAGGGTCCAAAAGCAGCTAGCCTGCAATTTCCATGCTGATACATGGCTGTGATACTAAGATTTGAGTAAGGTAAAGGTTTTCCCCACACATGCATGCTAGTCATGTCTGACTCTAGGGACGGTGTTCTTCTCTGTATTCAAACTGAAGAGCCAGTGTTGTGTAAGTCCACGGCCATGTGTCCAGCATGGCTACAAGGAAACTCTGTTTTACCTTCCCGCTTTTATTACGGCAGTACCTATTTATCTACTTGCATTTACATGCTTTCAAACTGCTAGGTTGACAGAGAGTGGGGTTAACAGCAGGAGCTCACTCTGCTGTGTGGCACCCGGGATTTGAACCACTGAGCTTCCGACTTTGTAGCTGACAGTTTTCAGTACTCTAGACTGCTGAGCCACCATGCCCAGTGGGCTACAGCACTGAAAGTACTCTTATTAAGTACACAAGAATAAAAATATGTACACAAATATAGGTATCACAGTCATGTTTCAGCATGGAAATCTGGGGAGCTGCTTTGGCCTCCTACCTGTAAACCCCCGAAATTAGAAAAGGCTGGGGATTCAGGGGGCTGAGTTATTAAACTCCAAAGGGGGTACCCCCAGGAAATATTAATTTGCATTTAAGGGAAATGCTTGAGGAACCTTCCCTTAATTGTGAAATGATTATTTTCTGGGGTACCCCCTTTGGAGTTTAATAACTCAGCTCCCTAAATCCCAAACCTCTCTAAATTTCAGGGGCTTACAAGAAAGAGTCCAAAGCAGCTCCCCAGTAATTTTGGTGCTTCTTTGAACCAGGGGAGCATAGTGTTTCATTTTGTTTCATTCTGTTTCATTACAAAGCTACTTTAAAAATTTGTTAGTAACAAAACAAAACTACTTAAGAAATGAAACAAAATGAAACAAAACGAAATGAAACACTCTTTTTCCATTTCGTGCCCATCTCTACTAGAAATCCACAAATTACATAGGTCACTCAAGTGGCCTGCAGCCATAACTGTGCCAATGAACTGGGGTTCAATTCCAGGTAGCAGGCTGAAGGAGCATAAGAACATAAGAAGAGCAAGGCTGGATCAGGCCAAAGGCCCATATAGTCCAGCTTCCTGAATCTCACAGTAACCCCACCAAATGTGTCTGCGAGCACACGAGACTAGATATCTGTCTCCTGATACCACTCCCCTGCATCTGGCCCTTGAAGTCTCCTGGTTTTAAGTCTGGAGAGTACACATCTCCATCTTGGTTTGTAACCTGTGATGGACTTTTCCTCCAGTTCACTCAGCCTTCCATCCTTCCGAGGTTGGTAAAATGAGTCCCAGCTTGCTAGGGGTGGGGCAATGCATAGCTTGCATAGTTTCCTGTAACGTGCCCAGAGAGTGCTTTAAGTGCTATGGAGTGGAATATAAGTAGCACAGTTTGCTTACCTGCCTCCCCCTCAGTTTTACTATATATCCATGCCCAAACTATGAGGTCTCCATTGGTGAGTAATTTAGACTTACATTCAATTCTGCCATATTGTCATGATTCTTCTGTCAAATATTGATTACCTCCTATACCAAGTAAATATTTTCTTCAAAAGAAAAAGAGTAGCAAGCTTCCTGGTTTACAGGTGAGTTGGAAATAATGTAATAGCTAGAACAGAACATCAATGGAAGAAGACCCAAATGAATCTGAGTAAACATCGAACAGAGATAATTTTAGAGCCTACTAAAGAATATAGCATTCACATCTACCCCAAATTGTACTATATTCCCAGCATTCACATCTACCCCAAACTGTACTATAGAGCTGTTGTGGATTGTCAGAAGACCATTACATTTTGTCTCCTATATTGGATAAGTTGATCCTTCAATGACACAGTGTGAGTGATCTCAAAGATGCCCTGGGCAATGGTATTAGTACTATGATCCACAGGCTTACTTCTGGCAGGCTACTTGTTGGTTATTAGACACGGGCACGACTCGGCGAAATCCTTGTTTCCGTTACCGTTCGTCGTTTCCGTTACATAACGGGGAACAGTAACGACAATTACTCCGCTCCAGCTCAAACCCGACCCGATAAAGATAAATTGGGTCCGATTTTTCGTTGTCGCTCATGGCATCGCGGTTCGCGGCGATTGCGCGATGCCAAGCAAGCAGCACAGAAAAAAAGTTAAAAAAAAAACCCCGATTCCTGGCCATAAAAGCAGGTGAAAATATGCTTGCCTCAGTGAGGGCACCTACCAGAGAGGGGTGGTTTCTGGGGGGGTCCACGGCCTTCCCTCCTCTCCTGTCCTGGGCTGCTGGTACCAGGCTGGGGGGGCATCCTCGTCGTCTCCATTTGCCATGTGGTGGGGGGGGAAATCCAAAATGGCGACCACAATATTTATTTTTAAATCGTGGTCCAAAAACCCACCAAAGCACCACAGAAACATTTGAAAATTAGGTATTTTAAATGCCTGATTTTTATAGTAGCAGCAGTGGGTTTTTCTTGCAATAAAACATCTCCATTGATTTTATTTTATTTTATTTTTATTTTTTTACACCTGCACATGCGCAATGATGGGCTGGCCATGGGATGGGACGATGCAAATTTTTGGAGCCATTCCACCAATCGCATGGCCAGGTTTTGACTGAGACTTCTGGGTATGCCAGAGAGGGCATTAAAAGCCCACAAACCCGAACCCGAACCCGAACCATAACCCTAACCCATACGCCAGTACACTGTCCTTCTTAGTGGGTCAGAGGCACCCAGAGGTGCAGCCCACTAACCCACCCTAACTTTAACTGTTACCCTAAGCCTAGCCCTTACCCTAACCCCAACCGTAACCCAGATCTGTACGCAAGTACACTTCCCTTCTTAGTGGGTCAAAGTGAGGCACCCAGAGAGGTGCCTCACAGAGCCCACTTCCCTACCCCTACCCCTATCCCATTCCCTAACCTGTACGTCAGTACGCTAGTATGCTTCCCTTCTAAGTGAGTCATAGCACCCAGAGAGGTGCCTATGCCACTCACTCCCCCCCCCACCCTAACATAATGTATGGTACGCGGCGGCTTCGCGTTACGCTTCCCTTCTTAGTGGGTCAGATGTCAGAGGAACCCAGAGAGGTGCCTCCCAGAGCCCACTTACCCCAACCCCAACTCCAACCCCAACCCAAATAACAAACGACAAATGGAAAAGATAATTTTTTAAAAATTATCGCGACAAACAGAAACGACGTGAAACGGACCTGTCCCAACAAATGACAGCTTGAAACGTAATTTTTTCTGGTCGTGCCCATCTCTATTGGTTATTATTGATATTTTCAGTGTTTTCTATCCAACTATACAAACAGGACGGGGGGCTTGGAATTTTGAGGCCTACCACTTGCATGTTTGATTCATGTTCATCCTGGATAATTAAGGCTGCCAGGGGGCACTGACTGAAATATTAAAGCGACAGTATTAAAGTAGTTTAAACATGTAGACAACCTTTTAGAAGGAATGTATCACCCTTGGTTCTGTTGGAACTCTCCACAGATTTCATGTATGAAATCCTTCTAGATCATCTGGCTGGCATGGGATCCGGCATGCCTTGCTGTGGCATTTCTGTTCTTCCCCGTAGAGTTGTTCCCAGAAAGCAGTACTTGAGTACTGATGCTACCATGTGCATTCCATTTGTATTCAAAATTCATACTTCATCTTTGCTCAAGAAACAAGCAGATGTTTTACTAGAGAAATCAGCATAGCTTAGTAGTGGAGCAAACATTCACTCTCCGGCCTCTCCAGTTAAAATGGAGCTGGAATTAGGTATCCTAACCTCCTTGGAATCTCCTCCTAGCATCTTCTTTTCAGTGCTAGAATCCAGACTTTACCCTTGCAATATATTGTATAACTACTATACATTCTATTCTATTCAAGTACCCAACCATTAGTGAACACTTGCTGTTCCATTCCTATTTTCGATGGGTTTGTTTTTAAAGGCAAGTTGCAAAGTTGGTTCTGTAAATTGATTGACTAAATGGATAAAAGGAAACAGAAGAAGTTTATGACATTTCCTTTACCTGCCTGATACTGTATGTATGTGTCTGTATTTTAATCCCAAGCCCCCTTGCAACTCTCTTTTTTTCCTTTCTCTTCACTCATCTTCAACCCAAAAGGGAATGGAGACGAGAAACAGTAGTCTTTTACAGATCAGTTCTGTAAAATAAGAAAAAAAATCTGTGGATTCTATACGTGAAAGTCAAACGCTCTATTGCCTCAGCCTCCTTAACTTTAGCAATGCAAACCATGCTATCTAAACAGTGCCAAGGGCTGCCAGGGAAGTTGGAACAATGTTTAACATTCAGAAAATGAACAATAAGGGACTCGGGCTTATGGGGATCGATAATATGTGCTATTAGCCCCTTTTAAAGTATAGCTCAGTGGTTTAGGCATCTGTCTGCAGAGCCAGAGTTTGGGAGTTCAATTCCCCACTGTGCCTCCTTGGCAGGGGCTGGGCTTGATGATCCATAGGATCTCTTCCAGTTCCATAGTTCTAATATTATTATTAATATTATTATTAACTTGCAGGAAAGGACTTAATGCTGCCTGCTGGGAGAAAGGAGAAAAGCACACCAGAAGTAATTTCTAGTGACGATGCTGCAGCATAATTTGTGGACCCCTGATGACATACTTTTTAAAGAATTACCTGAATCATAGGCACCTTGTGCCCATGCACAATAAAAGAATAAATTACATAATAGGCAGACATTGTGGCTGAATTTAAGGAAATAATATACGGTATGGGAAATCTAAGAGGAAAATTTTCTAGTGCTTGGTGAGGATTGGGAGGGCAGTTGTCCACCCAGCCTGGATAGAAAGAGGTGAGACAAGTTTGTGGAATTCAAATTGGGCCACAATTTATTGATATGAAATTTAATTCAACTCTTAAAATGTCCTTTAAAAAGGGGGCCTGAATGTAGTGCAAGTGGATCTGTTAATGATTCCTAATATTATTAGAAGGGCGCTGCCCACCTCTTCAGTGCCCTCCCAAAACCTATGGTCTGGGCAGCCCTCATTCCTCATCTTTAGAATCTGAATCACATTTCTATGTCACTAAGTTCATTCCTCATACTTCAGCCAGTATCATTCCTGCTGTGCTATCCTTGGATTCTCCAATTAGATCCTTTTAGAGTAAACAAACAAACAAACAAACAAAAACAAAACTCCTTCCTCAACTATTTTCATTACAAGATTCCTGAACATGCAGGTCATTGCTGGGTTCTCCATCATGTACCTTATTTTGTTTCTGGCCTGTATTGATGCATTGATCTAGGTGCTAACAAATTTCCGTACTCTTAGCCAGGAGAAGTTAGTCATGAAAGTTAATTCTAGTAAGCAAATGGAAATTGGAATGGCTGTATGTCATTGGGATAATTGTTCATCAAATAGTTCAAACAATCAAAAATCTGTACATGAGCAATATCAGATTTTTAAAAAGCCAGAAATTAAAAATTAATCAACACGATTTATGTAACTAAAAGCTGCTGTCTAATGGGATATTTTTCAATAAGGAGACTGCAGTAATTATGCTGGGGGGGGAATATTCATTCCTGTAGCTTGAACGATTATAGCAATTTCCACCAGGGGATTTCGCAGCCAGATTCTAGTTCTGGGCAACAGTGATTAATGTAACACTTATAAATGAGAAGTCATTTTTGTATTTCTAGGGGTGTTTAGGTGTCAGTGCACCAAAAGCAATGTGTTTAGCATATTAATAATAAAAGATAGCAATAGACTGGGGGAGTAAGTAACCATATTGATTTTTCTGTCTTTCTTTTTTTTCTATTTAATACTACCTCATCCTCATCCTCCCCCCCCCTCTCTCTCTCTGTGTGTGTGTGTGTGTGTGTGTGATGTGAAAGGTCAATTAGACTTATGGAAACAATGGGGCCCTTCACAGCAGGCTCTATCGTTTCTCTGTGCTGACATCTTTTTAACGTGTACAAAGTTCATTAAATGTGCAAAAGTAGTAGTGTTAAAAGGAAGAAAGTGATTGGGTCAGAGGTCACACACCATGGCAGGCTGACAGCCTCTTGTGGTTTACTCGGCAGGAGCTAAGTAACAGTGAGAATTGCCTTTCAGAGTGCCCACTGGGATTGAGGAGAATGAAGTCATAAGCAGCTAATGCCATTGGCTTAATTAAAATGAATATTGACAGCGTCTTTGTTTGTCTAGAATCAAGCTAGATGCTAACCATCTCTCTCTCTCTCTCTCTCTCTCTCTCTCTCTTTTGAACGGAAAACTATAGGAAAAGAACAAGGACCAAAACAGGTTGCCTAACAGAAGCAAATCTCATCTTAATTGATTATCAATGTGTTACTTACCAATGGCCCAAAAGACAAATACTGAGCCAGATAACATATTCCTGGCAGTTTGGTCTTCTATTGTAACATATATTTTCTTTAAATATGGTGATTCAGGTGTGCTCTTTGAGGTGTTATCGTATACTGTAGTGCGGTAGTGGTGCTGGACAGCTAGAATTCTCCCATTTGCCAAGACAATGCTAATTAATATATTTTACAGCAACCTATGCAAATGACTGTATAATCTCTGAAATCCAAGTATAGTGCTGTAGATTTAGAATAATAAGAATCGGACTGTAGTCTGGGTTTTGAATCCCCACTTGGCTATGGAAAGTCATTGGGGTGTGGAAATTGTTGCTGTTGTTCCATTGTGGCTTTTGTATCATTATTTTTTTTCTTTTTCCTTTTCTAGTTTATTACTACTACTATTATTATGTTTTTGGTTGTCTAATAGGTCATTGTTGTTAACCACCCAGAGTTCCCATTTGAGGAAATCAGATTGCAGTATATAAATAAATAAATAAATAAATAAATAAATAAATAAATAAATAAATAAATAAATGGTAAAATACTTCGTTAAACATCTCACTTACCTTGAAAGTCCTGTTAGTTGATTCTGACTTGATGACACAGAACACACACATATACTACTGGATACTGGATACTAGATAACTTTTAAGAAAATGACACTGAAAGATTAAAATGCTCAGGAAAGAAAGAAAGAAAGAAAGAAAGAAAGAAAGAAAGAAAGAAAGAAAGAAAGAAAGAAAGAAAGAAAGAAAGAAAGAAAGAAATATTTAAAGACAGGAGTTGACATCAATTTCAAGTACTTCATTATCGTTCTAATATTTGCAGAACAGCTGAATAAACACTTTGTTAAATTAATACTTTTTCAACAGCATATCTGTAAGGATGTAGGAACAGATCATCACTATCTCATGAAGAGGGCCGTTTATATATATATAAAGATACAAACAGATAGAAGGAGCACCCATGGGATCCCCCCTCTCA
>JAHTLZ010000379.1:38063539-38079217 GCA_023846285.1 Phrynocephalus versicolor | reverse complement strand
ACTACTACTACTACTACTACTACTACTACTACTACTACTACTACTACTACTACTACTACTACTACTACTACTACTACTACAGCAACATGAATGGTAGGAAGAACTCTTTTTCAGTTTAGGATAAAAATCCTTTCAATAATTAGAAATGTTCCATATTGTTTCAATGAAATGAAAGCTGTGTATTCCTGAGAGCATTAGGATTCTCCTCAGGATGCTCATAAATTTTTATTCCTGTTTTAATCTGTAGAGGTAGCTAGCCCATTATCAAGCCACACACCTTAGATAAATCACAGACCAATAAGCACTGTCATGGGCCTTTTTAAAATTTCTCTTTTCCACATTTTTCTTCAGGGGCTGTTGTTCACAAAAAGTTAGTACTCCAGACTCTAAATAAGCATGGGGGTTGAACAGAGTTCTCTCAAGCTAGCTGAGAGAGACATATCACAGAAATCCTTATCTGAGGCTAGCCAACCTAATCTCCAAAACAGATGGATCCCATAATAAGGTGACAAACTTAGTTTTCAATCATTGGTAAGGTGTATAAGGGCAAACACTGGACTCTGGATATTTTGAGGCTATAAAGCCTAGATTAGTCTTTCCACTTTCATTTGTTGCTGGGGATGGTGGGGGGGTTAGAGAGAAAAGCTTGCTCTCTTCTATTCAATGTGCAGTACCCTCTCCTCTGACCTCACTTGTACATGGGGTCGGGCATTACATATTTGAGTCCCAGGAAGGCTTGTTGATAGGCAGGTGTTGAGAGGGCAACTAGGATGCAATATAAGCAGCATGACTGTTCATCTTCAACAGTCTTACACATGCCGCTGAAAACGTAGTTAACCAGTGCAGAAGGAGACTGAAGACCATGTAAGCAGATTTAAATCTGCAAATCTACTTTGTAGCTTACTCCCTCTTTGACTCTCAGTCCAGTCAAACAAAGCTTACTTACTATGACTACTGCCTTTTGAAAATTGCATGGAGATTGTTTCTAAACATTTAAGAATTTCTAAAACTCATAAGAAACTCTGCTTACCCAGTCTGGAGCAAACTAGGATGTGGTGTTAGATGATGCCTACAGGGGCTAGAAAGGGGTAGAGCAACTGAGGTGGAGCCAATGGGGTGAGCAGGTCATAGCAAAGGGGGCATGGAGGAGGATCCAATTGAACTGGTCTTCTACCCACCATTATCTGTTGCAAAACCCTAATGTCACATAAACAATGTATTATACATATTTTGTATATAAATAAATGAGAGTGTAGTTTCTTACTTTGGATCAGAATGGTTCTATCCTATCACATTTGGTTCCATAGAGAGCCTCATAGCACCATGGTTAAACTGAAGTACTGCAATCAAAACTCTGCTCACAACCCGCCTTTGATCCCAGCAAATTCTGGTAGGCAACTCAAGGATGACTTATCATTGTGAGATTCATGCACTGAGGTTGGCACCCAGCTGATTTGGGGGGGGGCAGGGGCAATGTGTTGTCTACATGATTAAATTATAAACCTCCCAGGCTCCAGCAGTGGTGGCAATGGCAGCAGCGGTGGGCCTAGGCTGGCAGGGCTCTGGCAGTGCCTGCAGTGACTCCAGCAGCAGCGGACCTAGGACGGCCTGCCGAGCTGGCTGGCGAGGCTCCAGCGGCAGGCACAGCGACTCAGGTGGTGGTGGAGGCAGTGATCCTAGGCTGACCTGCTCATTGCTTGTCCTGTCTTTCTGCTGCTGTGGTGGCTGCGAGGGTGGGGGCTCCGGTGGCAGCTGTGGTGACTCCAGCATTGGCAGTGGGCCTAGGCCGGCCTGCTGGCTGCTCATCCTCTCCTGCTGCTGCTGTGGCAGCTGTGGGGGTGGGGGCTCCGGTGGCAGCTGCGGTGACTTCAGTGGCGGTTGGCCTAGGCCAGTGATGGTGAACATATGGCACGGGAGCCAAAGGTGGCACTCTGAGCCCTTTCTGTGGGCGCCCAACATCACCCCTTCATAACTACCTGTATACAGGTTAAATTAGTGTATTGGCACTTTGCAAAAAAATTACTGGGGTTTGAATTGCAATTTGGGCACTCAGTCTCTAAAAGGTTCACCATCACTGGCCTAGGCTGACCTGCCCAGCTGGTTAGTGGGGCTCCAGTGGCAGCCCCATTGATTTTGGTGGCGGCGGCAGCAGTGGGCCTAGGTTGGCCTGCTGACTGCTTGCCTTTTCCTGCTGCTGCGGTGGTGGCTCTAGCAGAGGGGCTAGGCTGGCCTGCCAGCCCCTCACCCTCTCTGGCCTGTCTGGGTGGTCTCACCTGCAAGTAAGTGACCATTTTACAGACAGAACGAAATGGTACATTTTAAAGAAAAAAAAATGATCATTTCATTTTGTCTGTAACGAAATGCTGCTTCATCATTTCATTTTGTTTCATTTTGTTACATAACAAAACAATATTTTTTCCATTTTGTACTCATCCCTAAATTTGAACCATGCTTTCTCAAATTCTGTTTGGCTGACTGATGAAAAAATAATGACACTGAGATGAAATTTGATTACTGTTTAGTTGAATTTGATTACTGTTTAGTTGTATATTTCCTCTGTCCCCCCCCCCCCCATCATGCAGGCAGGGACCACCATACCAGTTGTGTCGGGCCGTGGTCGGTACGCTAGGGGCTGGGGGGTTAGTCAGATAAGAAGAACTCGGGCCAGGCATCTTGCGCCTGTCCCCCGTTCTGACCCCTCAGCTCACTGTCACGAGCCTCGGAGCCACTCCACCAGCGCCTCCGATCTTTCCTGCCTCCTGCTGAATGCCAGGTCGGTTCATAATAAAATACCCATCATCCGTGACACCATCGCTGATGGGAGGACCGACCTGGTGTATGTCACCGAGACCTGGGTGGGTGCAGGGGGGGGCGTCCCTCGCCCAGCTGTGCCCCCCTGGGTTTCTGGTACAGGGGGTGAGAAGATTGGAGGGTCGTAAGGGGGGTGGGTGGCCATTGTTTACAGAGATACTATTCAAATCAGCAGGGCCTCGACGTTGGTGATTCCAGGTTTGGAATGTGTCCATCTGTTGGTTGGGCAGCGGGAAAGGTTTGGCATTGTGCTCAGTTACCGTGCTCCCCGCAACCCAGCACAATCCCTACCAGAGCTCACCGAGTTCATCGCCGCAGCTCTGTTGAGAACCCCCCGCCTTCTGGTGGTGGGTGATCTCAACGTGCATGCTGGCGGTGACCTGTCTGGTGCTGCTCTGGATTTCATGGAGTTCATGACCTCCATGAATCTGTCCCAGCATGTTTTATGCCCAACCCACAGATCTGGACACACCCTGGATCTGGTATTTTCCTCCACGTCTGAGGATTCGTGTCTGAGGGTGTGGGACATTGTTCCCACCCCCGTGTCATGGTCATACCATCACCTGCTGTCTTTCTCTGTATCAATCACTGCCCCACCCCGCGGGGACCTTCGGCCAACTGTATGGGCCCGCCCCCGAAGACTCCTTGACCCTGATCGGTTTCGTGAAGTCTTCGGAGGGCCTCCTGGCGGACTGGCTGACGATCTGGTTGACTCCATGGTAGACCAATGGTTTGACGAAACATCCCGGGCTGTCGACCAGATCGCCCCCAGGCGCCTCATCCACTGCCGAGCTCGTTCCTCACTGTGGTTCACGGAAGAGCTTTGAGCGATGAAGCAAGAACGGAAGAGGCTGGAACGCAGCTGGAGGAAGAACCAGTTGGCGACTAAGAAGGCTGCAGTCATCGCACAGTCCAGGCGCTATGTTCACGCAATCAGGGTGGCCAGAAGATCTCACAACACCCTGAGAATTAGTGAGGCCTCGAACCGTCAAGCGGAGCTCTTCCGTGTGGTTCGTGACCTCACTAATCCTGGACTGTCCAGGCCTCCTCCTACTGATTTCAGTAGTGAGCATTTTGCAGCCTTTTTTCGATCAAAAATTGAGGCCATCCGTACCGGTTTTGAATCCTGTTGCTCTAGCCCACTCTCAGCACCCCCGACGGCTGCGCCCCCTCGGTCTCCTCGCATGGTTGAGTTTGGGCCTGTCACCTCACTTGAGGCCTCCAGGGCAATTGCCCACTGCCGGCCCGCGTCCACCCCCTTCGACCCTTGCCCATCTTGGCTCTTGAAAGCCGTTGGAGGGAGCATATCAGAATGGGCATCTATCATCGCCACAGCCTCCTTCACGGAAGGGATTTTTCCCTCTCGCTTGAAGGAGACTGTGGTAAAGCCCATTCTGAAGAAACCCAACCTAGCATCGGGCGATTTATCCAACTATCGCCCGATTGCTAATGTTCCTTTCATGGGCAAGGTGATCGAGAGGGTGGCCGCGATCTGGCTTCAAACACATCTGGAGGGTGAGCACATCCTGGGTCCATTCCAGTCTGGGTTCAGGCCCAGTCGGGGGACCGAGACAGTCTTGGTCGCTCTGCAAGATGACCTCCTCCGGGGGGTCGACAGGGGGTGCTCCTCCTTGTTGGTCCTTCTGGACTTGTCAGCAGCCTTTGATACCGTCGACCACGGTATCCTGCTGGATCGGCTCTCCGAGGCTGGGATCGGAGGCACTGTTCACAGTTGGTTCCGATCCTTCCTCGGGGACCGTCCCCAGCAGGTTCAGCATGGGGGCGAGATGTCGGCTCCTTGGATACTCCCTTGTGGGGTTCCACAGGGGTCGTCTCTCTCTCCCATGCTGTTCAACATTTACATCAGGCCACTGGCAGAGGTCATCAGGGGACATGGAGTCTGCTGTCATCAGTACGCTGATGACACGCAGCTCTATGTCTCCTTTTCCACCACTGCAGATGAGGCTGTACGGACCCCCGATCGGTGCTTTGGTGCAGTCATGGAATGGACCAGGATTAACAGGCTCAAACTCAACCCCGATAAGACCGAGGTTATGTTCTTCGGGGCTACCCCATCCAGCTACGGTGGCCCGTTTCCCACCTTGGAGGGTGTTTCCCCTCAGGCCATCGGACTCTGTCCGGAATCTGGGAGTAGTCCTGGACCTGGCGCTCACCATGGAGGCCCAGGTGTCCGCCGTGTCCAGGGCTGCCTTTTTCCACCTTCGTAGAATTGCCCAGATTCGTCCGTACCTGGATGGGGACTCCCTTAGAACAGTGGTCCAGGTGTTGGTGATCTCGAGACTGGACTATTGCAACGCGCTCTACATGGGGTTGCCCTTGAATCTGATTTGGCGTCTGCAGCGGGTCCAAAATGCGGCAGCCAGACTGGTGGCGGGTGTGCATCGATTCGAGCACATCACCCCAGTTCTGGCCCACCTGCATTGGTTACCCGTTGCAGCCCGAATCAGATTCAAGGTCCTGGTTTGGTTTTCAAAACCCTCCATGGCCTAGGACCTGGCTACCTGACAGAGCGGATCGACCAGCGGTCAACTTCGGCCCGTCCAACTAGGTTGTCGCGGGCGCACATGCTGCGCGTGGCCACGCCCAGGGAGGCTCGAAGAACTTCCACCCGCTCCTGAGCCTTCTCTGTGGCTGGCCCGACGCTTTGGAACCACCTACCAGCAGAAGTGCGCCTTGCAGAGTCCCTGCCTGCCTTCCGGAAGGCCCTTAAAACCTTTCTCTTCCGGGAGGCATTTGGATGATTTTTTCTTCTTCTTCTTTTCCTTCTTCCCGCCATCGCCATCTCCTGCGCTTCGCTGTTTTATCTGTTTAGTTTCTATAATATTGTGGAATTTGTTGTTTTTTAATATGTTGTAAACCGCTCGGAGTTCCCGACCAGGAAGATGGGCGGTATATAAGTCCCACAATAAATAAATAAATAAATAAATAAATAAATAAAATGAAGTACTAAATAATAATCTTTATATAAATCTCTTAGGAAAAGGTAAATAGGACATTCCTAATAAAACAACAAACTACTAACACTACATAACAAAACATAACAAAACAAAGTAAAAGCAAGTAGGGCAACGGCAGCTTGGGCAATGCCCATAAACTCAGTCAAGCACTCACAGTCTCTACCTTGCTCAGTCAATCAGCATGAGTGAAATGCGTGTTAAGAGAGAGGGTTGTGAGCAGGCAAAGACAACTCCTTTCGTGGAGCCTTACTGGGAAAAGAGACAAGAGTCATTGGTTCATAGTTCCAAGTGACATCCACTTCACATTAACCCCATAATGTCTGGAATGTAGGTCTTTCCATATTCCAACAATAATTGCATGGGTGTTAGGAGGCTTATGGACCAACCCCACAGTCTCTGTCCAATCACAGCATTTATTAAGTGACAAACTAAGGAAAGTGTAAATGAGGGGTCAATAACACATTGCTATTGTTATGGGAAAACTGGAATAGACAAGGCAATCTGTTGATCAGATTTTGGATTTTTCAAGAAGCACACCTATCCACACAACACAATTCCCCACATCATAGCCAGGAATTACTTTGAATATACAATTCTCTGAAATTCCATGTCCTAAACTAAAGCAGGGGACAAACCTCTGTGAAAGCCAACACATGCCACAAGTTAGGGCCTTACTGAAACTAAACAAAAACAAAAACAAGGCCCTGTGAGCCTCACGTTTCTCTACATGCTGTTATTTATTTATTTCTTCTATTTATAACTCTCCTTTCTCCCAATAGGGGGATTCACAGCAGCTCTTAGACATTATGTATGACTATAAGCACGTCCATACTAGCATATACGTATGAGGTATGGATTGTTTGTATTTGGGGGAGGCATGTCAATGTGTGTTTCAACTGAGTTTGAAACATCCTTCCCTTTAAGAGCTGCTGCACACCATTATGACCAAGCAGTATGGCATGCATTCTTTTAGGCATGCTTGTTTAGCCAGGAGAAAGTACCCATTGGCAGCATCAATCTGCAGATTCCAAGAGAGAGCAAAGGAAAGGGGAGAAAAGAAGAGAAGGGAAAGGAGAAAACAGAACAGCAGGGACAGAGGAGAAAGGATCAATGTAAAGGGGGCTTTTGCTTTCCCTGATGCTCCATAGATGATAAAGGAAAGCATTCATCTGATGGACAATTAGGGGTCATTTGCTGTTGGCATGGCAGCAGTTTGCCAAATGGCTACTACCGTCCATCACCTCAACAGACCATTTGTAGCCTGATCCACTCAGCACTAGAGATGGGCACGAAATGCAGAATAAAACACTGTTTTGTCATTTTGTTTTGTAACAAAATGCCATCCCCCCACCCCCAGAATGAAACAATTCTCCCTGGAGGAATCAATGGCAGGAGAGCTCAAGCTCTTCCCTGTAAGCCCCTAAAATCTGGAAAGGGTGCCCCTAGGAAAAAAATATTTCCAATTAAATCTGGAAACTGCAATATCCCCCACCGCAGGTGAGTGATTAGCGCTGCAGCTTGGCTTCCAAATCTGAAATCAATCAGAAAGATTTTCTGCCCCCAAATCAATTAGAAAGTTTTATGTACTCCAAAATACATATTGCAGACATGTTTCAGCACCAAAATTGCTGGGGAGCAAGTTTAGACCCTCTCCTGTAAACGCCTGAAATTTGGAGAAGTTTGGGGTTCAGGGGGCTGAGTTATTAAGCTCCAAAGGAGGTACCCATAAGAAAAAAAAGTCATTTCTAATTGAGCAAGAGAGAAGACAATAATCGCTCGCCCGTGCAAATGATTAGTGGCTTCTTGCTCAATTGGAAATGATTTTTCCCTAGGGGCATCCCCTTAGAGCTTAATAAATCAGCCCCCTGAACCACTAACTTTTCCAAAATTTGGGGGGCTTACAGGGAAGAGCTTGAGGAAGCTCCCCTGCCATTTTGGTAGCTCTAGGACCCAGGAGAGCATAGTGTTCCATTTCATTTCATTTCATTTCATTTCATTACAAAGCTACTTTAAAATTTGTTAGTAACAAAATGAAATGAAACTACTTAATAAACAAAACAAAACACTCCTTTTCCATTTTGTGCCCATTTCTACTCAGCACCCAAAAAGACTACTCTGGACAGGTCTGTGACTGGCTTAAGGGGTCCAGTGCATTTCATACTAGTATGTGAGGAGGTTGGGGGGTTAGGGTATGATCGCAGATCTTTCTTGTCCTAGCTCAGTGGTTCTCAACCTGTGTGTCCCCAGATGTTCCTGGACTGCAAATCCCAGAAATCCTGGCCAACTCAGCTAGTGATGAAGACTTCCGGGAGTTGCAGTCCAGGAACATCTGGAGACCCACTGGTTGAGAATCACTGCTCTAGCTCAACAGACTAAACACTATAATGACTCTACTAATTATAGTGTATTTATCTTACCTTATTGAATTGGAGAGGAAAAGACTCTCATTGAAAGCACTGTTTGTACCACAAGCTGGAAATAATGCACACATACAAAAGCAAGGAACAAAACTTTTCCAGTAAATGTACTGTATTTGGAGCCTTTAAAAAAAAAACACTGTCCCAGAGAAATGTGAGTTGGGAAGAGAGAGAACTCAGTTCAAAATATTATTCTCAAAAACTATACATCATCCAAAAGAAACCTGAACATCAGCTCACGTACTTTATTTAAGCTAGTTTTATTAAGTACATAAATCCTCTCCCTGCAATAATTGGTACTCTCAGTATTCTCAGACCTTTCTCCCTCTATCATCATTTGCCACTTTTGAAGGCCTTCTGCCAAGCACAGGAACAAGAGCAGAGCAGAGCAACAAATCGCCACCAGTCTCTGTGAATGTCACAAAGGGCTTGTTTACATATACTTTGGCAGTTACTTCATGTCCTTCTTTGTTCTGCGAGTAGTTTTGTACCGTGATAGCATCGGTCGCAATTACGTGGGTTTGTCCTTGTTTCAGTGTTTCCATGGTTGTGATAACTTGTCTCATGACAAGTGTTACCTCATGGTCTTGTACCATGACAAACACTGAATTTGTCTAGCTTCCTTTTTCCCTTTTTTTTTTTTTTGGGGGGGGGGGGTGGCGCTTAAAAATTCTTTTTCGATATTTTGCTTCTGAAAAGTAAAAAAAAGGTCACAGTTTTCTGAGAGAAACAAATGTTTTGTTTTGTGACAGTTGTTACTACACGGTGTCTTGTCTCAGAACAGAAAACGGGAACAAAGGGTGACAAGGGAAAGCCCTACCCTAGCACAAGGTACAGTATTGTTGCGCTTAGCACCCATCCCGGGGGTGAGACAAAGTTCAGTAGTTGTGCGACGGCTGTGAAGTAACATTTTTTGTACCGCTCCTAAGCGCAACACTAACAGAGACAAAACAGACATGAAGTAACCACCTTTGTCTTGTTCTAAATGGGACTGATTTAAAAATAATGTGGTAGTCATATGGCATTTGGGTCAGTGTTTGTGTCTTCTTGGGAAAAGTTTTAATCTGTTTTTAAGCTGCATTGTATCTCACTTGAGGGGGCTACACTGACTGTTGGAATCATTGCATTTTGAGGCTTTGTCCTGCAGCCACCTGCCCTGCCCTCATGCTGCCCATTTTCCCTTGCTGATGCGGTGAAGTAAGTGGGATGGATAGACAGGACCTGTTAGTGAAACTGCTTGTCCATTTTGAAAGCTTGACTGTTTCTGTCCCTTTAAGAATGCTCCAGCTGTTTCCATTTGTACCTACAGAACAGACCACAGAAACAAAGGCTACCTGGCTTTGCAGTGGTGCAAGTACACGGATGCAGGCATGGGTCCTCCTGAATCCACACAATTTTAAAATGGGATCATCACCAAGCCGCTGTCCAACCTGTAGGCAGAAATAATGCCTACCACTATGTTTGTTCAGGGGAATGATTGGACCTAAAAACCATGCGGATGCATGAGGATTTGTGACTCTGATTAATGTTTTTACCCAAAGACACTTTTTCACCCCTACATCCACCCCTGGCCTGGCCTGACCATAAAGCAAAACAAAGAGTTCTGCTTATATATCTCCCTGAAAGCATTCTTTGGGTGGTTTACAATTTATTTATGTAGGCTATACATTGCCGCCACCCCCCACCCCATGAAATGGGTACTCATTTTACCAACCTCAGAAGGATGGAAGGCTGAATCAACCATGAGCCAGCTACCTGGGATTGAACTCCAGGTCATGAGCTCAGTTAACAGCTGCAGTACAGCACTTTAACCACTGCACCATGAGGCCATGTCATCCCCTTCCTCTCAGCTCCCTGTGCACCCACCTACACATCCCGCTGCAACTCTTGTTGCTCCTGCCACCTCTGCCATGGCCTCTGCTCGTTACACAAAAATGCAATTTGCCCCAACCAAAGAGTTTAGATGTCTGGGTTTCATATGCATGCTAAAATAAGCAATCCTCTGCTGGAAGAGAATTTTATGTCACTTTCCCACTAGGGGCCTTTTTACACTACCCCTAAGATCCGCTGGTCCCTTAAATTCGGACCAGAGATCTTGGGGGTCTGTCGCTCTTCCTTCCTCCCCACCACTCCGCACGTCCTGGCTGCTGGCTGCGTGAGGGGAGGGAGGGAAAAAAGCCTTTAAAATGGACAAAAGAAAAAGCCTTACCTCCGGTGCCTGCTCCGAGCCCCAGTGGGAGCCTCGTTTACTTCCTGGTTGCTCTTAAAGGGGCGGGAGGCAAAAGAAAAACAACAAAAAGAAGCAAGGAGAGCCGGCACTGTCCGCATCAAAAATTTTCACCCTCTTCAAGCAGGTACAAGAAAAGTGCGCTGGGTCGCGCTTAGGTGGGCGGGGTTGCACTTAATTGTTTGCAAACTCCGGAGCTGGTGGGGAAACATTTTTAAGGTCCGGAGCTTGCAGCCATTTGCAGCGGAGCTTAGGGGTCGTGTATAAATGCCCTAGAAAGCATGCTTCCCTGGCAAAGTAACCCATGGTTCCATTTACATCACGGAGGCACCTTATTTTAAATCTTTATTTTAAAGCAGGAGGTGACACAACAGGGTTTCTTATTTCCAATAGGATCAATCCCTAAGCAGATAAGAAAAAAATACCAAAAAGTTATTGGCTTTTATGATGATCAAGAGTCTTCCGTTTTGCTTTTCTTAACACAGAGCAGAAAGATGGGAGATAAGTGTTATTTGGTGTTTCAAAAAGTAGGCAATCTATGGATTCTTTTAAAAATGCCCTTTCATTTTGCCCCTCCACAAGCTTCATATTCACTAGTGAGCACATTGTAACAGTGCTGGCCATTTTCAAATGCTCCTTTCCCATGCCTGGATCTGGCCTCACCCTGGGCCATCCTCTACATCAGGGCTGTCCAACTTTGAATAGCCCGACGCCTACCTGCTGCTTCTGTTGCCCCCCCCCGCGGTCGACAGCAGCAGAGGGTCGGCGGGGGCGGGGTGCCAGTGGGGGTGGGGCCTGGGGTGATGGCAGGGGCGGGGGTGGTGATAGCAATGGCAGGGGTGGTGGGGTCAGTGGGCGGGGCTTGGGGTGATGCTGGCGGGTGGGGCGGGGGTGATGGCGATGGTGGCGGGGTGATGCAGATGGCGGGGGTGGGGGCGTGGGGGCAGTTCCAGCATCGGGTGGCGGCCATGGAGGCGGTCCCAGGGCCACCCCTTGCCACTCGTTGCTAGCGGTGGTGGTGGCGGCGATTGTCACATCCCCCTCCTCCTCCTCCATCTTTGGGATCCCCCCACCCCCAGCAGGGTTTGCTCCGGCCAGGGCTCCTGCAGCCCCACCAGGCAGGCAAGGAGGCAGGCTGGCTCAATCCCTCGCCCGGCGACTGCCTTCTGACGCAACCTGCCAAGAGCGAGCCCTTGGCGGCCGGGTGGGGACGGACGGAGGGGGCAGCTCCCGATTGAAGAAGTTGACCAAGGCATGCTGATCCCAGAAGAGGCAGGAAGAGGTGTGGGGAGCTGCACCGGGAGCTACAGCAGCAGCACGAGCGCACACACTGCTTCCCCACCTCCCAGGGCTCGGCAGCACCTCCTCCTGCTCCTCCTCCCCGCTCATTCCCTCCCAGTGGCCGCCTAGTAGCAGCAACCAGCAGACCTGCGGGGGAACTGGCGGGGCTGTGAGCGATTGGGGAGGGGGGCAGGGACCAGGTAAAGGAGGAGAGGAAGCAAGCCACAAATTCCATGGTTGATCACTCCCGGCCGCACCAGAATTCTTACAAAAAGAAACGTCCTCAGAGCGAACACACCCCCACACACACAAGTGTGTGATTGCTTTTCTCCCGCCTGCCCTTTTAGGCTGCCCTCCGGGACGGTCTTTCTTTCCTCCTGGCGAGGGGGAACGGGAGCGCTTGCAAAAGCGCGGAGGTGGTCCTCCAGACCCTGGCTGCCCTCACGCCAGAACGGCCGTCCCGAGAAGGGCGGCAACTGGAGAGCTAGCCGCTACTCAATCTGGGCGTTCTTCTCAGGGGATCTGCAGAAGGCAAGCGGGAAAGGACCCTGCGGGGCTCCAGACTCAGCATCACTCACACGTGCACCCCCAGGACCCCTCCCCATTACTTCCACCATGCACCCCCGCCACTGCGCACCCGAGATCAGAGAGAGCCCGCACCGTGCTTGGCTGAAAGGGCGTCTCTCTGCCACATCCTTATACCTGGGCTACGGGGGGGGGGGTGATTGCGGCGGCGCAGGCGACGGTGGTGGGGCCTGGCGTAGGGGCGGGGGTGAGTGTGAGGGTGATGCAGGCGGTGAGGGCGTGGTGGTGGCTCCAGCGTCTGGTTGCGGCCACGGACGCGGGCCCAGGGCGGGTTGCTGGGCCCCGCCGCCATTGAAGCCGCTGCCGCCGCAACTGAAAAAGGTGAGTGAGTGGGGGAATTCCCCCCTTGCACAGGGGACCTGGCGGGCGACCCCTGAAGTCGCCACGGTCGACGTCTTGGACAGCCCTGCTCTACATGATTCTGAAACTCTTACCAATACTAAGATATTTCATTACAAAGCTTCTCAGAATTTAGTATATGGGTGAGTAGTAGGGAAGACTAGCTCCTATCAAAATGACTTTTGGGTGGTCACAATTCTGATGGAGTCTTCCAACTCCTATACTCGAAATAACCTTGTCTTCATGCTCTTGATCCTTAAGATTTTAAGTATGGTTTGTTGAAAGGATTTCATCATATCATATCATTCCATCATGTCTGAACAGAGCAGTCATAATTCTGAATGAATATTCTGGGACAAGGAGACTAAAACTGCAGAAATAAGTCTGAAAATGAGCATCTAGTAATGACAACAACCCCACAGGAGCTGTCCTAGCAGGTAATCATTTGAATGGCCTTCTTCATTTCCTGTTCCATTCCCTAGCTGACATAAGCAACAAACATTTCAGAATACAGTGGTGGGTTAAACTGGCCTTGAGGAACTGACAAGTTGAATGGAAGAAGGGGGTGGGAGTTCTTTATATTTCTCCAAGTTGTTGAACTGGGTACCACCATACTGGAATTTAATTCCAAAATGAGAATAAAACAGCAGATACATTGAAGGGGACAGAAGAAAGAAAGAAAGAAAGAAAGAAAGAAAGAAAGAAAGAAAGAAAGAAGCTAGGCTTCAGAACAATTAAAAAAACACATAAAGAGAAGTGAGTCTATATTAAATGCATGCTATATTCAACAGCTTTCCAGCTATGTCCAGATTCCAAAGGAATCTACAGTATTCATTATTAATAGCAGGTTTCCAGCAATATTTCCAAAAAGCTAGGAACAGAAGTTATGTACAAATGGTCTCATGGAAAGGCTGTGACCTGTATGGTATTTAGAAGTCCACAGACGCATATAGGAATGAACACAGCAGTTGTTCCTTCATACTCTGTTATTACAGAAAGAACTGGGGGTCAAATTGCATGAATGATAAATGGAAGGTGCTCAAAATGAGTTAGTTCTCTTTTTGAACATAATACATTGACCTTGGCAGTTTTGACAATTACATCCATCATGGCTAAGAATCCATTCCAGCAAACCCGTCTGTTCTCTGATATGGCCAAATACATGGGATTTGTGAATATAAGTATTAAAGATTGATCTTCTGTGCAAATACACTGATTAACAGTTGGTTAGTTATTCAAGTCTACTTTTTTCATTCAGTGAATTATAGGGGGAGGGGAATCACTCACCAGAACACACCTGTAAATGAAAGTGTTAGAGAGCTTTAATCTTCAGTTACAATGCTTCGGAAAGAGCAATAGATGACTTCTGAATATGATAAGAAGCAAGACTATTAAAATTTAAAACCACAGTTTAGCCTAGACTTACATCCAAAATTAGCTTTCATGGGGTTCTGTTATGCAGCTTGTTTTAAGGCAACGTACTTAGAACTATATTATTTTCTCACTATAAGCAATTCCATTTATATAAATAATGTTGATGATTTCTATGAAGGCATTAAATGTATTCATCTCCATTAGATGTTGGCATGGATTGTGAATGACATAAATGATTATATCATTTTAATCCAACTGCAGGTGTTTTAAAATATTTTAAAAGTGATTTTCTGGGTACTGTAATAATTCCTTGGCGTGAAGCAATAGAGCTTCAGTGATGAATCTTTCAGATATTTTTTCGTATATTTTTTCTTAATTGTTTTGGCTATAGTCCTTAAGCATGTTCCTTGATACCATTTCATAGAGTGTTATACCATCTTTTCTCCATAATCTCCAAAGCAAGATTGCAGTTATAATTGGACTATCCTAGTTTTCAGGTGGCAAAGCCTAGGGTGCAAAAAAGCCTGGCACCAAGGCTGCTTATAAGGCAAGTGACACCCTCTTCCACCCACTCCATAGTGAGACAAGGGAACAACCCCTTCAGTAAAAGAAGGAAGGGAGATATGTAGGGTTGGAAGATGATGCCATTTATTTTCTAATACCCATCAGTAGATTCATCTGTAGGTTTGTCTGCCACCAAAATTTTGGTGCAATGTGGCAAAGACTTGTTCTTCATCTTTGGTTCCAGCACTGTCAGCTGGTAGGAAGATGACAACTGTTTTCCATTTGAAACATTAAACCCCCCATTTTAGCAACTTATAGCCATGAGCTGGAACTTATGTCAACAATTTCCATAGTAGGTTTTCTATCATTGGTTGGAGGGGGTCAAAAGAGCACCATGGCCTGCATATACCAAATGGTGCTTTGTGAGGGGGTGGGTACCACAAGACCCTTCACCCAATAGGTGACCTACCATTATATCTGCTCATCTATGAGGGAAGAGACTGCTTCTGCCTGCCCCACCCACTCCCAAAAGGTGATTGGTGACAGAAAACCTGCTAATCTCGACAAGGAGGCTGCCCAGTTGAATGACCTTCTTTTCCAAGACAGATTTCTCAAGAGGAACCATTTCATCTTCTCTCACCTCTCCCAAAAATTCATTTTTGTTTTCTTTCTCCTCCCAACCCCTTCACAATAACCATATCTCCCTTTATAAGTCTATCTGGGTATCAAGATCATCAGGAGAGGTTATTCTCTTGATCCTGCCACATTCATAGGTGCACTTGGTAAGTCCACAGGAGAGATTCTTCTCTGTTCCTCCTTCCAGATTGAGGAACTTCCTTCCGCAGGACGCCAGGTTGGCCCCATATTTGCTGTGCTTCTGCAAGCCGGCAGACACTTCAGGCAGGCTTTCCTTTAAATGACTGGTTGACCAAGGTGATTTTTTAAGGGGAGGATTTTATTCTATGTCTAACTTGTTTGCTTCTTAAAATAATGTCCATATCATAAGTTTTAAATTGTTTAATACTTTTTAAATAATTTAAACATTTATTATTTGGCTTTTAACTTTGTTCTTTTAATACTGTAGGCTGCCTAAGATTCTTTAGGTGAAAGGTGGCACATACATACATACATACATACATACATACATACATACATACATACA
>JAHTLZ010000379.1:38047323-38063529 GCA_023846285.1 Phrynocephalus versicolor | reverse complement strand
ACATACATACATACATACATACATACATACATACATACATACATACAGTCCACCCTATTTATTAGGGCAGAGATACAACAAAGTGAAGCTAGAAAAGCAAAGCAAAGTGTTCTGCTTATATACTGCCCCATAGCACTTAAAACACTCTCTGGGCAGTTTACAATTTAATTATGCAGGCTACACCTTGCCCACCCCCACCCCCCAAGACAGAAGACCATGAGCCAGCCATCTGGTCTTGAACCCGGGGTCATGAGCACAGTTTTTGGCTTCAGTACAGCAGTTTAACCACTTTGCCACAAGGCTCTTGGGTCATCAGGAATAGGTGGGACAAAAGTGGGTATTCACCATAGCTTACACAGAGGCGGGCAAGTAAGAATCCACTTGGATACTGCTTCACAGCCTTCCCTGACCATCATACGAAACAAGTTGAAAAGTTTTAAAATATACCTTGCCTCCAAATTAAAAATGTTCCTACCTAACATTTCCCTTTGCTTCATTTCTGAGTTGGCCCTATTCACATTCATTGTCCTCCACACCCCTGCCAATCTGAGGAGGCTAGTTAAGTATGAGGAGCAGCCAGAACCAGTGCAGGCAGTGGCCTCTACCTAACCCTCCCCAGATGCCCCAAGTATCTGGGTGGGAGATGATTTTTTATTGACACTGGAGCTCAATTTTTGGCTGTTCAAGACTGTACCCTGCCCAAGAGAAGCCACTGCTCACATCAGGGGAGTTACAGAGGAGAACACCAATTATCTGCCTTTACTAAGGTTGCAGGCAGGAAACAGGTGGCCAACAGGAAGATAACCCAAATCACATTCCATAGCATGAGGGATAAATATGCCCCATCTTGTCTTGAAGGACCAGCCTCCACAGATACTATTCATCCTATACCAATGCTATAATGGCCTAGACATTCGCTGAAGAAAGCTACATAAAACAAACAAGTCAACAAACAAAAGTAGCCAGCAGCTTCTTTAAGCCATGTCTCTAAATAAAACTAGGAGTAGGAGGGAATCCAATTATCCAAAGGTGAGGGATTAGTTCTTACAACCTGACTTTGGCTACACAAGGGCTGGGTAATTTACAGAGGCCTGAAGGCAGCAATTCTGCATATCCCTCCCAGATTATACTTAGGCAAAAAAAAAAAAAAAAAGTCACTCAGCCCCAGAGTGGCCACTAACCACAACAGGCCATTTTGTTCCTTCCGGCATCATTTAGTCCACTGGTTTCCAACCTTGGGACTCCAGATGCTCTTAGACTAAATCTCAAAGACGCCTTCACCACTAGCTGTACTGGCCTGAATTTCTGGGAGCTATAGTCTAAGGCTGCGGCCTTACCAGAGTTTTCTGCGTATATAAATTTCCTGCGTATTTTTTTTTTTGGGGGGGTGGGGGGTTGTCACGTGGTTTTTAATGTGCAGTTGGTGTCCTCTCTTCTGCATCGTATTTTGTATTCTGGTTCATTCTCTACCTGTTTACTTCGCATTTTGCCCTTTCCAGCTCTAATTTCCAAGCCTCCGTGGGGTTAAAGGGGAACAACTGATTTTACTGAGTATTTTCAGGGTCCTGTCATGGTTACAGAAGCAAATAAGTAAGCATTTTTGAGCGAAGTTTCTAAATCCAGCCCCTGGAGGTGGTTTAGGAAACTTTGCTGAAACGGCTGTTCCAGGGGCGTGGTCAGCCGGGACCAGAATTTACTTCTCTTCCCGGTTAGCACACGATCTTTTACTACGCAGTTCGCCGCCAGGAAACTACACAGAAAACGCTGGTAGGACTGTGGCCTAAGAATGTTAGGAGACCCAAAGATGGCAACCACTGGTTACTCTAGGATCTATTTTTTCCCTTTGCATATCTCTATTTGCAATTCATGAAGAACTGAAAATACACAAATACTGACATGTATCTGGATAAGATTTAGGGCAGACACTATCCAAACAGGTACAGGATCTCAATCTCTCTGCTTGTTATTCAAGCACAGAGAAGGCCAGGAGATGTTTTTAAATTCCTTTCAATAAAATCTTGATGGCCTCAACTGTACAATTCATCCTCCTCCAGTATGTGTTCCATAACAGATTGATGGTTACAGCTATTTTGCCCATTGGCTTTCCGCATCCCTCAGCTCCTCTATCCTTCCCTCTCCCAATTTAACTCTCTCATCCATTTTAAAACAAATTTGAACTGAAAGCAAAAAAGTGTTCTGCTTATACACCACCCCATAATGCTTCAAGCACTCTTTAGATAGTTTATAATTTTGATTATGGCCAATTTTGCCTTCTAGGGGTATAACATTTGGGACCATTTTCTCCAATCCTATTTAGGCCCACCTTATCCCCACCACTTTTTAAAAATAAAGGTTCCTAACTGAAAATAAGATTAGCAGAGGAGTAAATTGAGATGGTAAACAATGCCTCAAAGAGCAGAAGTGGCCATTTCTGGATGAAATTGTTAAAAGAACTGGAGATGTAAAATTTCTGGATTTTTTTTCCTTTTACCAAAGGTTTTATTACACCCCCACACCCGCCGGTGGCTTCAGAATTTCTGGAAAAATTATATCTCAAAAAAGAACAGATGGAAGCAAATGGTTGGAGATGAGTTATGGGACACATCTTAGATTAAGGATAAGGAATGTGTATTTTTTCCAGATGTTCAGCAGGGATGGAGAAAATATTTCTCCAGATGTTGGCAGTGATGGCTGATGGGCATTGTGGTTGCCCAGAACTAGGTGGCCGCTGAAGGACAGTAGCTATCCTCTGTTCCACCACCTTCCTTGTTTTTGCTGCCCCTCTTCAGGGTGTGTAGAGATAACATCTAACAAGCTTAGCCTAATAGTACTTGATGTACTTTTAACATTCCCATATGTGGTAAGGGATAACTTGAATGCTTAGCACTGATGTGGCAGCTTTCTTTCCTTCCTGCTGCACTGAAGGAAGTAGAACAAGATGAAGAGTGGATAGCTGGCTTAAGGGTTTAGAGATACGGGTGGCAAATATCAAAGGCCCATTTCTAATGCCTGGTGACATAATCATGAGCCCAGGGGTGGGGGTAGAAAGGAAGCTGGAGATTCTCCTACTGTGAGAGAGAGTTAGAATGGGGTGAAAAGGAGCAAGATCAATAGCTGTAGGTCAAGCCTGAACCTATTACAAAGGATTATTTAGTGTCATTAGTGAGATTAGACATACTGGGACAGTTCATTGAGTCCAGTATTCTGGCTTTGGTTGTAGCACTTTTTAAGGCAGTGATGACGCAGCACTGCTCAAAATAGAATGTGTGAGATGTGGTGTCTCTTTGTATTAGTGGTTAGCGGAAGCGTAGTCAACACCTTCCTACACAGTCAAACCACTAATGACTGAGATGCATTCATTGTGCCAACCGACCAATCTACCTTTCCCATTCAAGTACAGTATTGGTTTTACATAGGACACAGATATGCAAACATCCTTGCAAAATGAAAAGACACATTCTTAGTAATTGCACTGCATAGAATAATATAAGAATTATGTTGGTGCACAACCGGCAAAGGAATGTAGATGTCAAAATGAGGAAGCTCAATAGTAGTCATAACCACTCGATCCAGGTGCTTTGGAATGGGTTTTGGAGATGAATGATCTGGACTCGTATGCCATCCATTGCTAGGAAGTAATTTTATGAAGTCAAAGAAAGTTTCTGTACTTTTTCCAACATTTATTGACAATCCATGGAAATAACAAAAACAACAACAAAGATTATAATACAAGACCTATAATCCAAATGCCCATACTATTACATACACAGTACCAATGTCAACACCAAGTTGTGGTAGGTGTCTCATTTTTACCTTACCTATAGCAGTGTTGGCGAACCTATGGCACGGGTGCCAAAGGTGGCACTCGGAGCCCTTTCTGTGGGCACCCAACATCACCCCTTCACAGCCACCTGTATTCAGGTTAAATTGCTGTATTGGCACTTTGCGAAAAAATTAGTGGGTTCTGAATCACAGTTTGGGCACTCAGAATCTAAAAGGTTCGCCATCACTGACCTATAGCATGGTATTATCGCTCAAACTACAGTACATACTGTAGTTATCAAAATGGTACAATTGTTTTTCCATCAGGATGGTGCAAGGTTTGTCAAAGTCAGAAAAGGCAGCATGGGGAGATGTTCTTCATTATTATTTTTGAGACTTGTCCCTGTGATTTTTTTTAAACCCAACAGGGTGTTAAAAATGTATTTGTTACATTTATGCTCTGGCCACCTCCCATGAGCTGCAGGCAGTGTGCATAGCTTCCCCACTTCCTTGTCTCCCCAAGCCTGTGGAGTTGCTAAAACCTCCATTATATTGTATCCCTCATCCTATCTCTTTCCTCCATTTGGAATGTGGAGAAGAAACTGAGAGAGAGCAACCTGATGCATTCAAGTAAGATGTATTGTTTTATTTCTACAGCTAAATCTGCACATCCCAACAGGACTCTCTCCACCTGCCATTTTTCCACAAGGTATTTCTTATTATTTTTATTTTGGTGCAGTTCAAAGAATTATGGTGGCAAGTGTTATCTGCTTCACAGATATGCTGGGATAGTGGGGAGGCACAAATCATACTGCATAACATACTGAAAATGCAGTGGCAGTTTTGTGCAGAGGTATTATGTTCCAATATATACCCCAAAAGATTCCCAACTGCAAATACCACTGGAGAACTTAATATTAAGAACACTTAAAACGTTAAGCTTTTAGGTGTAATTTGCCCCCTCCCCAGCGAGCTTTTCCATCCAAATTATCTGTCTCGGATGGCTTCCAGCAAAATCCCCCACAATCTCTTAGCTGAAAAAAAAATGAAATAATCAGACATTCTGGAATTATGCCCAATATGAATGTGAGAGTCTTCAACATGGCTCCCTATCCCTACCCCCCACTCTACGTGCCTCTATCCAAAATGACCTGGTAAAATCTTCCACAAGAGTCCATCTATTAATCTGTTCTACAACATTCCAATGCCACAATAAATTTGTTTGTAAGGTACTAGATGGGACCCCCCCCCCACACACACACACACAAAGGAAAAAAGAGAAATGAAAGCTGAAATGTTAAAAGCAGCTGTCATTAGCATGTGTTGAAATGCTGCCTTGGAATGACAACAGAAAGACAAGCCCCCATGCAAACCAATTTGATTACACTGGATTTGGAATGCTGGGGAATGAGAAACACACCTAGAACTGGCCCATTTCTGACACAAAGGAACAAGGTCCTGCAGGTAGGAAGTTAAAGGATTTTCCAGCTGCATAGGCACAAGTCTTTGACTAAATACATTTCACTCTCTACTTCACAGGTTGTATAGCATAACTGTTTAGTCATAATGTATTTCGGCGGCAACTTTTGTAGATTCTGAGTTATCAGTCAAATCTGAGCCATTGAAAACAAAACCCCGAGGTGAGTCACTGGTGCAACTTAAGTCCAACATGACTTAGTCCCTTGACACAAGTTGTATTCCCGCCCCCCATTGGGGTACTGACTTAATCCTCGTCAGTTCAGAGTACTGGGAGACATCTTTGTGTTGTTTTTCATGAAACATGATTCAGAGCAATATGTTGTGCTGGTTGTCAGGGGAGACATTGGACATCATTCAGGGTGTACACCTCAGTGGTTTGGGAAATGCTAGAGTTGTACAGAGGATACTGCCTTGGATGGAGAAAAGAACTCCATTTGTATGGAAAAGCTGAGTCAGACCACTTATCTGTCTCACCTGTTATGGTCAACTCTGAATGGCAGCAGCTCTGCAAAATTCCATGAAGGATTCTTCTATACCCCTATTCAGATATTCTCTGGTAGCCTCTCATCCAAAAATAAATAAGGCCCAATCCCATGTCACCTAACTGTGACCTACATTACATTGCAAACCTGGTGCTAACCCCCCAAACACTGGAATGCTCCCTCATGACAGAAACACTGGAACTCAGTGCAGTTTTGGTTGTTTCTTCCTGTTTTGATATACATGTTTAAATGATATGTTACAATACAGTGCATAAATGCACTCATTGGAATCCCAAACATGTTCTACAACTGAAGCCTGCATACGAAGTCCAATTTGAGGATGGGGGGATTTTATTGAATTTGCAAACTTACATGAATTCACCAAAATTCACTTTTTCCTTAATATTATGAAAATGATTTTCCAAAAATATTTGCCTTTTTCTCAACTCTGTAGCACAGTTGTCCAGACTAAAATGCATACAAAACATGTATATTTGCAGGCAAAGAATACAAAATGTATACTGTATATAAAGGAACATTTCACATTGAATGCAGGAATATTAAAAAAAACTGTACTGGGTAAAAATATATGCATTTTGTTTAGAATGTGCAAAATTCATATATTTCACAAATGGTCCCAAAATGCATATTTTTTTTAAAAAAATCATTTCAATAATCTGGACAGATTTCTGTACAGACCTCAAAAATAATAATTGTAAGCAGATGATGAAATAGAGTAGAATGAGCTGGATGTATGTGAAAAAATGAACCCTAGAGGAAATATAACATTGTAGATGTGCTCATGCCTACAACTCAGGATCTACAAACTATTGTTTGAAGGGTATATGCATGCACTAAACAGCTTTGTTATAGATGGGCTGGGGAGTTACTTTTCACAAAATGGTTAAAGCATTGTTAGAGTCCAAACCACTGGCCCACATATTTAATTGTAACTATATATATGCCATTATACCAGGTATGAGGGACTGAGAAGTGGTTTACCATTCCCTTCTTCTGGAGCTGTCCTCAGACTGTGCAGCTTGTCCATGACACCACAGTCTGGCTCTTTACCTCCAAGGCACAGTGGGGAATCAAACTTCCAACCACTGGAACTACCGACCTCTGGCTCTACCATCAGGCGTTCCATCTCTCTGAGTTATCCAGCTGCATTTCATTATACCCTGGGAAGAAAGGGGCTGATTGTGATAGAAGAAATCTTACAGGTCTTGGCAGATTTCTGTTTTTTTCCAGCTACCCCACAGAGAGTGAGACATATTTTATGTAAAGTAAATGTTCCTTAGCTCTATCCTCAGAAAAAAGTGTTGAAAGTCCTGGCATTTGATGAGTCAAGTCCTCAATGTTATCAAAGTTCTTTATAGAAACGCAGTCCTGGGGCCTCGTCCCCCCCCCCCATTGGTGCCCCAATGCTGCTCAGACGGTCCTAGGTCTGGGTTTGATGTGACTAAAGAAAGATGCACTGGCCCCCCAAAAAGAAAACAGAAAACACACACATGCACACACACGCATGCACACACACGCATGCACACACAATTTTCAAAAAACATGTTTTCCATCAATTCATTGGAAACCAAATTGAAACAACTCAATGTCAATGGATCTTGTTCATTAACCAGCATGGTACAAACTTTATTGTCACATTTCTTAGGATGTTCAGTTTCAGTATATCCAGCTAGATATACTAAGATGGTGTTTTTGTGCCAGGTTATCAAAAATGTGACTGTTAGAAACGCATTGCATATTTTTAAAATATTGGAATTGGGAGGCATGAACAGGGCTTTTTAAAAAGGGTTCAAGGTGCAGTTGGAGTTAAAACTAATTCCACTTGAGATGTCAGGCCTTTATGACATCATAGCAGTATTTGTGATGTCACAGACACAGAGCATCCAGGGTTGGGAAGTGAAGTGAAACTGCTTCTGAGCTAGTTGATTATGGGAATTGGGGTCATGGGAATGCAGAATATGAATATTACCAGAGGGAGAGGAAAAAAAGCAATCTAGGCGGTCAGCAAAAGACCTCCAGCAGCTTCAGCAGTTGCTGCCATTCTCACAAGGACGTGCATTCTGCATGTCCCTACCTAAAATTGGTGCTAGTCATCCTTTCTGGTTTAACTCAAAATTTCTTTTGCATCTAAACATTCTACATTTTAGACACATTTTAACTGATTGTTCTGTTTGTTTTCAGGGTCCTTATATCCCTCATTCTGTAATTTTATCATTATTATACAGAATTAATTTGTCTATTTATTGTTGCACTATCAAATCACCTCCCGCCTTTGGTGACCCTATAAACGAGTGCCTACTCTGGCCTTTGGCTTCCCTTAGAGAGTTAATCCATCTTGTGTTTGGTCTTCTTTTATTCTTGCTACCTTCAACTTTCTTTCCTGATCTTGGTCTTGGATTCCAGTGTCACATCCTTACAGCTGATGATCTTTTCTAGTTCCTGCATTGCTGCTGCCTCAGTATCAGTCTTCTGATTTCTTGGTTGCATTTGAATTCTTAAAGTTAGATAACACACAAGATTTTTCAATTATATATATTTCTTTGAGCCATTTTATTCCTGGAATTGTAGTGGAGTTTGGAAAAGGTACATTTTGGGAGGGTCTAGTTCCCACAACTCCCCAGCCAGACTGGCCATGGAGGACCTCCCTACATTATGTGATTGATTCTGGGAACTATAGCCCAAAATATGGCTTTTCCAAACTCTGGGCATGAATGCCAGAAGGCCAATATGAGGATGGAAACAGTATAATCACCAATTGTGTGGTGTAGCAATTATCTTTAGAAGAGAGGTATAAAACATACAGAAAACAGTTTTGACATCCATGGCCATAAAAACATACAAGTGTGTGTGTGTGTGTGGGGGGGGGGGAAATGCAGACATATCTGTTTTCGCTTCTCCCTTGACAGAATACAATCAGAATTAGAAACCACTGAAGTCACTATAGGAACAGCGGGACAATTTATAATACAGCATACAATTGTCCAAAGGTCTCTTGTTACTCATTAGATGTCCTGCCTCAAGCTCCTGAGAATTCATATTTTCATATATTTAAAAGGATTATTAAGAAAAGCTGCAAATAAATATGCTGCTGCAGTATTATTAATCTCATATAACACAAATTACATTTTATTCATATAAACATCTTGGCAGGGGTACACACAAAACCTATTCCATATGTGACCCCCAAAGAGCCCATAGGAGATGATTCCAATAGAAGAAAACAGTTGTAGAAGGTAGGAGAAATAAAACATAGAGCCTCTCATTTCTTCATGCATTTTAACTTTAGTTTTAATGGCTTAGAGCTGGAACAGGGAGCTATTGATCCCAGGAAGAGTCAATCGGGGTCACAGCCAATGATCAACAGAGAAAGCACTATTTTCCCCCTCCCTGGGAACTATTCTCATCTTTAGTTACTACATGGCAGGCAGGTCTTCTCCATGCTGTGAATAGCTGTACCTATTAAATATGCCTAGTGCAGATAGCTGAGAATGTCTTTCTGTTCATTTTTCATTAGTACTGACTCAAATTCACAGAATCTGTCCATAACTATAATGGAACAATGTTGACTGTTGCTGCTGGTTTTTCTTTTTCTTTTCTGAACTCAGAAGAAAATAAAATGGGCAGATATGTATCTCCCTGCCTCTGATGCTTACTTGTGTATCCTAGGAGTAGCTGGTGCCCATTGGGGACAGTGGGGCAGAAGGCAGAGTAGCTAGTGGTGGCTTGAGTCATCACCAAGACAAGCAGAGATAGAACAAAAGTGGGTGTGCAATCTCTCCCTCCCTCTCTCCCTCCCTCCCTTTCCATCTCCCCGACTCTCTCTGTGCCTCATCATTACCCCTTTTATTCACACACAGCTCAACTGAGCTCTATGTAGCCAACACTGATCAAGCATATACCATTGTGTAGCACTTTCTTCTCATACAGTGGTCCCCCGCCCTTTCGTGCTTCATATACTGCAGTCCCACTATATTGCAGGACTGTAGTATATGAAGGGGGAAAAAAGCCTTTTTCTGGCCTCCCATACTTACCCCAGTACTGGTGCTGCCCCAAACGGGCCTGAAAGGGCCTTCCCAGGCGCCCCCAGAAGGCCTGGGAAGGCCCTCACCGGACCGTCTGGGGAAGCACCAGGCTGGGGTAAGTACAAGAGCCCCCAGTTAGTCCCCCCCAGGCCCAACCTGACCTGCATCTGCATATTGCGGGTTTTCAATTATTGCGGGTTGGATCAGATTGGGTCCCTAACCCCTGCGATAGGTGGGGGTAGTCACTGTATTAGAAATATAGAAATCTGCCTTACATTGATTCAGGCCTTTGGTCACCTGTAATTATCGACACTCACTAATGATCATCATGTGCTGTCTAAGAGATTCTGACTTTTTTTCCTGGGGGTTTCCAGATAGAGAGGAATCAGAGGTGGCTTCCTGTTCCCTCCTTCAGGAGGGCTTCCTGGGACTGTGAGACTTGGTCATGGCCACACCAGCTAGCTTTTCTGGGATGCACAACGAGGAATCAGATTTCCAAACCAGATATCCAAACCATTGTGCTCTCCTGCCAGCACTGACACTCGCTAGTAGTAGAAAATCCAGCAGGAGATTTTCCAACCTTCTGGGGCCATTTTGGGCACAGAGGCTAGGGCCACCTGCATGTAAACTATGTGTGCAGTCATTGCCTTTTCTTTAAGCACAACATTTATTCATGCTCTGCTGCTTCACATAGCAGAATCAGATGCTAAGCAAGTTGGAGATTATGTGCCTAGGTGTGCTGGGAGAATCCACATAGCCCCAATCTTTCCCCCTGTTACCAGTTTTACTGATTATTTTTGAGACCATGCTTGGCTCGGAACCAGTGTCCAATAATTAAATTGAAATAAAATAAGGAAGCACAAACCCTGAACTGTTTCAGTCTGATTTATTGAAACCAAGCCAAAACTAACAGTCAGTGGTCTCACCCTGGTTGGTGTGATGATCATTTGTTCAGCATCAGTTTTTATACATAAGAAACCAGTTCAAGGTTTCCCTCAATTTGCATTGGAGGGTGGTTGTTCACAATTTCCTGTACCACTAAGCCCTTGAGTGTTTACTCCTTGAGTTAATGTCCCATAGATTGGTGTCCCATTGTTCAACTGGGCCGAGTCTGGCAGAGACAGGGAATGTGGAACTCCAGACAATGGGAACATCTCCTCTCCCTCACGCATGGTTTGCCCTGGGGATAATCCTCTCATCCATGTGTTCTGCCACTTCCTGGAGTCATATACTTCCAGTTAATTTACATTCTTAATATATTCAAGTTCCTATAATTTATCTAGCTAGAATAACTGTGTTGGAGACTGATTGCTCATGGTATTACCCCCACATGGGTACCAGGCAATACATTCCCTTTCTCACCTGCTGCCCCCTTTCACAGCTGCTCTGGGGAATATGTGTGGCCAGGGGACCTGGCATATCAGCAGTAGCGCTGCTGGCATGCCATCTTCTCAGTCTGTATCATTTTTTGCCTGTTGAAAAAACATCTCGCACTGGCAGCTATCTTTTCCTAGAATTCTGCTTCACCTAAGCAGCTGATGTTTCCTCTACTGAGCATGTACCCTAGGTGGCAAAGTGGGAAACCATTTCCATTCTGCATTCCAAAATGTATCCCACACTAGCAGGTAGCCTGGCTATATTTAATTCTGATTTTTTTGTCAGTTACCTGTGGTGTGACACTCATGGAATGTTTTCAGAGCTCCATCCATCACAAATAATATTGGTCAGATTTTATTGCAACAGAGAACCATGGAATTTAAACTGCAATATCTTATACTGGCAAATTTCCAGCTCTAACTAGAATTGAAGTTGACCATCTGGTCTGCTTTTTCAGCCAAGAAATATTAACTATTCCAAGTAGGAGAACTCAGCATCATAGATTGATATTGTACACTGATTGGTTACACCACCAGACCTTCCTGTTCCTTAGTGACATCTATATATGAAGTTGTCAAGAGGAGTTTCTACATCATAAAATCCTTTTTTTAAAAAATTAAATTTTTATTACTAAAGATTATAAAACTACAATACAGAAAGAAAACATAAAACAACAAAATACTGTAAAGAAAAGACTTGAATATCATGACTGGGAGTGTGTGAGTGCTCCCTCCCCATATTGGGTGTGCTGAGAAACCTATGCAAACATAATTCCTCTAGGCAGTGGTGGAGGCAGGGTTTGCAGAGATGAAATACTGGATTATCTGACTAGCAGGACTATTACATCATTTGCTCACCCCCACGCCTATAACCTTGGGTTTTAGCTGCAATCCTCACACTAGTGGGGAAAGAAAGTAATTTTTGAGAAGTGGCATATTGCTGCAAGCTATAATTTGGGAAATTATATACATTATCTGTTATAATATACATTATTGGAAGGTGTTTTGTTTTTGAGTGGGTAACTAAGAGCCATTAGATTTGCAAAATACCTACTTCTCACCTTTCAGTATGGGCCAATCCAGCAGCCTGCCTTTGGAGGGCAATGGAGGGGACCTGGCTTCATAGGCTGTCTGATGAGAACCTCCAACTTGTCCACTACAGCACTTCTTATTGAGGCATGCTATAAAAGGGATAAAAACATGCAGGCAGAGGCATGTACTAGCCTTTCCCCTTCCATTTGCACACACACACACATACACACACACACACACACACACACACACACATATGCAGAGAACAACTGTCTCTGCAGAACAGCATCTTCTCAGTGTATACAAGGTACGTGCCATTGGCTACATTTCAAAGTTTTCAATCCCACGGTTAGCCTCCATATGAAAAGACTCTCCTCTTCAGACTGTTGGTCTGCAAGACCCATGACAGATTAGGAGAGCCAGCATATGCTTGGGCTCATATATTTACTTTAGCCCTTTTATTTAATGTATGGATTAATTAGTGGCTTATTTATGTGTACATACAAGTGTGTGGTGGTGGTGGTGGTGGGTAACAATCGCCCTGAACAAAGAGTAATAGTGCAATCTGAATGGCGGAATAAAATAAGTACATGAAATGGCTTTTTATTTCCAGCACAGAGCTTCTTAGCTAAACGGCAGCTGTCTCTCCTGAACCAGCCAAATATCCTCTTGCTGACAATTGGACCACTGCACTAAAAATAAGTAGTCCATTGAGGGGTAATGGTACTAAACCCATCCGTCAAAGGACACTTGCCTTACTCCCTATCATGTCCATAGTCTTTTGCAGTTTTCCTGCTCCATTCTTCAGTTCCCAGAGTTTTTTTTAGCATGCAAATAGGAAAACGAGTACCAAAATGCTTGTGTATTATGTAGCACATGTTCAACACAGTATTCAGTATTATGCAGGGCACCTATGCAACCTTGCCTGGACATCAGGTGGGGGGCAGGAGAGTTATAGTGGGATAGAAGCTTTGCATCTCTTTGGAGAACAAGCACTGAAATTCCAGCCACTAGGATCCTCCCTGTTTTAATGCTTGTACAAAAGTGTGGACACAACATTGATACAATCAATATTACTTTGTAAGTTCCAGTTACATCATCTACTTTTAACAGGCATTAACATTAATTAATGGAATGACATTGTTCGAAAAGAGCTTGTCAAGAGTCTTGCAAATGAGGGGATCAGTTTCAGGTGTCCTGTGAATTCAAGGCCTGCTGGCTTTTGCCTGAGGTGAAAGGCTGGAAAGTAGAATGAAAAAGTACCTATTAATTTAGAAGCCAAACAAGAAGGAGGGGAAACAGCGAAGTTGCTTTGGTGAAATTTACTTTTTTCTAGAACATTCTAGACAACCTGTGAATTGCCTGGTGAACTCTTCAGTAACCCACCACCTCTTGCGGGGGTTAGGGACCCGCCCGACCCGCGATGACTGAAAATTCGTGATATGCGGATGCAGGCCAGGGGGGCAGGGGTGGCGGCGCGCCACCGCTGCTTCCCTGGGCTGCTGGAAGACTTTTTGAAAAGCCTTCCAGCAGCCTGTGCAAGGGCCATGGATGAGTTGATCCACTGCCATTCCACCCCCAGCCAGCACCAATCAGCTGCTTGTCGCTGGCTTAGGTCCAGCGCTCCCCAGCAATCTCCATTGAAATGCATTGGCTCACTGCATTTTAATGGAGACATTTTTCCTCATTGGATTGCATTGGCTCAATGCAATCCAATGGGGAAAATTTTCTCCATTGAAATGCACTGAGCCAATGCATTTCAATGGAGATGGCCCAGGACTGGAATGGATTTTAAAAGGGGTACGCCACTTTGCCGACCCCCCCGTGGGGGGGAGTGGCACTCCCCTTTTAAAATCCCTTCCAGACTGAAAGGGCTTTAAAAAGGGGCACACTGCTTCTCCGGAGCCCCACGGGAGTAGGGGGAAGCAGCGCGCCCCTTTTAAAATCCCTTCCAATCACGGAGGCAGACTTGCCTCTGTGACTGGAAGGGCTTTAAAAAGGGCCATGCTGTTTCTCCAAGCCCCGTGGGGGAAGTGGCACACTCCTTTTAAAATCCGTTCCAGTCCTTGGCCATCTCCATGGAAATGCATTGAGCCAATGCATTCCAATGGGGAGATTGCGAGGGAGCACTGGCCCCAAGCCAGTGCCAAGCAGCTGATTGGTACTGGCTGGGGGAGGAATGCCTTCAGCAAGCACGGTGGATGGCCCTTGCATGGGCTGCTGGAAGGCTTTTTTAAAAGTCTTCCAGCAGCCCGGGAAGCAGCGGTGGTATTTAAAAAGGGGTGTGCTCCAACTGATTGATGCTGGGGTGGGGAAATAAAGTTTTTTTCTCCCTCACCCCAGCAATAATCAGCTGGAGCCCCAGCATGTACTGTGGTCCCGCATTATAGCGGGACCATAGTACATGAACCGTGTTGGGGGGGGGGGTTTAACTGTACTTGAAGGTATGGAAGGTTGATAATGTGTATAAAAATATTAGGAGGAAAATTAGCTTAGCCTAGCTTCACTGAGAAGAATGTTATGCTCACCTGCTGTAAGCCTAACTGACTTTCTTCCTGTACTTTCTCTAGAATAATGATTTCATGTAAGCCAGCCATGTCCAAAGTCAGGCCTGGAGGCCAAATGCAGCCCATTTACAAATTTTGAGTAGCATGCAGCCTCTTCTCCCCACTGGCTCAGCATGTCATGCATCCCCACCAGCTAGTCCTTCCCCATACCGGATGGAGGTATCAGCTTACAGTTTTTTGTTTTGCCTGCCCTCCCTTCCTCTGTCCACTACCACCCAGCCACCTTCCCAGCCTATCCACCCCCGACTCCATTGCTGCAGCATCCTCCCTTCCTCCTTGCATGATATAGAGACTTGTCCAAAGTCTGGCTCGGGGGCCAAATGCAGCTGAATGGTCAGCCCCCACACATTTTCACCTCACCAAATCTGGCCCTCCTTGCAAAAATTTTGGACACCCCTGATGTAAGCCATCTATAATAGTAAGCCTTTTTTAAAATTATCTATGGAAACTATACTGAAATTGCATTTGCATCTAAACCTTTTGAATGTGTATTTTTCTACAAGTTTTTGGTTCATTTTGAAATATTGGGAACTAGTTTTTAAAAACTGCTTCTGACATGCTCTCTTTTTTGATGTTTTCTGACATCTTCAATAAAATACTAAATATTTCACAGCAATTTGGTCATTTTGGGAATAGAGAGGATTGGTACTAATGAGATGCCATTCTGGATTCCTTTCTTTTTACCAACATGCTGGTATCCTTTCACAATAGTTAAAGTGTTGGCACCTTTAGTAATTTCCTGGGGTACTGGGGGGGAAAGGAAGAGTCAAGCATATGCTGTATTATAGGCAAATGAGTTTGACAATCTAAGATTTGAGTCATATATCATGTCAAATGCCATAGAAGAACCCAGGACTTTCAGCTCATAATAGCTCAAAACCAATCCCTAAATACAACGGGGAATGACACAGATAATATCTTGACCTCATAATAAGAATAAGGTGAAAATAGCCCACTCAGTTACGCAGTGGCCCCTTATTCCTCATACTATTACTCAAAAATACATGTATAACAGAGAAAATCACTTATTCAGATCATCTGATTCCATGATTCCAGTTGTGGAATCTTACATCAAAGCAGAGTAAGCCGCCAGCCCACCTGGCAGGGTTTCTAAAGATCAATAAAGTCTAGAAAGGCAAAGCTCTGATAAATACCGTTGTCACTTCATATTTCCTTCTGTAAAATATAACTACTGGTCCTTCATACTGCTTTTGCTGCTTGTTGTTCTCAGCTGACAATATTACATTATTTATCTTCCTCCTGGCTTCTTATTTAACCATTGATTAGCTAATGTACCTTGCATTTGAAGTCAAGACAGGTGAAGTCTGAAATGTACCCAGCAGTGATGGCTTTGAAATAAAGAAGACACTCAACAGCAAGCATCTCCTGGAAGACATTAAATATTTTACGACACAGTTGTTACTAAGCAGCCATTGGTCTCTTTCCAGCCTCCCAAAGAGTTGTG
>JAHTLZ010000379.1:38027004-38037079 GCA_023846285.1 Phrynocephalus versicolor | reverse complement strand
GTGTGTGTGTGTGTGTGTGTGTGTGTGTGTGTGTGTGTGTGTGTGTGCATGAGTGTGTGTGTGTAGAATTTGAAATCTTTCTCCCAAAGCTTTACATGTTAAATATAATTTAACAAGTAAGAGTCGGAAATAACATTCTAACATGCCTTTAGAGTTACTGTAATTGCCTTCATTTTGAACAAGGTGCTTTGAAATCTCTGCAGTAAATTAACTGATGGTGGGGGGGAACCCCATCCCGATTTTGATTCCAGCAGCAGTACAAATGACTTTGTTATTATAATTCACTCCATTCAAGATATTATTTCTGCTGTCCTTTTGCTTCTATAAGGCAATGGTGCTAGAAATGGCTGGTACCATATTTGTGATGCAGACATTGATCAAGAGTGTAATCTTTTAATGAGCAAACCCATATTAAGGTATCATGATATATAATATTTTAATGATTCTGCTGGCATCAGATTATAGGAGCTAGATATCTATTATTTTAATGAGAAATGCCTCAGAGGCGTAAAATAATTTGGGGCAGGTGGAAACTGCCAAAGCTTTCTTGTTAAAGTATTACCTATTTCCAAATAAAAATGGCATATTTGAAATTCTGCACAATTTGTTTTTAGAAAAAGAAAGTAAATAAATGGCCTCAATGGATGGTGGAAACAAACCAGAATGAAAGCCCACTAGCCAGACTTGTAGCATTAAGTGAATGAATGAATATCTAATTGTTTTTTTGGAGGAATACAGCTTTCACAAGTAGTTTTCAATTTTCTGAAGAGGTAAGGAAGTACAGTATAGGGTTTCCTGTCGTCAGATTGCTGATGACACCCAGCTCTCTCTCTCCTTTTTCCCATCTGCAGTGGATGCCATTTCAACCATGGATCACTGTCTGGATGCTGTTCTGGAATGGATGAGAGTGAATAGACTCATGCTGAATCCAGACAAGATAGAAGTCCTCTAGGTGGAGGTGCCAGGTGTTGGCGGGTTAGGAAACTCCCTCAGTTTTTTTTTTGGGGGGGGGCAGCTCTCTCCATGCAGGATGACATGTGCAGTCTTGGGGTAATACAGGACACAGCGCTCACCATGGGAGCCCACGTGGCATCATTGAACCCTTCTGCCCACTGCCATCTATGGCGGATCACACAGCTGCAAGCCTTCCTGGACCCTGGTGCCCTCATTATTCTGGTCCATGCTCTCTATGTGGGGCTGCCTTTAAAGTTATTGTGGAGGCTCCAACTAGTGTAAGAATAGCGCAACCAGACTAGTAACAGGTATAAAAAGACATACATATATTACCCCTACACTAGCTGCACTGCAAAGTTGCTGATCTGTTACCACTAGACATGGGCATGACCAGAAAAAATGACGTTTCAAGTTTTTGTTTGTCGGAACGGGTTCGTTTCGGGTCGTTTCTGTTTGTCGCAAATTTTTTCAAAAAAATGTCGTTTCGTTGTTTCATTTGTCATTTGTCATTTCCACCGCGATTTAGCACGATTTGACTTCCCAGATCATAGGGGCGTCCAGCAATCAGGGCCGGCGCTAGGTGTTTTTGCGCCCTAGGCGGCGGGCGGGGTGGGGGGCAGGCAGCGGTGGGGAGGTGTGGGCGGGCGGCGGTGGGGGGGCCATGGGCGGGCGGCAACAGCGGCAGGGGGGAAGCGCGGGTGAGTGAGAAGGTGGGCAGCGGCCGCAGGCGGGTGGCGGCGCGGGTGGGTGGGCGAGTGGGCAGTTAGGATATCACTTAGGATAGAGGTTCTGTTCTTGGCTTGCACCCCAAATGTGTGTGTGTGCAAGCAAATTGAAGTTGGGGAAATAGAAAATAAATGGTAGTATATAATATATTTTTAAAATAAATCCACACCTCCCACTCCCAGTCGAACCTCCCCCTTTATCCAATATCAGAAAAAAATCCCGACTGTAATTTCTGGAAGGTGCCCTGCTTTTTATGCCCTCCGAGACATCCAGAAGTGTCAGTCAAAAACCTGGCGATGCCATTGGTGGAATGGTTCAAAAAAATTGCATGGTCCCATCCCATGCCCAGCTCAAATGGGCAGGTCTAAAAAAACAAAAAATAAAATAAAATAAAATCAATATGACGTTTTATTGCTATAAAAAACCTACTGCTGGGCAGGGGAAAAGAGTATACAAGTAAATAATTAAATGCTAAAAAATTGTAGCTGTTAGGATTCATACAATAGGATCCAAAATAGAGGCCATCCGGCCGGTCTTGACTCCGGTTGCTCTAGTCTATCCTCAGCATTTCCTGATCTTGCACCCCCTCAGTCTCCCTGATTGGTTGAGTTTGGGCCTGTCTCCTCACTTGAGGCCTCCAGGGCCCTTGCTCATTGCTGGCCTGCGTCCACCCCTTTGATCCTTGCCCATCTTGGCTCATAAAAACTGTCAGAGGGAGCATGCCTGAATGGACTTCCATTATTTCCTCTGCCTCCTTCAGGGAAGGGATTTTTCCCTCTCGCCTGAAGGAGTCAGTGGTGAAGCCCATTCTGAAAAAACCTGGGTTGGCATCGGACAAATTGGCAAACTACCGTCCAATTGACAATGTTCCCTTCATGGGCAAAGTTATCAAGAGGGTGGCCTCAATCCAGCTTCAGTCGTTCCTGGAGGGAGAACGGGTCCTTGATTCATCCCAGTCCGGGTTCAGGCTATGTCAGAGGACTGAGATAGTCTTGGTCACACTGCAAGATGACCTCCTCCGGGGGGCCGACAGGGGAACCTCTACCTTGTTGGTTCTTCTGGACTTGTCAGCGGCCTTCGATACCGTCAACCACGGTATCCTGCTGGACCGGCTCTCCGAGATAGGTATCGGAGGCACTTTTCTCAGTTGGTTCCAGTCCTTCTTGGAGAGCTGCCCCCAGCATGTGCAGCATAGGGGGGGAGTTGTCTGCCCCATGGATACTCCCTTGTGGGGTTCCGCAGGGGTCGTTCCTCTCTCCCATGCTGTTCAACATCTATGTGAGGCCGCTGGCAGAGGTCATAAGGAGATTTGGAGTTTGCTGTCATCAGTACGCTGAAGACATGCAGCTCTATCTCTCCTTTTCCACCTCTGCAGTTGAGGCTGTCCATACCCTCGACCAGTGCCTGGATGCAGTCATGGCATGGACCAGGGCCAACAGACTCAAACTCAACCCTGAGAAGACCGAGGTTATGTTCTTTGGGACCTCCCCTCCAGTTATGGAGGCCCTCTCCCCAGACTGGAGGGCGTTTCCATCCAGCTGGTGGACAGTGTCCAGAATCTGGGCGTGGTCCTGGACCCGGCCCTTACCATGGAGGCCCAGGTGGCCACTGTGTCCAGGACTGCTTTTTTCCACCTTCGACAGATTGCCCAGATTCGTCCATACCTCGACAGGGACTCCCTGAGAACTGTTGTGCAAGAGCTGGTGATCTCGAGAATAGATTATTGCAACACTCTCTGCATGGGGTTGCCCTTGACTCTCCTTCGGCCACTGCAGCGGGTGCAAAATGCGGCAGCCAGGCTGGTGGCGGGTGTGCATCGGTACAACCACATCACCTCAGTTCTGGCTCGCCTGCATTGGCTACCTGTTGCATCCTGAATTAGATTCAAGGTCTTGGTTTTAGTTTATAAAACCCTCCATGGCCTGGGACCTGACTACCTGGCAGAGCGGATCCCCCAGCCGTCAACTTTGACCCGACCAACTAGGTTGTCACGGGTGTACTCGCTGCGGGTGGCCAGGCCCAGGCAGGCTTGAAAAACATCCACCCAGAGTCGAGCCTTCTCTGTGGCTGGCCCCACCCTATGAAACTATCTCCCTAGTGAAGTGCGCCTTGTACAGTCCCTGCCAGCCTTTAGGAAAGCTCTAAAGACCTTGCTTTTCCATGAGGCATTTGGTAACTTTTAATTTTCTTTCTTTTTTTCTTCCCCCTCTTTCCCCACCATCTGTCTTTTTGTCTTTTATATTACGGGGTTATATTGTTTAAATTGTTTCAAATTGTTTGTTGTTTGTTTACATGATTTGTTGTTTTCTTCTTCTGTTGTGAACTGCCCGGAGTTCCTTCAGGAAGACAGGTGGTATATAAGCCATAAAATAAAATAAGTAAATAAAAAATAATGGTACTTAGCAACCACATCACTGTCTTAGTTCTGGATTGTGTCAGTGGCACAGTGGAGGGTACCTAAGAACCACATTCGTATTCTGTTACTTAACAGACAAATAAAGTTGATGCAACAGAAACTGTCATCTCACATTAAAAATACCAAATGACAACCAATATGTTCTGCGTGGAATGAGAGAGTTTGAAGGCATCTTGAATGTCCTCTGTTGCCCCTCAATTTCTGGTTACAGTGGTGGAATGTGATTCATCTGACCCAACCTTAATATGGAGCTGCTCCAACAGCTGTATAATAGAGGCAAACAATGTATATAAAGTATCCAGTTTCTAGGCAGTCCAATCATTTCCAGCTGGTATTACTTGGGGGTATGTATATGTCTGTTGGATAGACATCATGGAAAAATGTTTGCTTGATAAAGTAAAGGCTATATTCTATCATTGCCCCCCAAAATGATTTCTTGAAATGCAATTACCTTGGAGGCATATTTTATTACATCTGCCCGCTTTCCATTAACCACACAGGCAAAAAGTTCAGTTCTGAAAGAGCTAATGTTTTATATGAACTACATCTTAATTTGTTGCTTTCAAACCTTCAGTAAGATTCACAATTGTCGCTACCTGTTTATCATGCTGCTTTCAAAGTGTGGTCACTTGCAAAACATTGCCTGAAATCTATTTCCCAAACATCTATATATAGTTGTGCAGAAGTGCAGTCTTTTAATTGATATCTATCTATAAAGCATAACAGGTATGTCACGTCCTATCTCAACATTCAGTGAAAGCTGCCACAGATGTTGGTCTCAATCCTATAGGACTTCTTGGCAGTTCATAGGAGCTTAGAGTAACTTCACATATGACATTTTAATAATCTGCTTTCACTGCATGTACTTCATGCAAAATAAATGTTTATGATAGATGTTATAGTGTACACAGATTTCCTTCCATAAACATTGACTCCGTGGAGTAAAAAAAAAATGTCTTGAGTCAAATGGCTTTCAGAAACAAATTTTTCACAGTGTCCAAATCAGGTGTAAAAAACTGGTAGTGAAGCTATTTTCCCTGGTGGGGAAGTTGGGAATCTGTCTGTAGAGCCCTAGGTTGGGAGTATAGTTCCTTACTGTGTGCCCTAGGAGAGGAGCCAGCCTGTGTAGCTTTGAACAAGCTATATACTCTTAGAGAGTATTCATAAAAAGGCAATAATTATCCACTTCCGAGTGCTCTCTATTCACAGAACCCTGGAAAGGGTCACCACAACTCAGAAGTGATTTGTTGGCATACAGGTCAAGGTGTAGGCTTCGGAGATGGATATGAATTAGAGACAGACACAAGATGAAAAAAGAAACACTGTTTCATCATTTTATGTAATGAATTGTTTCATTATGAAATGAAATGGTAGAACATGTTTCATGATAAAACTAAATGAACCAGCCTTTTTGGCTCAAGAAACGAAATGTTTTGTCCAAGAGGCACCAAATTTGGTGAGCAGCTTCCTTGGACTCTTCGCTTCAAGCCCTCCAAATTTTGAGACCTTTGGGATTCAGGGGGGCAAGTTATTAAACTCCAATTTGAGTCCCCCATGGAAAAAGAGGTAGTGGAAAAATGTGGGAGTTGAGGTGAGTCCTGCTGCTGATAGGTCTGGCTTGGAAGGGTTGTTCAGTGATAAAGCAATAAAAATCCCATTTACCATTTTACTCTCTGAAAGAGTAGGAGTAAAATTATGGCCTGTGCTTCCTTCCTTAAGCAAAAATCAAGCAAAAATAGAGCAGAAGAGAATCATTTCAGCACTGGCCTCAACTCCCCTCCTTCACATTCCACAGCAGAGAGAGGAAGCTGATGAATGAGGCTTGAGTTTAAAACAGATGCCACATTTTCCTCTTCCTCTTTTTCCATGGTGGACCCACTTTGGAGTTTCATAACTCACCCCCTGAACCCCCAAACCTCTCCAAATTTGGAGGGCTTACATGAAAAACTCCAAGGAAGCTGCCCAGTAAATCTGGTGCCTCTAGATCTCAGGGGAACCATTTTATAGTGTAATTAATCTTTTCATTTTGTTTCATTTCAATTCCTTTCCTTTCCTTTCGTTGTTAATGATTTTTTTTAAATGGAATGAAATGAAACAAAATGAAACACTATATTTTCATTTCGTGCCCATCTCTAATATGAATGCATGAGAGGTATGAATATTTCAACCTTTTGTTTCTTGGCTTTCCTCTAATAAACTCAACCTGGTATTTATGGTTCATCATTTCTTATCTTCCTTACACTCTTGAGATAAGTCACCTTAGTCCAAGCCAAGAACTGTGGCAACTACAAGCAATGGACATTGGTAACACAGAGAGCTTGAGAGCTTGAAGCATCTAGCAGTTCTAACACTTATATGGAAGAAGGAACTGGTCAGCTTCTTGTGCTCTTTGGTTGGATCAAGTTGCCTCATAGTGCTTAATATGAAACAAGTTCACTGTTTAAAATTTTTGCAAGGTTGACTTTTTTTTAAGGTGAGTGGTTATTCAGACTAATGAGCTGGGAAGGTACCAAACTGAATAGAGGGAGCCATTACAGAGAATATGGAAGGCTTTAAGGAGGCATTCTATGATGTAGCAGGCTGCCTGTTCTTGTCAAACAGAGAAACTCCAGGCATCCTAAGGAATACATTCTTCAACCAATGAGTGAGTATTTTAGTGAATAAACACTAGCTAAATTTTCCAGACACCAGCTAAGTTTTCCCTGAAGGGTCATGTTCAGTGCCGTTTATCACAGGGATCAGTGCAGGACTAGCGTGAAACCAGGAAACCCTCCTAAGTGATCAGTAGAGAGGGACAGAGATGTCTTCTTTCCCCCATCTCATTTGATCTCCATCCCACTGATGTGGATTCTGTGGACTCTGGCCTTCTTTGCTTACCTGAGAATGTGGCTTGTTATCCATGAAAGCTAGCACTGAAACAAACCTGTCAGTCTTTGACATGCCACTTTTGGGTTTATGTTAACCATCTGTACACTTTGTTCTGAGCACAGAAAAACATTGGTCATGAGTTACCTGAGACATTGTAAATAATGTAACAAATGCACTAAATGCACTTTTGAGAAACTATCAGTACAGTCCTGTACATTCTCCTTTGCAGCCTCAAAGAGCTATCTTTTATATTTGTTGGGGCAAGCAACAAAAATTGCATGCCTTAAATTCTAAGGCCCTTTGAATTTGAACTCTTATGAGCTAGGAATCTAGCTCCCTCGCCATGTTCAGATCTCACTTAGAAACAAACACCACATTGGAAAGAATGTCAGTACTACTTACTGGTAAATGAGCTAAACTAGTATGGTGTTTTGGATAGCATGCTATAATATTCAGAAATCCTGGATCCACATCCCACTCAGTTACAGAAACTCAGAGAGGGAGGGCAATATTCATTTGGCGTGTTGGAAAATAAGCACATAGCCATGCAGAAGTAACCTTAACTTGTGGATTCAATCTTTAGAAATGTGGAATGACCATCTGAAAGGCTGTGTGTCCTTTGCAGAGGAATACCATCTGCCCTTCTTTCTAAGGTATCATCCTCTTTAGAGGAAAAATTGTGTGAGAAGGAGGGAAGTGATATCAGTAAATGTTCTGCAAGTGACCCACATTTATGTGACTATATATGTCAGTCCCTTGAATGGAACTCCCAGAATTGAGAATTCCCAAAAGAATTTTTTTTTAAAAAAAAAATCCAAATGGCACATTCCTGAAGTACTTTTTAAAGACCTCCATCAAAGATCAGTATTCTTGTAACATTCACTCACTGGCCAAAGTACATTTTGTGCACATTTTTCACAGCTTCTTTTGCAAACAGGAAGTTAAGTTTATTTAAAACAAGCAAGAAGCCTTACAGCTGGGCCTCCTCTCCACGGTGCACAGTTTAGATGTCTGTCAAGTCTGGGTCTTGCAGGTAAGGAGACTCAGAAGGGAGAATGTTGGGATTTGTAGTTAGAACAAACAAACAAGCAGCTGTGTCTACTTCTTTCATCCTATTCCCTTTTCTTATGTCCCAGGCCTGTTGTGAGTTGCACCTGTCACACAAGTTGAGGAGGAAGCTAGCATATGCATATCTCTGTATGTGGATGATTATGTGGCAATCAAGGTATCCAGTTTTTTTTAATTTAAAAAGTAAATAAGAACAGCACTGCCTAGATGCCCTAAGCACATCCGATCTTGCCTGGTTTTGGAAGCTAAGCAGGGTCGGCCCTGGTTAGTATTTGGATGGGAGACCTCCAAGGAATACCAGGTGCTGTAGGTGCCTGGAGTAGGAACTGGCAAGCCACTCCAGTATTCCTGCCAAGAAAACTCCATGGACATGGAGTCATGAAGAGTCGGTCACAACTGTAATGACACAACACACACACACACAAATAGGAACAGCAGAGGGACAGTGTTCACACTGTGATCTGAGGAGAAGATTCCTCCCCAAATCTTTCCCCATATCATGTAAAAATCATTCCTCCAAACTTCTTATTTATTTATTTATTTATTTATTTATTTATTTATTTATTGGTCAGAGAGTAAGAGCCTTTTCACATGTCCCCTAAGATCCACTGGCCACTTAGATTCGGACCAGAGATCTTAGGGGTTTGTTGCTGTTCCTGCATTCCCACCCCCTCCACACTCCTGGCTGCTGGCTGCGTGAGGGGAGGGAGAAAAAAAGGAAGAAAAGAATGCTGCTCACCTCCGTTCTGCCATCCCAGCACTGCATTCAGATCTCTTAAAGAGGCGGGGGGCAAAAAAAGAACAAACAGAAGCAAGGAGAGCCCGGCAGTCACTACGTTATATCTGCATCAGGAATTTTCATCTCCGGAGAGCAGGTACCTGAAAAGTGCACTGGGACGCGCTTAGGTGGGCGTGGTCACACTTAATTATCTGTAAACTCCGGAGCTGGTGGGGAAACAATTTTAAGGTCCGGAGCTGGGAGCCATTTGCGGCGGAGTTTAGGGGTCGTGTACAAATACCCTAAGTTGCTCCCTCCTGCCACAAATAGCAGTTTGGGAATGCATGGAAAGAAAAAAAAATAAAAACCTCCCATGAACACTGAAATGTTGATCTTGATGTGACCATCACCTTTGTTGCTGGTATTTAAAGTTTTAAAATGTATTCTCAATCCATTTTGTATTCCCCAGCAAACCATTCATTATCTGAACATGTGGATATCTTCCATCAGTCATTCCATTTAACCAGCTTGGCACTTGGGAATTCTTTTAGAAGACTATCTCTTTTGCTGCAAGATACAAGGTGGCTGTTCTTAGAGTTGAATGCCTGTTTGTGTGAGAATTATAGTTCTCTCTGGCAGGCTTGCTAAATATTACAGCTTAAATCTATTACTAGGAGGCACAATTTTCTGTAATTTAATTTCCTAAGCTTAATGAACCTAGTAAATTTGCTTTCATGTCTTCCCGAGTTAATATGTTTAATCCAATTTATTTAGGGGAAAGGGATGAATTTGCTCTTAATTGAATTAATCCAGGAATGAAAATATATTGTCATTGTAGAAATCTGTGATATTTAATTCATACATGTGAAAGTCCTTCATTATGGGTTTAACTTCAACTTCTGCAGTACTTAGCTGAATTTAAAAAGAGGATAGACACTGCCTCAGACTTCTTTTCCAATAGTCTGTTAGAAGTTAGTTTAAATGTTTTATGCTTCCAGTGTCTCTTAATATATGAATTTGCTTAACCCCCATAGGTGATTACTTTATCTCCTCTGATTGTGGCACATCACATTTTATTCCTAAAAATAAATCTAATACAACTCAACAGCACAACAAGAAGTTTAATGCTCCCATTAATCTTGCTCAAAATGTAAAATGATAGGAAGTGTCATTGCTCCAATTTAAGAAGTGGAAGCTGGGCTCTACTATTAAAAACCACAACTCTTGCGAGTTGATACACCATTGGTTAGAAGATCTGGCCCTCTCAGCATGTTTGGACAAGAGTTTTTATTATTATTATTATTATTATTATTATTATTATTATT
>JAHTLZ010000379.1:37994620-38026964 GCA_023846285.1 Phrynocephalus versicolor | reverse complement strand
AAGAAAGAAAGAAAGAAAGAAAGAAAGAAAGAAAGAAAGAAAGAAAGAAAGAAAGAAAGAAAGAAAGAAAGAAAGAAAGAAAGACATAACCAACACAAGTAGTTGAGTCAAAAATGAGAAAAAATACATCAGTGACACCATTCATCATCATTGGCATCCTTCAGTCTCGAAAGACTATGGTATCATGCCTGGAGTAGAGATCCTAAAAACAACACCTAGTGTGACTAAATAGACCAATTCGGGAATGGCAATCTCTACCACACTGGGGGCAGATGTATTCTGTTTCTTGCCTGGTCCTCGAGTTTCGTTCTTTCCATGCCTGCCTCTTTTCCTCTGCCTGTTGGACAATTGCCTCTTCAAATTTATGTAGACCATGCTGTATCTCTTGCCTCCAGACAGTGCGATCGGAGGTCAGGGTTTCCCAACTGTTGAGGTCCATTCCCAAGGCCTTCAGGTCCCTCTTACAGATATCCTTATACCGCAGCTGTGGTCTCCCTCTGGGGCGCTTTCCCTGCATTAGTTCTCCATATAGAAGATCTTTTGGGATCCGACCGTCATCCATTCTCACAACGTGTCCAGGCTGAGTGAACCTTGAGCTGGCTAGCTGGAGTTGAACCCCCTTCTCATGAGCACAGTTTTAGTTGCAGTACAGCAATTTAACCATTGAGCCACAAGGCTCAGTACACGTGAAAAGCTTTTGAGGGCCTATAAGTGAAGCATGAGTTAATTCATGAAGCACCTACAAAAAGACCAAAGCAATACTAAGCTGCATCAGTAGAAATACCAGATGATCTGTGTGTGGTGTTGAGTGGATCACACCAGATATCCTTTTCTGATATGGGTATGATTCCAACAACTGACAAAATGGAAGAAAAAACATTCCATTTGGCTCTAGGTTACAGGTTTGCACTATAATTTGGTTCCAGTCTTGGGCTCACTCTAAAGTGCAAATTAATGTTGAATCAAGACTTCCGATATTTTAATTGGGTACATATGTGGAAGTTGTACTTTTTAAAAACTATTAGCAGCAATTATTGGGATCATTTGTGAATGCACCAGGAGCTTTCCAGTTGCCAAAACGCACTTACACCTGCCTTTTATATATTTCCAGGAGAACAGGGATCAAAAAAGAAAATAGTCACTAAAATAAAATATTAAGTTCAGCTGTATTAGCACAAAATTCAATTTTACAGTATGTTTGCTAGATATGCAAAGAATTTTTTTTAAAAGAAATGAACATAAACAGATTGGGTGACTTTTTGGATATGTGAACTATAATCACAGCTAGAGATGGGCACGAATTGAAAAAATAGTGTTTCAGTTTTTCGTTTTTCGTTGAGGGGTCTGTTTTGGTTCATTTTCATTTTTCGTGAATTTTTGAAAAAAATCATTTTCATTTATTCATTTTTCATTTTTCATTTTTATCCACTTTTTGCGCGATTTTTAAAGCATTTATGTGTGCGGGCGTCCCCCAACGCCCCAGACCAGAGGGAAAACACTAAAAAAAATGATGCTGGCAGAAACACAGTATAGACTAGGTACACAGGGAGGCTGCAAAGGCAGCGGTGGGTGTTGCCCAGGGTGCAAGGCAGTTGCAGAGTGACTGCACTGTGGGGCAGGGGAGGGTACTCACCGAGAGGTATGCATGCACGCACACAGGGAGGCTGCAAGATTGAAGCTAGAGAGAAATCTCTTCTTTCTCTCTCCTAAGAGCTAGGATGCAGCTGGCAGGAACACAGAGACACACACCTGCCTGGCTGGCCTAAAGTGAAAATAACAAGTCGCAGAGACAGCAATCCCACCACCCTAACTCCCACCGGAGACTGCAAGGAGGACAGGGGCTGCCAGAGCTTTTTATGTCCTCTGTGGCTGCCAGACCTGCCCAGTATGCAACCTGGGCATGCTATTGGTTGAAATTGTCCAAGAATTTATATGATCCCATCACATGGCTTGCCTCCATTTTGTGGCTGGCAACATCCATTTTGTCATCCTTAAAGGGAAAAGAAAAATACATCACGATGGGAGAAGACAAAAACAAACATTTTAAGGACCCCAACCCTCCCTGGTAGGTATTATCAGACAGTATAAATAATTATCACTGCATTTTTATGGATGCCCAGGGCATTTTTTAACATTTAAAACAGCTCATTTCATTGTGTGTCGCCAGTAACGAAAAACGAAATGTAACAAACCTAATTTTCGTGGTTCTGTTCTGTTCGTTCCAATTTCATCACAATGTTTGTTATTCATTTCGTTTCATAATGAAATGAATAATGAATAACGGAAATGAAAAAAGTTTGTTTTGTGCCCATCTCTAATCACAGCTAATCATTATTGGTCTGCATCCACATGTGTCTCTCTGTCTCTGTCTCTCTCTCCCTCTCTCTCTCCCTCTCTCTCTCTCTCTCTCTCTGTGTGTGTGTGTGTGTGAGAGAGAGAGAGAGAGAGAGAGATGTGCATGCCTGGTGGTACAGTAACAGCATGATCAGGCATGTATTTGTAACTTTAACTGAGCAAACCTGGAAGCAAAGATCCATTGCTAAAATCAGTTCTAAATTGAATGGGTAAAATGGACCATTAGGGCATGAAAAACATGTATCTCCCAATACCAAAATCCCAGTTACTCATTCTGCATTTGAATGGGATCTTTCTCAGATGTTTTATTTAGGAATTATAAATTTCTAATAGACAACTGATACCCAGTGTGGTGTCGTGGAGAGGACTAGGTCACAAATCCTTGTTCAGCCATATAAACTTGCTAAGAGTGGGGATGGTGCCAGAAAAGCCACCCCTTAAATATCTCACTCACTTTGTAAAGCCTTGTTCGGGTTGCTAAACCAGTTCCAACTTGGCAGCACATAAAAAGGGACAATTATGTCAAAATCCTGAGAACATGTATTTATTTGAACTATCTGATAAAAACTGAAACATATTGTGCTGCAAAACTATTGTTGCAAAAAGGTTCATCTGATATAGCTGACAGATAAATTTTAGAGATCATATAAATGCACCATCACTTATCTGTTTTCGAATACATCAGAAACAAAAGCTTCAATCAGCAACACCAAACGTAGTTCAACTAAACAAGTGTGGAGGGACCCTCCATCCATAATTGCTCTCCTCACATGGTGAGCTGTAGTCTGCAGAGAACTCTGCTTATCATAATGGGGCAGGAACTGTTCTCAGTCATCCCAGTGTGCACAAGTGCAACAATGGGCTCAAGTTAAGAGAATACAGTTTTCAGCTGAATATCATGAAAAACTTCCTAAGTGTCGGCGCAGTACAGCAATGGAACCCATTACCTCAAGAGGTGGTGAATACTCCAACTCTGGGGGCATTCAAGAAACACTTGGACAACCACCGGGCAGATATCCTTTGATATGCATGGAGCAGGGGTTTGGACTTGGGGCGCTTTTACACGACCGCTAAGATCCGTTGGCCAATTAAATTCAGACCAGAGATCTTGGGGGTTCGTCACTCTTCCTGTGTTCCCACCCCCTCCGCACTTCCTTGCTCCTGTCTGCGTGAGGGGAGGGAGGAAAAAAGGGAGAAAAAACACAGGCTCACCTCCGTCTGCAGGTGGAAGCCGCCCTGAGCCCCGTCGTTGTCATGATTCCTGTCTCTTAAAGGGGTGGCGGGGACAAAAAAACAAACACAAGGCGAGGAGAGCCCGGCACTCACTACTTTACATCCGCATCAGAAATTTTTCAGCTCGGAGACCAGGTACTTGAAAAGTGCGCTGGGACACACTTAGATGGGTGTGGTCGCACTTAATGTTTTGTAAACTCCAGAGCTGGTGGGGAAACAATTTTAAGCTCCGGATCTGGGAGCCATTTGCCGCGGATTTTAGGGGTCGTGTGAAAAGGCCCTTGGTGGCCTTATAGCAGGCCTGCCCAAAGTCCGGCCCGGAGGCCAAATCCAGCCCATCAGGCCATTCTGAGTGGCCCGTGGCTGGCTGGCCTGCCCCTCCCTCCCCCTCCTTCACCCCATGTTATTTTAAACAGGCTCCCTGTGCTTCCTTTGGTCCCCACCTTCCTCCCTTCCTCCCTTCCTTGTTCCCCACCTTCCTTCCTTCCTATCTTGGTTTCCACCTCCCTCCCTCCCTCCCTTGGTCCCCGCCTTCCTTCCTGCGCATGGGGTTGCAAGGGGTCAGTGGGTGGGTCTTATGGGTCAGTGGGTGGGGCTTGCAGTGGGGTGGCAGGGTCAGGGAGCAACCGGCCCCTGACACATTCTCAGCCACCAAATCTGGCCCTCCTTACAAAACGTTTGGGCACCCCTGCCTTATAGGCTCCTTCCAACTTCACTATTAAGTGACTCTATGATTCCATGAGCCTCCATATCTAGGGCAGGGAAGGGAGGTTTCTTGTCAGCATCCTTAGTTTACACAGAAGAAGAGCACTAGCAGAAAGGGTAACATGCACTCCCTCCACAGTGCTCCTCACCTAACCATCCCTTCAAATGCAGTGTTAAAATGGCATAAGAAAAATGGGATAAGAAAAAGGAAAATGATAGGGAAACATTATGAGGAGGGGGAAAACAACTATTAGGAAGCTCTGGCATATCTTCGAAGTAATAAGATATGAGAAGAAAGATTTTAACATATATTAGGTTTTGGTTATAGATGCAATGAGTGGAATCCACCCAGCAAATGAAAAGCATGGCAGAGAAGGACCCATACGCTCAAAGGAAGAATCATTGAAAAGCGATCAGAACTGCCTCCCCCCCATCATTAATACAAGGCTTGTCCAGGGTGGCCAGAATCTTATTGGTGTCTGTGCCATTTTTGCTCACTGTAATTAGTAATTACAGCTAATAGATAGATTGCCAGGGTGCATGTCAATTAGGTGTTTTACCATGAGCCTGCTTACACCAACAGAGAAGCACCTGGGCAGCAAGTTATGCAAAGTTTATACGAACATTCACAGGATTTCAGGCAGTGGTTTTGAAAGCTTATCTGAACCCCTTTCAGCCATTTCGTGAAATATCTGTGTCACTGGCGTGGTGCATAATTTAGACTATCGGAAAACATCTACTCTGCCAACTAAAATTTAGACTAACATCAGAGAGAGAATCTACGGCACATCTTTTTCATATGCAGTTGGGGTGAGTGGGTTATATTTGATTATGCAGAGATGCCCTGAGAATGTGTTCTGTGTCACTTTTACTACAGGCCCTATGGGTATGTGGGAATGAATTGTCAATTAAACCATAAAGTCCCTTCATTAGTACTGTAGAAGGCTGACTATGCGAACACCCCAGCTCTCTGTGAGCCAACACATAAGAATGTCTGTCTGCCTTAGATTCTGTCACTGTTTGGTCAGAACAAACAAGAGAGCATATCCAGAAAATGAGAGGAATAGGATAGTAATAGACTACATTAGACAGATCTTGAAATTCTCACCTAAGTGGTGGTTTCAACATGTCCTGTTTGTCTTGGAACTGAAATAAGGAAACATCTGTTCAAGTATGGAGATTAACCTAGTGACTGGGTGGTTCTGGGATGTATAATCCAAAAAGTAAAAATTCCAAACTTTGGACTGCTCAGACATGAAGACTCAATTGACCGTTCACCTCAGAGCAAAGTCTTTTGCTCATAAGGTACAAAGCAGTGTTGTACATGCCTGATATATTCAGTGGTTCCCAACATTGGGACCCCAGATTTATTTATTTATTTATTTATTTATTTATTTATTTATTTATTTATTTATTTATTACACTTATATCCCGCCCATCTTCCAAAACGGAACTGTGGGCGGCTAACAATAAAACAAAGCTACAAAAGAAACGAGAAAACAAAAGCAGATTGCAATTAAAATGGGGAGGGACAGTACCCTTAGACCCCCCACCCCGGGTGCCCCGGGGGGGGGGAACTTAAAGAGAAAAGGTCACCAAATGCCTCCTTAAAAAGGTATGTTTTCAAGGCCTTTTTAAAGGCAGGCAGGGACTGTGCTAGGCCATTAGTTATATTAGACTACAAACTCTCAGAAATCCTGGCCAGAACAGCGAGTGGTAGAGGCTTCTCTGAGTTTTAGTCTAAGAACATCTGGGGATGCAAGGTTTGGGAGCACTAATATATTGGTTAGAGCAGTGTGGCAATAGAACCAATTACCTGAAGTGCTCCAACAGTGGGTACATTCAAGAGAAATTTAGGCAACCGCCTGGAAGATATCCTAAAATGTGTATTCCTGCCTTGGGCAGATGGGTTGCATTCAGTGGGCTTGTAGGCCCCTTCCAACTTCATGGTTCTATCATCTCATTGAATGAATGCAGGTCTGGGTCAACTTTTTCTGCCTGAAGCATGGCCACGCCTCTCTCCTGAATTCTCTCCACCCATTTATCCCTTATCATTTGTCTACTTGAATAATCCAACTGGCTAAAAAAACAGAGTTACAGTTTCCATCACATGTGCCAGCAATGTTGAAGCTCTGCAGCGTTCCCCCCTCCCCCCTTCCAAGCGTGATTGTATGAAGAGAATTGCAACACATCTTGCATCTTTCATGGCAGCTGACCATCAGTCCCCAAATCCCCTAATCCTCCCTCTGTAATCATGCCTTGGCGTGCTGTGCAAACACTCAGAAATAATTTTCGAAACCCACTTTGTCTGGCACGGAGCGCATATACCGAGGGGCTGCATGATCCCAAATGACTAACAAAATGTTAGGCTATTTATATGTCAGAACTGGTAACAACTGTCGTTAGCTAGGCTTCCCCCACCCCACCCCCCAGCCTCAGAATGAAACGAAGCAGACAATGCAGCGCTGAAGACAGAATGAAAGGAATCCCATGGAAGAAATCTGTAGGGGTTTTTGACATTTGGCTTTTCAGCCATTATTTTTTTCCAAGATTCTGCCTTCTATTTACTTGTCAGCAAGTGGATTTAATTCATAGATGCTGCAAGGAGTTTTCATGTTAAGATATTGATATAACAAATTGCTGGGTTTTTAATAATAAAAGACTGATTGTTAGGCTTTCAGTGAGGAAAGAAAATGCACTTTTTTCCTACTCACTATCCCGACCCCAAAAGACACCTGCTGAGAGACAAGTCTGACTGCCATATATGACTTCTAGCTAACAATTTGCAGATCTTCTCAAAAACTGATTCCCCCCTCCCCTCCTGAATGAAAATTACATTAAGGCTTTAGTGGAATAACCTTGCATAAAATGGACTTGAGTATCCACTGTCAAGTGGCGTATTAACATACTGATTGGTTGTTACTCCTGTCAGTCTTACTCGGGTAAAATTATGACAGGCCACCCAGCAGGAAGCAAATGATCATTAATACCCTATCTTCTGGGATGCAATAAAATGCCTTTCACCAGCATACAAATAAAATACATAAAGCTTGTCAGATAAGGTGACAGCAGGAGAACTAGGCTTTTTTAAAATGCCTTTGGGGTGTGATTATGGAAGAGAGTTTGTCCTAGAATATATCATTTTTCCAGAAAACATATTCAGTCATAGATATCTTTTTCAGATTTTTCAGGTTTTTCTCATAATGGCCTCTCTCTCTCTCTCTCTCTCTCTCTCTCTCACACACACACACACACACACACACACACAACCACACAGAGAGAGGGTGTGTGTTTGTGTTTGTGTATGTGTGTATTAAATGCTGAAAACTGTCTTCTGCATTTGAACCACATTGTTGCTGTATGCGTTTTTAATTTTAACAGGAAATAACTATATATCAACTGTAATGCCATCAGATGCAATGAACCATTATTGATCCATTGTTCCAACCTTTGCTTTCTATACATACATTTTTAAAAATATAAGGAAAGTGTACCCAAAAAACATTCTTTGTCCTTGTTGTTGATTTTGTTCTCCTTTGTCTTAATCGTACCCCTCTCCTTCTCCATCCCCTCGCTCTCATGTCTATCTTGACTTTGGAGCAGGAGGTCTAAATAAAGGTGTCATGTCATCCAACTAGTCTCCCAAATATTTCAGTCACTAAATTTGAACAATCGAGTGACTGCAATAATCTATACATTTTGTGTTCAATTTTGGATCTAGCTTTCTGGATTTTATGTATTTTAGAATTTCCTCATCTTTATTCATTCAGCATTTATTTGTTGACCAATCCATTCAGGGAATTTTAATGTGTTTTCAACATGGTTCCAAGTTAGGTAACTGTGAATGAATGGTCTCCAATTATTAATACTCCTGCTTGCAGATGTCTTGCAGATTAAGTGTTGTGCTTCCTTTGTTGAATCTAAGGAAGGTCTTGGTCTGCTACAATAAATTCACATTTCCAGTTTATTTCTGTTTTTGTTCTGAGCAAAATGAGTTAAAGCTTGATTTAATCTTTAATAATATTATACCCCATGCTAATAACATCAGTTATTTTACATCAGTGGTTAGTTATTTATTGCATTTCTATACCCCCTATCTAGTTAAAATCATCTACTCAGTTCACATCCAGTTACAATTTGCATTGTTCATTTTAGTGTACCATTTCCAGATCCGCTAATATTGAGGGGCTTAATCCTGAGTCAGATCATTGGTCCATTCGGTTTGGTATTACTGTACAATCTCTGAGTGGCAGCTACGATCAAGCGTTGTACGCAGAAGACTTTCCTAGCATTATGTGTTGGTCTCCCTTCCAACTTGAAGGTGGTCATCTCATTGTCCTTTATGCCCTCTGGATCAGGCATGTCAAAATTTGGCCCTCCAGATGTTTTGGACCACAACTTTCCACAGTCCTTTGTCATTAGTAATCTAAGCTTAGAATTCTGGGGGTTGTGGTCCAAAACATTTGGAGGGCCGAAGTTTGGACATGTCTGCTCTAGATAGTAACTCCGGAAGAATCAGTAAAGAAAAGAAATTGGATGAAGAGTGCATGTGTATCTGGCCCTTCCAGGGTCCATGGTGGATGCGTGCATTGCCCATATAGTGAGGAAGATGGACAGGACTAGTGGTCTTCTTCATTAAAAGTACTTCGCTATGTTTAAGTGCAGGTCAGCCCTTGTGATTAAGAAACTGCTTGTTGCTTATCCTCATGCTGTCTTGCCCCATCAAAAAGCATATATAGTTACAAAGGGAAATCTATGCTGCAATCATATATGTTCCTGCAGTGTGAATGTGTTCAGTGCTAGGCGAGTGCAATATATTCTTTTCACTGGGAGAGGGTCACATGTAAGAAAGAAAGAAAGAAAGAAAGAAAGAAAGAAAGAAAGAAAGAAAGAAAGAAAGAAAGAAAGAAAGAAAGAAAGAAAGAAAGAAAGAAAGAAAGAGAAAAGAAAAGAAAAGGAGTTTCTTTTTCTCTGAAATTTTCTGACTTCAGTCATTCTATTTATTTTATTTTATTTTATTTGACTTTTATACCGCCCATCTAGACCTAGGGCTATTCTGGGTGGTTTACAACATGAAATCACATGACAATTAACAAAAGAATACATTTTAAAAACCAAAATACAAGGATCATAATAAAACAAAATATACATAAATCAACAACGAAAAACTAAAATGAAGATAAAATGAAGATAAGAATGGCAGGAGACTGATAAAACGGGGTGGGAGGAGAGAAGATAAGCAGTAAAACAATAGTGTCTTACTGAATGTTTGAGAAATTAGGGAAGGCCATTCTATACAGCCAGGTCTTCAGTTCTACAAACATGAATCCGTGAACTGCAGTAACCCAGTAGAAAATACTACATATGCTCCACTAATCTTTTGCAACACTATATCCTGTTTTATGAGAAAGGAACTGGCTTCTCATGAGAATATTTGAAATGTCACTTAGGTTCAGTGTTGCCTAGGGTGCAGGTGGTTCTACAAAGCATTCATCCGAAGAGATATGTGTTTATACAGTTGTTGCGGAGGAAAATGAAACTGATTGGCTGCACAACTAATAAAACAAGAACTTCCTCTTTGATCTTCCCAGCCCCTCTTCTTTCGGAAGATGGAAAAGGGGTTTTCATTGTTTATTCCTTTGAGTCTGCTTATTTTAATTTCTCAACGCACTCGATGCAGCCACTTGCCTTCCTTCTGTCTTTATAGCTATGGAGGAATTTTCTCTAGTAGGGAAGACATTTTTTTCTCTGTCAAAGTGCTGGTGTTCTACAGCTGCGCTTGATCAGTAGAAGCCAGGATGGGCTGACACCTGACTCTACAGAGATAGCATTTCTCCTTACTACCAGAAGAGGTTTTGAAATAACATCATTTCTGATGCAGATATATTTATTTGCCAAATACTTCTAGTTGTTGGAACGCTCATTATTTTTGTACAGTCAAAGAATAATAGCCCATCAGCATCTGTGGATCGTTTTGATTTAAAGAACAGAAGAGAGCCTTATCCCAGCTCATGATGTTTATTAAAAATAATTATTAGGACGGTGCCGAAACGTATATCTGAACAAGTGTATTTTGACTAGGATTGTGATAATAAATACATTTTCTTGAGATCAGAATCCCATTATTTAAAACTAGCAGATGTCTGTCTCGGTTCACTTAGCTTGTTGGCTGAGCTTATTGGTTCTCCTGCATAACTCAGGGCTGATACCTACGAAACAGATAGAACCCCTCCATGTGGTTATGGATTGTTTGAGATGGCCACTAACAATAGGAAAACTTCACTCTCTGCAGCTATAATTCAGTTTTCCCTCCCTCGGCAGCTCAGCTTTTATTCATGACAATTGATACCAGCACTGGGAGAGGGTTAACATTGCCAGTCCATACCGAAATAACGAGGCAACACAAGGTTGTATAGGAATAAACAAGGGCCACAATTTATTATTAACAGTAATTAATTCTTAACTTTTATGAGAACTGCAACTTTAAGAGGGCCTGTGATGTAGCACAATATTTATTGGTGATATCATAAATTCTAGGTCCCTCCCATAATCAAATTTCCTGTGGCATGTTAGGATGCTGTTGGTGGGATTCCTTACAGATCTTTGGGCATCCCTTCACCTTGAATAAATTTAAACATTGGCAGCCCCCTATTGAGTGTAATTGGGATTGATGTTGGTGGATCTCTAGCTAATTCCTATTCTAGCTGATTATGTGAGGGCTGCCAAGCACCTTGAAGATGCACCGTGAATGAGGGACCTAGATAATTAACATATTGCTTGCGCTACCTGCCAATTGTGACCGGGAAGGAATATTACAAAAGCCCAACGCCAGCTTGTGGATGCTGGGATGGGTGAAAACACACTGCCACGCTCGGCAAATCTGAGTGACAGTCAAAAATTCCCATCCAGCCCCGAAGCGACCAACAAAGCATCACCATCCACACGTAACCAAGTGGCCGGAGGGCGGGGGAAGCTCGCCACTGTGCAGGCTGCCATGGGGGAGCGCGCTCTTGCCTTAAATAGGTGCGCTCCCCCTGCGCAGCCTACGCAGAGAGCGTAGCCAACCAGCGCCTTCTTCTGCCGGCTGGCAAAGATGCCCCTGCGCCGCAAATGGCAGTGTGGAGCGACCATTAGAGATGGGCATGAACCACAGCTTGGCAGTTGGGCACAGCACCCACACGGGTGTTCTGCAATTGCTGCATACTCCCCTCTCCACCCTTCTCTGTATGCTCACCTGTTCCCGGGCTGAATTGGACATCCTTTCCCTGTCTGCCACATGGGCAGCTGGTGGAGGAGATGGAGGAGCAAAGTGTGCAGTGCAATAAGTGAGTGAGCAATTGCACTTTGGAGGCAGGGAAGGAAAGTGTGCTTCAACCAGGGAATGGGTGAGTACACAGAAGAGGCGGAAGGGATGCACAGCATCTGCAGAACACCTCTGTGGGCACTGAGCAGATCTGGGCCGAACCGTCAAACTGTGGTTGATGCCCTTCTGTAGTTAAAACGTATTGCTTGGGGTAACAGATATTCAAATACCTGTCATCCACAGGTATAGCTGCTTGATATCTTTGGCTCTGTCCTGTAACACCCTGGGATCTGTGGTTTGGGGAGGTGCTTAGATTTCTATGCTAAAGCGCTCTTTTGAACTACAGAAGGTCACTTTTAAGTATAAAATAAAATTATAAGTACCAGGATAAGGTGGAGCTATGACAATTAAAATATGATCAAATTGTTGTAGCTGGTTTGGGTAACTTTTAGGTTGTTTATGTGCTGTTATGTTATTTATCATTTATTAGTATTTATTGGACTTCTATGCCAGCCATCTAACTACAAGGCTACTTAGCTGGCCACCCTATAAATGAGTGGCTTCCCATATGTCGTATTGTTGCCAACCCTTCTCAGCTTTTCCAAAAGCAAAGTCATGGTTGCGTAGCTACACTCACAAAAAAATTGAGCTATTGTAGTCATCTTCTCAAGGAGCCACTCCAGGGCTGCCACTCCTTCATATTAACAGCTCAGGTACTTTTTTAAATAGCATGGGCACTGTTGATTGGTTCTCATGGGAATTTGAGGACCAATGTGTACCATGTACTCCAACACTGCTTGTAAAGACATCACATTCACTTCAGCCAGATGCCAGTTTCTGATATGTCAGGAACTCTCTGAGTCTTCTATTTCAAAAGATGTCAAGATGCCACATCACCTGTCATCTCAGTCGTGTGTGTTATGTGCTGTCAGATAAAAACTGAGCTATAGCAATCTTAATAGAGCTTGCAAGGTAAGTGTGACGATTAAATAGTAATTTTATGAGTTTTGCCCCTCCAGGGAGTTGCTTTGGGTGAGCAAGGATTCAGCACCAAGCTGCCTGTATCCTAGATTGCCACTGTTTCCACTACACCATCCACTGGGCCATCCCACATCTCAGCTACAGCTCTGGAACAGCCATCACAGATTCATACTGAACAATGATTACTTCCTGATGCTTATCAACACTACAGAGCAAGCGTACCCATTTCAGAAAGCCGATGAGGATTCTGATGTATGTGCAGTTCTTCAGAAAATTGCTGAAGGACATAGATGGAAGAGCACCGAGGAGTCATAGAGTTTGTAAATATGCCATTATGCACAGCTGGTAATACATTTTCATTCCTTGCCTAAACATTGACCTTACTGCCTAAAGGCCCTCTGGGAAAGTTGGATGGTGTGTGGAGATGGGGGTAGGGAAAAGAAACAACAGAAGAGAAAAAGAAACACTGGAGGCTCCAGATGGCTCAGCTGCTGGCCCCAGGGATTTAAAACACACACACACACACACACACAAATGAAGAGGGAGACTCTGACATTTATTCTTATTTTTCAGGTGTTCAGGTTGTGGATGCAGAGATGCCATTCACAAAGGCCAGGATCACGTAAAAGTTAAGAAATGTGTTTCTCCTGGCAGGGCTCAGGAGGAATGTTGAGCCCGGCTGAGAATGGAATGTGGCCTCAGAGGTGCAAAGATGGTAATACAATACATGCTTTGTTGGGAAATATAGTGAGAAAAATCCCCTCCTTCCTCCAGATCAGAGTGTCATGAGAACCGTTACATTCTAAGCTGCTAACCTCTGATTGTTGCAAGTGTTTATTAGTGTGCCCAGGATTACAACAAAACCGACTCAAAATTTAGGCTGATAAACTTAGGCCTCCTTGGAAGAGGAGGCAGCTTTGTTTTAATCTTACACTGTTGAAATTATTCCTGCGACTTCAAAATTTCCAGAATGTGGAGATTTAAGATGTGTTAGAGAATCATAGAATCATAGAGTTGGAAGAATCTCAAGGGCCATCCAGTCCAACCCCCTGCCATGCAGGAAGCCCCATTACAGTGCTCCCGACAGATGGCCATCCAGCCTCTGCTTAAAAACCTCCAAAGAAGGAGATTCCACCACCTTCTGTGGCAGCATATTCCACTGCTGAACAGCTCTAACTGTCATGAAATTCTTCCTAATGTTTAAATCGAATCTCTTTTCCTGTAGTTTCAGACCATTGTCCCGCGTCCTAGTCTCTGAAGCCATGGAAAACAAACCCATCCCTGCTTCAGTTTGACATCCTTTCAAATATTTAAACATAGCTATCATATCCCCTCTCAGCCTTCTATCAATAATAAAATCAGAAATGTCTTATCTTATAGGTTTTATAAGATATTTAGCCTTTACAAGATCCCACTCATTTTGAATCAGTCAGGGTGCCTTTAAAAAATCTTAAAATTTCTATAAATAAATATTATGTATCAATGGAGGAAATGCCATGAATGAGAAAGGACTGGCTCACTAGATTATTACTCTTGCGGCTGACACTAGTTGGATTAGGCAAAGGTAAGTGGTGGGGGTTTTCTTTTACATGTCTATACATGTGATCCCAAATGCATTACAGTATTCTTCCATGCCACTACTGTACTGAGTGAAGACACATAATTAATAATCTGCATTAAAATTCTGTTGCATATTTAAAAGAATTCAGAAATACCTTAAACTATCGGTGGCCATTCTGTGTGCTTGGAAGATCTGATTTGTGGTTTGGCAGAACTGTAAAATCCATCTTGATAGCTCATACGTATGTACTACAGTACATATCTGCTTGCAATTCCAAAGGTTGGAAGTTTAATCTCTACCTTGCCTTAATGGAGAATATGTGGCCACCTTGTGTACCTTTGTGAAACTGGAAAGTCTTTTCAGACCCCCCAGAAGAAGGTAATGTTAAATCATTTATGAATAGCCTATCTCTGGAAACCCACAGAAAGGGACATCATAAATCAGAATCAACTTGATGGTATGTGATTTTTACTTTTACTATTCACAAGCCGGAGTCTGGCTGAAAAGACATACAATACACTACGAATTAGAAAATTCTAAGCTTTGGAATGTATTTTGTGTTATACCACTGAATGAAGTGCACACCCCTTCCACATGCAGGGCTGGCGCTAGGTTTTTTTGCGCCCTAGGTGAGGGGTGGGGGCGGGCTGGGGCAGCGGCGGGGGGCAGAGCAGTGGGGCAGTGGCAGGGGGCGGGGCAGGAGGGGGCAGAAGATGATGGGGGATGGCAACGAGCATGGGGGTGGACGGCGACGGGCACGAGGGTGGGTGGCAATGGGCGCAGGGGGCAGCGGGTGGACAGCGATGGGCGGCAGGGGGATGGGCGGCAGTGGCCAGCGGTGGGGGGCAGTGGTGGACAGCAGTCTGGCCAGCGCTCCCTCTCCATTTTGGCGCCCTAGGCAACTGCCTAGTTCGCCTTAATGGACGCACCAGCCTTGTCCACATGTGATCTGCTTCTGGTTACCTGCCTTTGCCTCATCTTGTTTCATTTCAGCAGAAGAATTGGGGCTATGCAGTGTCATTGTACTGTTGCAATTTGAAACAGAGAGAAATAGAAAATTTGGTTGCTCTCTTTCAAATCACCCAGAGATCTACCCATAGATCTCAATCTACCTTCTGAGCAGCCATGCTCTAAATCACCTGGAACTAACTTGTCCCCTTCCTCCTGGATTCAGGAGCTCTGTTCCCTACAACACCATTCCTCCCCTCACAGTTCAAGGGTCAGGCAACTTGACAGGCATAGGCTAATGCCATATATGCACAAAGGTTTTCCAAATTTGGTGAGAAAGTTTGCTCATGTGTTGGTAAGAAATGCAGGGGATGTGCAGGATCCCAACCCATATCATTCCTAGCGGGTATCACTCCAGGTGTTAAATGGGGAAAGCCAGAATATTCTCTTGAAGGTCCTGTGTTGTGGCTTCTTATGCTCCTTCTCCAAATGATCAAAAACTATTTATTTTATTTTATATTAGGGTATTTTTAGCCTGCCTTTCTCATTGGAAAAGGACCCAAGATGGCTTACAGTAAGGAGGGATAATATACAGTCCAGTACAATTAAGACATATTCAAGTATTTGAGAACAAGGAATTGAAGGACATCTTACAGCATTAATAGATAACATTAAATTAAAGCAACATGTTTATAAGTAGTCATAAACACAAAGTCTATGTGAACCCATAGATTCATATAAAATACACATGGTAGTCCATCATTCAGGGAAAGGTCTTTACCTGTTTCTGAAAGACAACAGAGATGAGGCAGTCCTGGACTCTAGAGGGAGGGAGTTCCAGAGTCTGGGCGCAGCAGTCGAGAAGGCCCTTTCATGGGTTCCCAAGAGACGTAACTGTGAGGGTGGCGGGATGGAGAGTAGGGCCTCTCCTGATGACCTTAACACCCGAGTTGGTTCATACTGTGAGATTCTATCTTTGAGGTAATTAGGACCCAAGTCATATAGTGCTTTGTAGGTCAAGGTCAGCACCTTGAATTGTGCTTGACAGCTGATTGGCAGCTAGTGGAGCTGTTTTAATAGGGGTGTAATGTGATCTCTGTACCCAACTCCAGTCAGCAGTCTGGCTGCTGCATTTTGGACCTGTTGAAGTTTCCTGAGAGTTTGCATTGGTAGCCCCACATAGAGTGCATTACAGTAGTCCAGCCAGGACATCACTAGGGCATGAGTCACCGTGGCCAGAGCTGGTTTCTCAAGAAAGGGGCGTAACTAGTCATCACTTTTAGAAAGCCTAATATATTCATTTCATTCATTTATGCTTCACTCCAGCCATTTAGAAGATTTATTTTATCTAATTCTTTGGATGACATCATGGAAGCAGATTAGCTACCGTATATATAGAAAAAAAGAATGAATTTCTCTGATTGAAGAAGAGACCCATGTTTCTACATTTCTGAGAAAAGCAGACTGAAACCCATGTAAATGAGGCATGCAGTTTTTAATGAATTGGCCTGAAGAACAGGATGATCTATCCACTCATGAGCGTTTCATTAACTTTATGTACTAGAGAGAGAACGACACCATATCTCCTATTAAATAGGGAGTTTTGAGATATAGAGGGGAGCTCACAACAGCAATACAAATCTCTCCGCTTCAAAAAAAAAAAAAAAAGGAAAGGAAAGGAAAGGGAAAAAAAAAGAACAAACACGAGCACCAAGTGAGTTTGTTGGTTCCTTTCAGATGTTTATAAATCAATAAAATTGATTTGTTTGTCATTTCTTCATATTTTAATTCGCTTTGGCAGGGCAGAGAATGCTGCAATATTTAGAAACTGGCATCCACTTTCCTTAAACTCTCCACCCTAAAACATAATCTGTTCCCAAATGTACAAGGGGATTATTTAAGGAGTGAGCAAAGTTGGAAGGAATTATATAGATTTGTTTGTTTAAAAGAAACCACACCATCCAACTGACACCCATGAACTCAAATGAAATAATGGCAAAGACTTGAAGCAGTACTTGACCCTGTAGATACTGTCGTGACGACAGTTGACTTTGAATGAGTGAGAAGAGCCCACAGTAGGCTCTGAATAATTCTAGGGTTAAGGCTTTGTTCAGCTTTGTACTCAGTGCTTATTAACAAAGAAGCGGATGGAAATTGAAGAGATAAAGAGTAGATATTGTGAGGCACTGCGAGGCATTATATGGGAGATGTCATTTCTGAAGCTATAATCACTGTTTATTTGCCTGTGGTTCATTTTGTGTACCCTTATGCATTAAGGAAGCAAAAGGAGACACTGTGAAACATGGAGTGTGTAAAAGTTATATTTGTAGACAATACTTAATTGAGAGGGGGGGAGCAAAATATGTGAATAAAAAAAAGACGATGATTTCTTTTAAAGTCAAGCCGAAAGAGTTTGCTACACTTATGCAAGATTGCCTTCATTTCCTTTTTTTTAAAAAAGAAGCCTGAATGTATCAATTAATTGACCAACACAGCTAATTAACTTGTATCTCCTAAACTGTTTTTTTAAAATGAAGTATTCCAGTGGAGTAGATCTTCATGAAAATATGCTCAGTAAGTAAGGATGATGTCACATAAGACGATTCACATGCATCACTTCCAAATACAGGTGTATTTGCACATGTGTAAACAAAGAAGGTGCTGTATATAGGCTGCCAAACGCTTCACTTGAATTATGCTTGGTGATTCAGCTTGGTGTGCCAATTAAGAATGCCACACTATGCCTGTGAGTATTTACACAGAGGTATGTCTTCAGCTATTCAACACACTGTTCTGGGACCTCTCATTTTCTTCTGTTTTACTCATCTCACAGGAATAAATAGGATGTGGTATAAAGGTTTGCATGCTGTACTAGGCTACCTTGAGAAAGGATTGGATAGTAATAGCTAAATACCTGGCCTGCTCTGGATAGTCTTCCCTTGACTTCAGCCCCTGTATTCATCTTTTATCCCACCTTTTCCATCGAAGACTAGGGCGGTTACTTCACGTCATACCTTGTTCTGTGGTTACGTTTGTACCGTGACAGCATTGTTTACGGTCACATGGTTTTTTCCCTGTACAGTCCCTGTTTCCGTTTACTCACAGGCATGATTACTTATCTCATGACAACTGTTACTTCATGGTCTTGTTCCGTGACAAATTCTGAATTTGTCTTGCTTTCTTAACCCTTTTTTAAAATATTGTAAATAAAACTTTTTCGGTATTTTGATTCACTGGTCTTCTGGGATTTACACATCAATGCTACAGAATTTTCAGTACTTTGTTTAATAAACATTTGCACTGCATGGTGTTTCCCATAGGGAAACTAATGTTGAATGCCGCTTCAACCACTGACCACTAGGTGGACACTGGTTGTTGCATGACAGTTGTTACCACATGGTTCCTTCTCTTGGAACAGGAACCGGGAACTAACTGTGACTAGAGGATTCCCCAGCCCAGGGGCAGGTACAACTTGTCATGCTCTGTTCCTGGTTCCGGGGGCGTAGTCGAGACAATTTTTTGCTGTCATGCTATGGACATGAAGTTTTTTTTTTTTTTTGTGCTGTTCCCAAGCGGGACAGCAAGGAGGGACAAACGGGATGTGAAGTAACCGCCTAGGACTTGCAACCGTTCACAACAAGATGTTGTACCAGGAGCAGGTCTTTTGTGAAGCCAATGGCTCTTAGGACACCTGTTTTAGACCAAACTGCTCACAAATATTTTGCATTACAGCAAGGATAGATTATAACAACAACAAAAATCATTCCTTCCTGCAATATATGGAGACTTGTAGCTGTTTAGATAAAGCAAAAAAAAATAAAAGGCTATGAGGGCATGATAGCAGAGGGCGTGATAGTCCCTGCCAATAAGAAAGTCCAGATTCTCTGGGTTGAGATGCTATGAAATGCACATTACAAACTGCAATAAGGCAATAAGGCAGACACCTACTTCCAAACAGGAAGAGGTTGGTACAAGGATGATGAAGTGATGTGCCATGTTTACATCTCCCTAGGAGGAATGTGGGTGGACCCAACAAACAGACACATTTCTGACAGAACACATATCTTCATAGGTAAATGCAATGGTCAGTCCATTTTGTGACATGGCCATCAATTGATTTAAAAACCCCACAGGCTTTTTTAATGGTACTGCTGTCTTTCACGCGTGCACCCCAACAACTGGAGAAAGGCTCAAAGTTGCTTTAAGTGGCACGTGTGAAATCTGTCTAAAGCAGGAGCCTCCACAATGGTGCTTCACTTAAAATATCTGCCATTATATGGGATGCCTCCTGCTGTTTTCTATAGAAATGAATGGGAAACCCAAAGATAAATTACCACCCATGGCGCATGATAGCGGACATTGTAAGCAGCTGTCAGGGCAGCTCTATAATTATGCATGTCTTCTTCCAATATTATACAATTAGATGGCCCCATCTCTCGTTCTTTCAGTTGATAATGTTTTTGTAGGTGTCAAGAAGAGCACTGAACTATCTACTTGTTCCCTTGCTTATGGATTAGTGGAACACATTCAATATTTTGCTGGATACTACCACAGCAAAAGATATGTGATTGTGGTTTGTTTTCTCCTCATTTGATTTTTTTTATGAATTGATTTCTCTGGACTAATTATCAGTGAAAATAACAGGCTCAAAGAGTCTTGGTGCCCTGTCCCAATAAACCATTTACTGATATATAGGTCTCACTGTTGTCTGTAGAACATTTTGCTGTAAAATCTCACTTGCTTTCTATATTTACTCCTCAATGCATAGAGGGAATGTTTCTGGGGCAGAAATGGTCATAAGTTGTATTTTATCTCTTTGCATTTGTTGTTGTTGTTGTTGTTGTTGTTGTTGTTGTTGTTGTTGTTGTTGTTGTTGTTGTTGTTGTTGTTGTTGTTGTTGTTGTGTCCTTACAGTTGTGACCAGCTCCTTGTGACCCCATGTCCATGGAGTTTTCTTGATTCATACTTAGCCAAATTCCGATCTCACCATCTCAGCAAGTGTTGTGTATGAAGTAAGGGTAACCAGAGAGGGATGCATATAACCTGTTGTCTTGCAGTCAAAGTGTGATCATAAAAATGCATTCTAGGTTTGCTTTTGTTTCAGAAAACAGACCACAGTCAAGCTAAGATCATGGATGGCTCTAAATTAGTACAAGTGTGACTCCCAGGCATCTGAAAGGCATTTTAACAAGAAAGCTCCTGGTGAACCCATGCACTGGAATTACAGTATGGACCTCTGTTTCCTACTCTGTATTCTGGAAGTTGAGTGGTGACAACTGGACTTCCTTTTCTTGAGAGATTTTAACATTTCACTGCTCATCCAAACAGCTTCATCAGACTGTTGAAGCTGTTTGGATGAGCAGCAAAACATTTCAATCTCTCAAGAAAAAGAAGTCCAGTTGCCATGACTCAACTTCCAGATAAACGCACCTGGATGACTGAGAATCTTCACAGACATACTCTGTATTGTTGTTGTGAGTTTTTCGGGCTGTTTGGCATGAAAACTCACAACAACTATCAGATCCCGGCCATGAAAGCCTTTGAGAATACATACACTGTATCATTAACACAGACATAACCTGAAACTGGAGACTGATAGGTTTGGCCATTGTAGAGATGGGATTTTCAAAGATTTGGTAGAATCCACCAGAAAGACTCCTGGAATTTGGGACTGGAGAATCTACATGGTGAAAGAGATGTTTCTCTGCCTCCATTTTCTGTTTCATTTCACACCCTTCAGCTGGAAAGAAAGAAGCACTGTTTTCTGGGACTTGCCCCACAGATCCATAGGAGGGTTTTAGGATTTTTAAGAATTGTGTATGCACAGTATGCATGCATTCATTCATTTATAAAGTAAGGGAGTCCCTCTCAACAACATGTTGCTCAAGATGCTCGAAGACTGTACATTATATGCATTTTAATTAAAAAATGTTAATCCATTGGTGCTGAGCTGAAAGAGGATGTCTGTGAAACAGTACGGATGCACAGTAATTCAGAGAATGTTTCATGCGTGCTTTTTCATTTAAGACTACATCTAATTGTTAATCCTAGCTGTAGCAGATCAACTGAATGAATGAGATGTGTGAAGTCTCTACACTAAGGTTGCTCCCATTGATTCAGTGGGTCCTCTTTAACTAGGATTATTAATTAGCTTGGGGTTTTAGTTTCCTTGACATTTTCATTTATAGACCAATGGCTGAAATCCTATTTGCCGAGTTATATCATACAACTTGGATGATGCCATCAGCCAAGTTTGGGGGCAATTAAAAACTTCATAGCCCCCCTTCTGTTCTAAAGATTCCTACAGATCCTTGTCATCCTAGGGAAGCTTTCAGGAGGTATAGAATGGAGTAGGAAATGATTTAAAGCCCAAAAATTGCCATTGGAGGTCCCACTGGAGGGACTGGGAAGGGCAACAGCACACTTTAAATCATTCCTTACTCTGTATTGTACTTCCACTTGTGCAATGGGAATTTGTGTAAGACCAGCTGGAAAGTCAAGCTGCTTGCACTGTAATCTACTGCGTCAGCAATACAACACCATAGGATTCTACCAATTTTTTTCCCAAACAAAATAGCCTAGTGAAAGAAATAAAAATGTAATTGCACCCTTCTCTCTGCCCTGCCAGCTTCAGAGCAACAGAGCTTGGCACTTATCTGAGGCTCCCATTCTGGAATTCTAAGGAACAAATGGTGCAATAATTAATCCGGACCTGACTTACCGGATCCAGCGTTGTGGTCTGCAGCTCAGCCGGACCCCAAGGCTCTGCAAAATGGCACAGGCCAGTGCGCCCACGTGGCTCCCAGCAATGCCACACTGGGTGTCAGAGCCAATCCCGGGCGCCCGGCGTGCTTTGCGGCTGCGTGCATCTGGGTATTGGCTGGCCCATGCAGGTGCATAGGCGGGACCAGCACCAGCCCCTTTAAAGGGGGCCACTGCCTCTGGAAGGCCACCATTGCGTGCCCGTCTCTTTCATGTTCCCCACCCACCCACACCACTGGGCATTGAGCAGTTTATTGTTGGGTTGGTTGAGTTAACTTAAATTGTTCTTGTTATGTTTTCGTCACAGCTTTGGCGGTTTGGAGGCATTGGGACCGGATCCAGGTTGAGGTGGCTGCAGGATGGAGCCTGCCTGACATAGAAGCAACAGGTGGCAATGGCTGACCCAGGAGGGAGCTGCAAGTGTCCCGGCTCGGGTGGGACAACAGACGGCCTCTCCACTCAGCATGGGGAAGAAAATCTCAAAGGAGTCTGCACCTGTGGGGGTTTCCGGAAGCTGAGAACAAAGGGTGCTGCCACCTGGGGGTGCCACCATGCACATCAGGGGACAGGTGAGTTCCCCGATGGCATTGGGTCCAACCCAATGCCTGGCCAGAGTAATGCAGGTTGTCAGCATACCAATAAAGCTGTGGCCTCTACATTTTTCCCATAAGTCCAAGAGTGTCAGTGTGGTCAATGGGGGTCAACAAACACCAAGGCTTGGTGCTGGACCACAATGGAGAACGGTGCTTTCATCTGCAGATCTGGCCCTATGATTAGGCAGAATGAGGCAACCATCTCAGGTGGCAGACACGGGGGTAGCAGCAGCACACCTGCAACTGTTCTTCTTCTATGGGGTTATTCCCTCTTGGAAGATATAACAGTGGATTATTTATGTTTCCTTAACTGTTCTGCTGCCTTCAAGCTGTGGAGCTTGATGCTACTCCTTTTTCAGAATTAAGGTTCATCTGGCAATCCAGACAGCTTCTACATGTGGAATGACTGCCCCATTCTGACTTTCACCATCTCATCCTTCCACCTTTAGCACATACTCTTTGGAGTCAACTGTGGATGTATGTGTAGCATCTGGGGGCGGAAAGTTTAAAAAACACAGCTTCCTCGGCTATAATACCAGTGAGGGAAAATAAGTTGTGTGGTCAATGGGAACCCTGAAGGTTATTTACTTATCCATAATCTAAAAAGCTTTCCGAGGGTACAGCACAGCAGAGTTAATAATGCAAATAAGGTTCATGTAGTTAAGCAGTGCTATTGATATTTTTCTTTCCCAGGAGGCCTCCTGCTCTAGCAGGCATAATCGTCTTCAGTGCAAAGTGGTATGGATTCTACATTTCATTTAGGACGAAATAAAACAGCACATAAACATCAAAGATGTTTTCTTAATGCTTTGTAAATGACAGATTTACCAAATTCCAAAGCTTATAAACTTTATTGTTCTGGATGAATGTTACACAGACAGGTTATAAAGACTTACAAAGTGGCTGGGTTTGGAAGTATTCATACGAATGTCCAACATTTCAAATATGAAATTGAATGCAGAACTATTTTGCTATCACACACTCTAAAGCCAGGGTTGGTAGCCCCAGGCCTAGTGCTTGGCAACAAATAATTACAAATAATTAGCTACTAGTACTTAATTATTCCCAATCTTAACCCCCCCCAAAAAAAAGATATACTCATATTATATTACAACAGAATTTTAATGATGGATGATAGCACTTCTTTTGTTGTGTATCTGCCTTTTAGTTTCATCATAATTACCAGGTTGTAACCTCAAGAAGTAGTAGAGGACATCCCATGGTTTTTTTATTGAAGCCCAATAGAAATGTGTGTTACCACAGCTCAGCAGCTTGCAACCTAAGAAGTTAAAACAAAATACTGTCATGGGGGTTCCTGCATCGCAGGGCGTTGGACTGGATGGCCCATGAGGTCTCTTCTATGATTCTATGACTTTATGATTCTAACTATTACTAACCTGGATGGACAGCTTAGAGAATTAGATAACATTCTATATTTCTGAGGATCTCCAGGGAGAAGAACTAGCCTGTGTAGCCTTGAGCAAGCTGCACAGAAGAAAGGAATGGTAAACCACTTTTAAGTAATGTAACTAGAAGGGAAGGTGTCACCATACATTAAAATCAATTTGTCAACATGTAATTATTATTATTAACTGTTAGTAATATTTGTGAAACAGTGATACAAAGAGTTACGCTTACAATTGCAGCTGTAACAGTTACTATGTGGAACTTTAAAAGTGTCTAATTTTTAAAAGATACTTTACCAAGCCCTTTCAAGTTCAGAAACAAAACAGGAGCACACGTAACAACCAAAAGTGACACAGTTAATGACCCATACCTAATGGATGTTGGTTAACTGCTGGCCTTGTTAGTAGAACTATGTCTTCTATATTTCCTGGCGCTCTGCTGCACTGTTAGCAGGCAGGATACATACTGGTGTGCAGGTAAATTTACAGTGGAGAACCGTGACAATCCCTATAGCTTTGTCCCAATGGACAATCTCAAAATATGGGTAGATGTATTGATGCATTTCAGTTAAAAGTCAGCAAGTACAGGTCTTTTGTAAAGTTAATGTCTCAATTTAAATGCCCCCTTTCAAAGGCGTGCAGGGACTGTGCCCAAATTCACCACCGCGATTACACCGAAAGCAGACTATGCAGCAAACTACAATATATAATATGGGTCAGAAGTTACCAGGCTTCGGACTGGTTCTCCAAAATTACTGATCAGGTCTAAAAATCTTGCTGTGCATAGTAAGCATTCCCTGTGGGTTCCGCATGGGGAAAAGAAATAAGTGAATGCACTCAGAGATAAATTAAGGCAATAGGTCTGCCTCCTGTGCTTTGCACTGTGTTTAATGGGCAATCCGGCTCCTTATAAAAAAGATGTTCTGGGATTTGTCTGGTGATTTATCAATTGCTCACTGACCACTGAATTTACCAGGTACCTTTAGAAATAGTGAACCTGCTGTGCTGGGAATGCGCAGAGGTTACATCCGAACCTACTATTCATTCTAATGGAATGTTAATGGGAAACAGCCACTTGTGCTGATCAGTGCAAAAGAGACTTTTATAAAAAAGAAAAGAAAAGAAAAACCCAACAGCCCAAATGCTCTTCTTTTCTGTTATCTGTGCTAATAGCAGGGAAATCAATGTGAAGAACTGAACAGATTTGATGCGTGGCAGAAATAACTACTGCAAGGCCATGGAACCATGTTATCATCCATGCCATCAGTAAGATATTTTAAAGGAATTAAGTACCAAAAAGATATAACTTTTATGAATTAAAAAGATTACTCTGCAGCTTGATGGAATAGCTTCTCTAAACATCGCTATTAAATGTAAGAGGGGGGAAAATAAATTGGATTGAGTATCCTCATTCTTTTTATTATTATTTTTGTTTTAGGAGATGAAATGTTTTATTACAATTAAACTCATCTGAAACTTATTATTCTTTCAGTATGCTAATTAATAGAGAGCATGGATTTGTTAATTAAAATACGCTACCTCGGGGAAACTGAAATTAATTTTGATGTCCTAATAGAGTTACCATTATGCCATTAAATCTTTCCCAATACTCTATCTGCTGTTTTAAAAAACCCAGGGTAAATGCTTTATTTAGTTTGTACTTGTAATAGAATTGTAGAATTGCAAAATTTGAATGTGATGACTCAGTAGAATTGTTGTATGAGATGAGCACAACTAGAACAGAAAACTGGGCAATTCAGTAAGTTAAACCCAGTCTTAATATATTCCACCCTAGTTACTACTATTTCATTCCATGATCAAGATCTAAATTGAATTATTTTAAGTTGTTGTTGTTGTTGTTGTTGTTGTTGTTGTTGTTGTTGTTGTTGTCAGATAACATGTTGAGCATCCTTCCAAGATTTCCCAAGTGATTATTGGGAAATATTACTACAGAAACATTTTTTGAAGTTAATTCATCACTTTTCAACTTTCTCCCTAAAGAGGCTAGTCATGTATTTTTAGTTACTAAAAAAGGGGATCATTTAAATGCTACAAGTCAACAATTGTTGGTACAAAATGCTCTGTCTTCCCACATACCTTGTCATTGCCTCAGCATGCACAACAAAGCGTGAGGCACCAGCAAGAGTCATATTTTGAATCATGTGACATTCCTCCTCCACATTTCCTGATGCCCCCTACCCGATAAGTACAAAAGTAACTTTTAACATAAAAGTTCATTGCACAGTTGTTACTTTGTTCTTTTTTGAACTAAGGTCACAGTAATCAGGATCCAAGCACATTCAACTCCCGTCACACACAAGCCTGATATATTCAAGCTGTGAAGACCTTCACATGAGCCGCTCTTGTTGCCCCCAGCTGGGGGTAAAGGAATAGGGGTGGAACCTAGGTGCACACTCCATCCATACCACCTATGTAGCCCTCCCCAGTTTCATGCTAATGCCTGAACAGGGCTAGAGAAAACACACACGCACCAGGTATCCTTCCTGGAAGAGTAAGACACCTTTACCTACTTACTTTTGCCAGCAGGGGGGAGGGCAGTCCAAAAGTAATAAAATCTATCTATCTATCTACTATAGCTGTCTTTCCAATGAATTCTTTTGCTAGCAACCATCATTTAATGACTCTCAAATGTGCCTGGATCCCATTGCTTGCATTTAGATCAGGCTTGGGTGAAATGTGGCTCTCAGGCTTCATGTACTCTAATCAAAGCCCTCATTGGGACCTACAGCACTCTTTTTATATTTATGTTTTCCCCCCAAAAGGCAAAAATTGCCCTCCTGTTTTATTTCCAATTACTTCAGTTAGTTTAAAAAAAAAGAATGTCCACCACATGCTGAATTTATTTATTTATTTATTTATTTATTTATTACTTTTGAGTATTTTTACCCTAACTTTCTTCTTGGAAAAGGACCCAAAGCGGCGGTTCAGGGTATGGGGCACATTATGAAATTGCCACTCATTACCCCAAAAGGGTGTAAGGGGACTTTCCTGTAGGGGAAAAAGGGTTGGCCTTTAAGGGTCTGAAAAGTGAGGATATTTGTATAGATATGGGTGTGGATGTACAGGGTCAAGGCCTTTGGGAGTTGCCCATACAAGATAACACTACATTGTGGTTGGTGCACATCAGAAAGCATCAAGTTCCATAACGTTGTAGTCACCACCAAGAAGGCCTAGCTGCTGGTGGACATTTTCCAGGCCTCCCTCAGGATAGGCACCACAACCAAATAGCCTAAGATGATCAGATATTTCCAGTAGTAGATCTTAGGGAGAGATGCTCTTCAAGGTCAAAACGCTTTATACCTTTATTTCTTTCCAACAAAATAGGGAGCAACTACAAGACATTGCCATCCCAGGTCAAAATGAATAGGCGAGAAGACTTCATGGATTGAAAACTCGGGCCAAACTTTATTGGTTATTTACATATCACCCCTTCTACCCCAGAGGGGGATACTGCAATGTGGGAAACCATTGGGCCCTGGGAGTCACCCCCGAACCTCAGCCAATGGCACTGTCAAGGTGGGTGTGTTCCTAGGCCACTGGGGGGGGGCATCACAGTGCAGCATCCCCTTGGCCGGGTGAAGCTATGCGGTCCCCCTCCCAGAGGCAAAGGCACCATCAGTGGCTGGTCCCTGCCTCGGATGGCTTTCCAAAGCCTCCTTGCCCAAGGTCTGTGATCTTGGGATCCGCAGAGCCCTGGGGTCAGAGGTGCATAACTTGATAACTGATTTGGACTCTTATTGGGTCTTTGGGTGTAAAATTGATTGATTGTTTGGGACTCATCAAATGCTTCCATTCCCCGCACTGCCCACCAGTGTGGCCAATCCCACCCAACCCATGCCAGTGTGGGATAGATGAAAAATCCCCCCCCCAGCCAATCCGGGGAGCAGGGCAAAAAATTCCTATCCAGCCCCGAAGGCGACCATGTTGAACCACACTAGCATTGAAGACAAGGCGGCAAGTGGGTGGGCTGTTGCGTGTTCCAAAAGAGGCTGAGGGGATGGGCAAAGCCACGTTATATAGGACTTTCACCTCATCCCCCTCCCTGTCCTCACAAGGCCTGGGGAAGCATGCATCTCGTGCTACTTCGCCCAGGGGTGGCAATGTGGCCCCAGTGCCAGACGGTGCCGACAGCAGAGCTGCCCCTTTGTTAAGTGGCATTTTCATTCAGGACAGGCTCAGTGTTTCACCTGAGGGTTTGCAGTCCTACTACTATTGATGCTGACTCAATGAATCTTCTTTAGACAGTAGATGCCAAGCATCAATTCAAGAACTGTCCTTGGAGGTCAACAATAGGCATTTTTACTTTACCACTTTTTTCATGTCCTTGCAGAAAATGAAAGCAAAGCTCGTAACAAGTCGTCCTTATTTAAATTTCATTAGGCTAGCATATAGAATTAAAACACTTGCTCTCATTTTGCCCTGCCATTTGGAATCTATGGCTAAATTATCGTCATGACCTAGTTCTTCATTTCACTTAATTGCCAGCATAAATAGTGAATTAGCTCCTCAGAAAGTGTGCAGTAAACTGTTAATTGTCATTTCAAAATGTTTCCTTCCTTATGTTTTACACAAAGTCCTGGTTTGAGCTCCACAGAAGAGCAACGTACACTCCCCCCCCCATAATGAACTACCTCCAAACCTGCTGCCCAAGCAGTCGGTAACTTGTGTGGCTTGAAGGCAGCCAAATAGAAGCCAGTCCAGTAGTGCAGCATTTACAGCTGTCATTGCTGCATTAACTGCAGTATCTGTGCAAGCAGGTTCACATCAGTGGAGTTACTAGGTACCGGCTGCAGCAAAGCTCATCAGAAACACCATTCAAGGTGAACCATAACATTAGGTGGCATTTTCCCTTCTTCTTGATGCTTCTGACAAAAAGGTAAGGAAGGTGTGGGTGGTGGGAAATACTTATATTTTTGAGAGGGAAATGGAGATTCAGACCTGTAAGCTCTCACCTTCCCTCCTCCCCGTTCATATTCATCTTGTTGAGTGTTTTTTAAAAAGGGCATCCTCCAAATTTGAGCACCACTTTATGAGTATTTTACATAGCAATAAGTATCTTAAACAGAGGTTTTGTTTTATTTTGTTATTTAGCTTTGCTTGACTGAATCCTTGGTGTATTTGACCCAAACCATCTTCTGGTAGTTTTTCAGCAGCTGGGTTTGCAGTTGCTCACCTCTGCAAATCTGCAAATATTTTTGAATGTAACAACTCCTGCTTCCTCTGAGTTAAATAGGTTTGCTCCTTTCCCTGGGAAAGACACCTCTTGGCTGCTAAACCTGCAGACCCATCTGAGGGGAAGCATACTACAAATCCGCCTGACCACTCTCTAATATAGAGGGAAGGCATAATTCTCCAAAGGAGTTATTAGGGGAACATTCTGAAAACATGGGACCCAGCTATCTTTAATCATTGCACGGATGACAAAGAAGCCTTGTTAATGTTACGGATCTGGATATACTCCCTCCTATGATTAATTTTCCTCTACAGTCTTCCTTCTCTGCCCATACACATCATTGGCAAGAGTTTTTGAGCACTTAGGAGCCCAGGTGTTTTTGGACCGCAACTCCCAGAAATCCTGGCTGGCACAGCTAGTGTTGAAGGCTTCTGGGAGTTTTAGTCCAAGAACTTCTCAAGATCCAAGATTGGGAAACACAGAACTCGAGGGAGGTGTGTAGGCCAACCTGCCATCTATTTTCAATGCAGTATTTGTAATCATGTATTTCAAAAGCACTGACAAATATGAAAAGGCCACAGTCACTCTTCCTGGCTCTACTTGATCTCTTTATTCTTTTCACTGGAGTCAGTCAGAGAGAAACGTACAGCTCTAAGTGGTGACCCCATGTCAAAGTCCTCTAGCACTTTTATCCTTTCAAGAGTAGCCTTTATAAAATTAAACAAAAATGTAGTGCCATGCCCTAGCTCCATCAGCCTACTGGCAGTCTGTCAGCTGGAAATCATCCCATGTAAGAATAATAACAATTAGGGCTGGGTTCATCAAAGGGCGGCAATTATGTGAAGGCCTTCATTTTCAGAAGATTCCAAGGAGACTTCTAATTAGCACTCTTCACTTCACTGCAATCAGAAGAGGTTTATACAGGTTTTCTCTTTACTGAAGGGAAGTGTTGCCCAGGTAAATTAAGAGTAGCCCTCAAGCTAGATGGTCACAGTATACAAATGAATGAAGGAATTAAATAATTAATTAAGTAAATAAGGTCAATTTAGTGAAAGCAAGGCAAAATACAGGCAGTACATTTGTAATTATAGAAACATTATCATTTATGATTCCCCAACAGTTTCAGGGCCTCAGATTTCCAGAACACTGGAAGCAAAATATTCAAAGATGGAGTTCTACTTCATTTAAAAAAATAATCTAATTGAACTTTGTGCTTAGGAAAGTACACATTCACAAATACAAGGAGGAAAATGAAATGCAGAATTGTTTCTTGTTATTTGCCATCATGTCACTTTGTGTCACGTACTGACGCCTCACAGGAAGGCAGGATTCCCTGGAAAAGACAGTAAAACTGGGAAAGGTGGAAGGCATCATAAAAAGAGAGGAAGACTAAATACAAGATGGATTGACTCCCCGAAGGATGCCACAGCCGTAGGTTTGCACAGGACGTTGGGAGACTGTTCATCCATAAGGGATAGCATGAGCTGGAGGCAACCTTTTTAAAATGGTCGGTTTATACTTTTACAGTAGCTTGAGCCAGAACCTGACAGATACTTTCAAAAGCTTGAGCATGCTAATGGAAGGCCAGTCCCAGAAGGTGGGTGGGGTTAGGTTCTATAAAAGGAGTGATAGTTAAACTGTAAAGAGAGAGAGACCTAGAGCAAGTAACCAGGCATGTCCAAACTTCGGCCCTCCAAATGTTTTGGACCACAACTCCCACAGTCCTTTGTCATTGGCAATCTAAGCTTAGAATTCTGGGAGTTGTGGTCCAAAACATCAGGAGGGCCGAAGTTTGGACATGCCTAATCTAGAGGGTATCTGGCATCAGGGCAAAGTATTTGTCAGAGAGAGGGGGTCTGGTCAGGGACCTGGTTAACGGAATTAGGGACTGCTTATATATAAGTGTTAAGAATAAATTTAGATATGCAACATGAGAGAAGTCATTTCAGTTGCTTCAATAAACTCCAAGTGTGTTTTGGAAATGTTTATATCAGTCAGTCCCACTTCTTATGAATAGGCAGATAAGATGGTGAATGGTGGCAGCAACAAAGAAGGTGTTTTCACAAAGTTTAAGTGTGGTCTGGGTTGTCAAAGAAATAGACCCATCACAGCATGCATAGCAGTTGTTACTCGCAGTCCATGGTGATGACTTCCTCAATGTAATTACAATGGAAGGTACTAGAGGTTGCCATTAAAAATGGACTGAAAGCTCCCATTAGTCCAAAATAGTTCCACGGGGTTACAAACTAGGGCTGTACACTTTGATCACATTACAAGAGCACTAGATTTGCTTCAATGACTCCAAATTAGGAGTGGTTTCTCTTGTCCTTGTAGTAAAGGAGGAGGAATTGCATCCCTACCCCCACCCTGCTTCTTGATTTTCAAGAAGCAAATATATTTTCTGGTGCTATTGACATGGTAGCTTTCTCCATGTTGCATAACTTGTACAAGATGTATGATTTATCAAAAGTTCTGTAACATGCAGCAGGCTGCATTTAATAAATGCTTCTGTTTTCTTTCATGGGTTTTTAAAAATCTGAAGCATCTTGTTTTTCACAATCCACTAATCCTTCTGTCCTTGTTCTGTCTATGCATGTGCTGTGTGTGTGTTTCAAGCCCTCCGTGGAAACTAGTTTTGTATGTACTATACTAGAGGCATTTTGTATCCGTTCAGAAGCAATGATAAAATCACTTATTGTCTTCCATTCAAACTGAAGTTGAGGAATACTGTGGGGTGGAGCTTGAAATTCTTTCTTTGAAGTTTCTTCTTGTTGTTGTTTAGTCATTCAGTCATGTCCAACTTTTCGTGACCCCATAGACCAGAGCACACCAGGCCCTCCTGTCAACCACTGCATCCCAGAGTTTGGTCAAATCCATGTTGGTTGCATTGATGACACCGTCCAACCATCTCATTCTCTGCCATCCCCTTTTCCATTTGCCTCCAATCTTTCCCAACATCAGGGACTTTTCCAAGGCGTCCTCTCTCCTCATGAGGTGGCCAAAGTACTGGAGCCTCAGCTTCAAAATCTGTCCTTCCAGTGAAGATAGAGGTTTGATTTCTTTCAGGATAGATAGGTTTGATCTCCTTGCAGTCCAGGGGACTCTCCAGCACCTCAGCTTAAAAGCATCAATTCTGCTGCGATCGGCCTTCTTTATAGTCCAGCTCTCACTTTCATACATCACTACTGGAAAGCCACCTTGGGTCCTTTTCCAAGGAGAAAGGCAGGGTAAAAATATTCTAAAATAAATAAATAAATAAATAAATAAATAAATAAATAAATAAATAAATAAATAAATACCGTA
>JAHTLZ010000379.1:37973025-37994610 GCA_023846285.1 Phrynocephalus versicolor | reverse complement strand
CCGTAGTTTTGACTGTCTGGTAGAGATGGGCACGACCAGAAAAAATTACTTTTCGAGTTGTCGTTTGTCGGGGCGGGTCCGTTTCGGGTCGTTTCCGTTCTTCGCAGAAATTTTCAAAAATTTCTCGTTTCCGTTTGTCGTTTGTCATTTGTGTTGGGGTTGGGGTTGGGGTAAGTGGGTAGTGGGCTCTGGGAGGCGTCTGACCCACTAAGAAGGGAAGGGAAGCATAACACGAATCCGCCGCATACCATACATTGATTACATTATGTTAGGGTGGGGGGGGGTAAGTGGCAGAGACACCTCTCTCTTTGGGTGCCTCTGACTCACTAAGAAGGGGAGCGTACTAGCGTACTGGCGTACAGGTTAAGGAATGGGATAGGGGATAGTGGGCTCTGTGAGGCACCTCTCTAGGTGCCTCACTTTGACCCACTAAGAAGGGAAGTGTACCTGCGTATGGATCTGGGTTAGGGTTGGGGTTAGGGTAAGGGCTAGGCTTAGGGTAACGGTTAAGGTTAGGGTGGGTTAGTGGGCTGCACCTCTGGGTGCCTCTGACCCACTAAGAAGGACAGTGTACTGGCGTATGGGTTAGGGTTGGGGTTAGGGTTAGGGTTTTTCGGTTAGGGTTAGTGGGCTTTTTATGCCCTCTGGCACATCCAGAAGTCTCAGTCAAAACCTGGCCATGTGATTGGTGGAATGGGTCAAAAAATTTGCATGGTCCCATCCCATGGCCAGCCCATCATTGCGCATGCACAGGTGTAAAAAAATAAAAATAAAATAAAATAAAATCAATGGAGACGTTTTATTGCAAGAAAAACCCACTGCTGCTACTATAAAAAATCAAGCATTTCAAATACCTAATTTTCAAATGTTTCTGTGGTGCTTTGGTGGGTTTTTGGACCACGATTTAAAAATAAATATTGCGGTCGCCATTTTGGATACCTCCCAACGCATGGCAAATGGAGACGATGAGGATGCCCCCCCCAGCCTGGTACCAGCAGCCCAGGACAGGAGAGGGGGGAAGGCCGGGGACCCCCCCCCCAGAAACCACCCCTCTCTGGTAGGTGCCCTCACTGAGGCAGGGATATTTTCGCCAGCTTTTATGGCCAGGAATCGGGTTGTTGCTGTTTTTTTACTTTTTTTCTGTGCTGCGCTTGGCATCGCGCGATCAATGGCACTGTGATGCCATGAACGACAACGAAAAATCAGACCCAATTTATCTTTATCGGGTCGGGTTTGAGATGGAGCGGAGTAATTCTCGTTACCATTCCCCGTTACGTAACGGAAACGGCTAAAGTTAACGGAAACGAGGATTTCGCCAAGTCGTACTGATGTCTACTTTCTGGACTTTTGTCAGCAAAGTGATGTATCTACTTTCTTAAGATGCTGCCTAGGTTTGCTATTGCTTTCCTCCCAAGAATCAGGCGTCTTTTTATTTCATTGCTGTAGTCACCATCTGCAGTGATCAAGGAGTCCAAGAAAATAAACTCTGTCACTGCCTCCATTTCTTCCCCTTCTATTTGCCAGGAGGTGATGGGACCAGTGGCCATGATCTTAATTTTTTTTTTTTTATGTTGAGCTTCAGCCCATATTTTCGCTCTCCTCTTTCATCCTCATTAAGAGTTTTTTAAAATTCCTCCTCACTTTCTGCTATCAAAGTAGTATCAGCTGCGTATCTGAGGTTGTTGATATTTCTTCCAGCTATCTTAATTCTGGCTAGTGATTCATCCAGTCCTGCCTTTCACATGATGTACTCTGCCTATAAGCAAATTGGCAAGGTGTCAGTATACAGCCTTGTTGTAGTCCTTTCCCAATTTTAAACCAGTCAGTTGTTCCATATCCAGTTCTGACTTTTGCTGCTTGTCCCGCATATAGATTTCTTAAGAGACAGATAAGGTGGTCAGGCACTCCCATTCTTTTTAGCACTTGCCATAGTTTGTTGTGGTTCACACAGTCAAAGGCTTTGGCATAGTCGATGAAGCAGAAGTAGTTGTTTTTCTGGAACTCTCTGGCTTTCTCCATAATCCAGCCCATGTTGGCAATTTGATCTCTAGTTCCTCTGCCCCTTTGAAATCCAGCTTGCACTTCTGGAAGTTCTCTGTCCACACACTGCTGCTGAAGCCTCCCTTGTAGAATTTCGAGCATAAACTTGCTAGAGTGTGAAATGAGTGCAATTGTACGATAGTTGGGGCATTCTTTGGTGTTGCCCTTCTTTGGAATTGGGATGCAGACTGATCTTTTCCAGTTCTCTGGCCACCTGAGTTTTCCAAATTTGCTGGCATATTGCATGTTGCACCTTTACAGCATCCTCTTTTAATATTTTAAATAGTTCAACTGGATATGCCATCACCTCCACTGGCCTTATATTTTGCAATACTTCCTAAGGTCCACTGGACTTCACTTTCCAGGATGTCTGGCTCCAGGTCAGCAACTACACCATCAGGGACATCCAGATCTTTCTTGTATAATTCCTCTCTATATTTTTGCCATCTCTTCTTGTTATTTTCTGCTTCTGTTAGATCCCTACCATGTTTGTGCTTTATCATATTCATCTTTGCATGAAATGCCCCTTTAACATCTCCAATTTTCTTGACTAGAACACTGGTTTTTCCTTTTCTATTGCTTTCTTCTATTTCTTTGCAATGTTCTTCAAGAAGGCCATCCTGTCTCTCCTTGCTATTCTTTGGAAGTCTGCATTCAGTTTTCTGTATCTTTCCCCTTTTCCCTTGCATTTTGCTTCCCTTCTCTTCTCTGCTGTTTGTAGGGCCTTGTTGGACAGCCACTTTGCTTTCTTGCATACTTTTTTTCTTTGGGATGGTATTTCATTGCTGCTTCTGGTACAATGTTACAAGCCTCCATCCATAGTTCTTCAGGCATTCTGTCCACCATACCTAGTTCCTTAAATCTATTCTCCACCTCCACTGTGTACTAATAAGGGATTTGACTTAGACTGTACCTGACTGGCCCAGAGGTCTTCCCTACTTGCTTCAGTTTAAGTTTGAATTTTGCTATAAGAAGCTTATGATCTGGGCCACAGTCAGAACCAGGTCTCATTTTTTTGCTGTCTGTATAGAGCTCCTCCATCTTTAGCTGCAGAGAACACAATCAATCTGATTCTGGTATTGTCCATCTGGTAATGTACATGTGTAGACATGTTAAAATCACTGCTTGTCTTCCATTCAAAATGAAGGTGAGGAATCCTGTGAGATGGAGCTTGAAATTGTTTCTTTGATGTTTCTTCTAGAGATGGGCACGAATAAAAAAAAATGACATTTCGTTTGTCGTTTGTCATTTGGAAGGTTCGTTTTGGTTCGTTTCCGTTTTTCGTGAATTTTTGCAAAAAAATCATTTTAGTTTTCATTCGTTTTGTTACCATTTTGTTACCATTTATTTCATTTTTGTGATTTTTTTTTTTTTAGGATTTTAAGCAATTCAGTCATATTGCAGTAATGGAAACGAAACGCACGACAACATTTCCGGTATTTCTGTTCATTTCGTTTCATTTTGGAGAAAAAATTTGTTTGTCATTTCGTTACGTGACGAAATGAAAAAACAAAACGGAAATGAAAAATTGTTCATTTCGTGCCCATCTCTAGTTTCTTCTAATGGAGCTTAAATAAACGACAACAGAGATTTTAGTATGTTTCCAGCTCTATTCCTAATCTATTTGAAATCTTAGTTTGCTTTCAATTTCAAGCCTCCGTGGCATGGGATCCGGTGTCCTTGAAAGACCACTTTCTTCCATAAGTTACTATCTGAATGCTAAAACCTCTTTCAGAGGCCCCATTTCATGCATGCAGCTGAAATGGAAAGAGATGGGTGGCCGGAAGGAAGAAGGCCTTTTTGAGAAGAGGCACCTTATAGCCTACCCAATAACTGCATCTGTTTCACATTTATTCTGGTGTTGGAGAATGAAGGTCTTTGTACACTATGCATTTCAATCGTGTCTTAGCTTTTAAATAGTTTCTTTTGTTTTAGGGTGGACATTTTAATGGTGCTAGCTCATATAGAAATTCCCCAAACAAATTTTGTTATTGGTGGGTGGGGTGGTGGTGGGGAGCTGGGTAAACTGAAGGAATGAATGAGTATATACATTCCTAAAACATCAGCAGCACTTTCAGACTGGATTATCTGGGTATTGGAAGTATTTTCCCCCCATCTTATATAATGAGAACACAGGTGGAACATGTGGCGCCACATCCTTCTTCTTTTAGCGGTCAATCTCTTACCCTCTCTCCACAGTGAAATGTATGTTATCTGGCTCTGCCTGGCAGAGGATGATGGGAGGTCTGTGTTAGTGTACTTGGGGGTGGGTCAGGGTGTTCTGTGGGGAGGGCAAGGGGGCAGGGCATCCAAGGCACATCAATTGGGGGGGTGCCAAATTGCCTATCGCCCCCCGCCCTCTGCCCACCAGCTGCAGGCAGGCAGGCTTGCATGATGGCTGTAGCACCCTCCTCCTCCTCCTCCTCCTCCAACTCCTCCTTGCAATGCATGGGAGAGATAAGGTGTGCTCCCCACCAGGGAGGGGTGAAGGGGCACAAAAATAACTTTGGCCCCAGGCACCCGAAAACCGTGCTACACTGCTGGGGTGGATTGGAAAGATAATCACAGTATATTAAGTACATGTTAGCAGTAAACGGCCATCAGCACAGACAGCTAGTGGGAAGCCACAGACAGACATTTAGCCTGGTGAATCTGGATGTCTTGCCCATTCCTGACCATCCTAAAAGCTGGACAAGATATTTATTATTTATTATTATTTATTTGTTTTATTTCTATACTGCCCATCTTCCAGGTGGAACTCTGGATGGTTTACAACAAATTAAAAACAATATAAAACCAAGAGAGAGGGAGAAAACCCTCAGCAAGAGGTGCAAAGGGGCGAGAAAATAAATAAATTAAAGGTCGCCAAATGCCTCACTAAAAAGCATAGTTTTCAAAGCCTTTTTGAAGGCGGGCAGGAACTGTGCAAGGTGCACCTCACTCGGGAGATGGCTCCACAATGAGGGGCCCACCACAGAGAAAGTGCAGTTGCACGTAGCCGACCTCCATGCCTCCCTGGGTGTGGCCATCCTGAGTGAGCACACCTGTGACATTCTAGTGGGCCTAGCCTCAGTTGACCTCTGGGAGATATGCTCTGACAGGTATTCAGGACCCAAGCCATGGAGGGTTTTGTAAACCAAAACCAGGACCTTGAACCTTATCCGGAGAGCCACAGGCAGCCAATGCAGACCAGCCAGAACTGGGGTGATGTGATCGTATCTATGAGCACCCACTACCAGTCTGGCCGCCACATTCTGCACCCATTGGAGTCTCTGAACAAGGAACAAGGGCAATCCCACGTAGAGTGTGTTGCAGTAATCTATCCTTGAAATCATGAGGGCCTGCACAACTGTCCTCAGTGAGGACTCATCGAGGTATGGGCGGATCTGGGTGATCTTGCGGAGATGGAAAAAAGCAGCCTTGGAGACGGCCATCACCTGGGCTTCCAGGGAGAAAGCTGAGTCCAAGACCACATCCAGATTCCTAGCCCTGTCCGTAGACTGGAGGGAAACTCTCCCCAGGCTAGGGAGGGCACCCCGAAGAACAGAACCTCAGTCTTCTCCGGGTTCAGTTTGAGCCTGTTGGTCCTGGTCCATTCCAAGACCGCTTCCAGGCACAAATCAAGGGAGCGTACTGCCTCCACTGCAGAGGTACAAAATAGACATGGGCACAACTCGGTGAAATTTTCGTTTACGTTTTCGTTTGTCGTTTCCGTTACGTAATGAAACGACAAATGAAAATTGAGCTGGAAATTGAACGAAATGAAACAACCCATGAAAATTGTGGTCATTAGTTTCGTTTCCATTACTGGCGGCGCACAATGAAATGAGCTGTTTTTTAAGTGTTAAAAAATGCCCTGGACATCTATAAAAATGCAGCGATAATTATTTATACTGTCTGATAATACCTACCAGGGGGTGGGGGTCCTTAAAACGTGCATTTATGTCTTTTCTCAGATTGCTGTATTTTTTTTCCTTTAAGGGGAGTTGGGGACATTGACCCAAAATGGCTCCCAGATGCCTAATATTGATTTCTTGGGTATTAAAACGCCCTGGACATCCATTAAAATGCAGCGATAATGCGAGAATTATTTGAAATTATTACCTACCAGGGGGTTGGGGTCCTTAAAACGTTTGATTTTGTCTTCTCCCATCGCGATAAGGATGACAAAATGGATGTCGCCAGCCACTCCAGCCACAACATGGAGGCAAGCCATGTGATGGGATCATGTAAATTCTTGGAAAACTTCAACCAATAGCATGCCCAGGTTGCAGACTGGGCAGGTCTGGCAGCCACAGAGGGCATAAAAAGCTCTGGCAGCCCCCGGAAATGCTTTAAAATCGTGCAAAAAGCGGGTAGAAATGACAAACGAAAAAACGAAAACCGAAACGACAAATTTTTGGAAAATTTTGCGACAAACGGAAACGACCCGAAACGGACCCATCCCAAAAAACGACAACTCGAAACATAATTTTTTCTGGTCATGCCCATCTCTAGTACAAAAGGAAAGATAGAGCTGCATGTCATCAGCATACTGATGACAGTGAACTCTATATGTCCTGATGACCTCAGCCAGCAGCCTCATATAAATGTTAAACAGCATGGGGGAGATTGCCAACCCCTGGGGCACCCCACAAGGGAGCGTCCAAGGAGCCGACAGCTCATTCCCCAGCTGGACCCACTGGAACTGGCCGTCGAGGAAGGATCAGAACCATCAAAGCGCTGAGCCCCCGATTCCCACCTGTGGTTGACGGTATCAAAGGCCACTGACAGATCAAGGAGGACCAACAGGATGGAACACCCCCTGTCAGCCTCCCTGAGGAGGTCATCCTATAGAGCAACCAGGGCAGTCTCTGTCCCACAAAGTGGGATAGACAAGGTGATAAAAAATATTCCTCCAGAGGTGCTCCATTGTCAGTATCAGCATGGCAGCAAGTTGAATATGACACAGAAGAAGCTGTATGCCATGTGAAACAATGACAAAAAAACCCTTTCCTTTTAAAAAATATGAAAAAGCTCAGTTCTTGTCGCTGATCCCTGTGCTAGGATTCATTTTACACTATTTTTGCTGAAAAAGGGAGTGAAGGACAAAGAAAGCAAGGTTCCAAACAATCCAGTGAGTGTTAGCCACCCATGAAAACAAATCACCCTGACACTTCAATAGGAAATCATTCCATTAGCAAAACATGTTTGAACTGCAAATCCTGTAGATATAAGTATTATCTGTTAGCACTGAATGGTTTTGATAGCTGTAGGTCCTTAGCAACAAAGCTAACCGAATTCACTGATGTTCCCTGAATTATAAGCATAATAATAAAAAGGGATTTTGAACAGACCATTTATTATATGCAGTCTGCACAAGTTCATGTACAACCTCTCGCTTGATAAGGCCACTTGATCAAAGCCAAAGTGGGTGAATTCCATGTCATTAGGTTCAGAAGCAAACAAAGGTTTCATGTGAATGTTTTTCACATTTGGATGGGAAATTGGGATAATAAAAAGCTTGCCTTCCTTATTTGAAGCCTCCCAAATCTATATTCCACATTCTGCCATTCTGTGCTGGGAATTCACTTATGACGTATGGCAAGCCTATGAGTAAATGACTTTCAAGATGTCCTGTTATTAACAATACTGCTTGGGTTTTGAAAGTGCAACACTGTGACTTACTTTATTGAGTGAACCTATCTCATATTTGGTCTTGCTTTTTTCTTCTTTCTTGCCTTTCCATGATCATTCTTGTCATTCTTAGCATGTCTTGCCTTCTTATGATGTGCCCAAATCATTTTGTTTCCCTTATAGAGAGAGTTTCGGCTTGGACTGATCTAAAACCCCATTGTTTGTCTTTTGGGAATACTACAGTAGCTGTGTAGCTGTCCTCCAGCCCTATGGTTCAAGCAAACTGATCCCCCCCACACACACACACTCCATTGACTTTTTTATTGGACATTTTTCACATCCACACATAGTAATTCGGAATACAATGAGGTGGGTGACCTTGGCCTTAATCTCCATCAACATATCCTTACAATGACCTAGGCCACCATTCTATCCACTACACCACACTGGGTATCCATCACAATTATAATGGGTCATATTTTGGCAGACAAAATACAGTGTCTTCAGCAAAAACAACAACAACATCCAATTATGTGGTTTATTTGATTTTTGTGTTTACCCTGTGGTGATGTCCATGTGTATGGGCATCTGTGCAATTCCCCGAAGCATGTATTTGCAATAAACAGATTGCTGGCTTCACAGAACTCTACAAGTTGTTCTCTGGCTTCACAACTACTTTTGCCTCTGCTTTATTTTGTTCTGCTGCATTCAAGTGACTGTTATACCAGGAGGACATCTTGTTTTGGTGTGATCAGTTTCTTCCTAGATACCTACATAGAAGCTTTTGATTTTTCTTCTTTAGCCATCTATAATTGGATCATAAAATTGAAAGAGGGTTATATTGATAGGTCTTCCAAGAAGTTTATTATTTGTTCAGACTTTTCACTCTAGTCCCCAATTGCTTGTGTTCTGCAGTGCCTTAGTATTAGAGCAACAATGTTGCTTTCTTGATATTGTCATTTCTAGAGATGGGCACGAACTGAAAAAATAGTGATTCATTTCATTTTGTTTCATTTAAGGCTTCAGTTCATTTTGATTCATTTTTAATGAATTTTTCCAAAAAAAAATCATTTTGTTGGTTCGTTAATTCATTATTCATTTTTACCCACTTTGCGCGATTTAAAGCATTTGACCATGCGGGCATCCCAATGCCCCAGACCAGACAGAAAACATTAAAAATATACAAAAAATTAAATTGATCTGAGAAAACACATAAATAGACATTTTAAGCACTCCTCACACCCCTGCTAGGTATTATCAGGCAGAAAAAAATTGTGATGGGTTTTTAAGTGTATTCAGGACATTTTAATACCCTAAAAATGCCATTCTGCACAGACTGCGGCAGCCATTTTTTTAAAAAAACTATATCTTTAAAAACACATTTTTAGATGTTTTAAATCACTGGCATCAACCTAATAGCTATAACAAGGCATAATTTTTTTAACGATAATTTTGAAGTGTTTATCATCCATTTAAAGCATTTAAAAAAGCTCATTTCTTCATGTGCAACTATTAATGAAATGAAACATAACAAACCATTTTTTCTGGTTCGTTTCATTTGGATTTTGCTCCTAGGTTCATTATCCGTTTTGTTATGTAACAAAACAAATAACAAATAACGAAACAAAAAATCATTTCGTGCCCGTCTCCAGTCATTTCCAACGTAAAAACTTTGTGTTTGACTGAAAATGTTACTTTTGTCCATTTTAGTTCACTCACACAAAATATATTTAAACATTCTGTTTTGCTTTATAGTTTCCAGTTTACTTGGATTCATATTTCTCATAATCAATGTCCTGATTTCATCTGCTGTGCAGTATCAGGCTTTTTTTGTTTGTTTGTGCACAGCAATAGTTCTGTTTGCACTTGTCCTTTGCATTTCCCCAGTAGCTGACTGTGTCTTTTGAGCTGAGGAGACTCATCTTCCAGCACTAGTTTTCATTTTAGACTTTACTACCATACTGTATTCAAGCTAAGGCACATTCAGAAGTAATTTACCATTGCTTTCTTCTATGCAGCCCTTAGCTTGAGTATCACTGCTACTATCAACCAAAGAATCTCTTGTCATTTGTCACCTTCCACTTCTGCTGCTTTCCAGTAGCAGGCCTTCCAGGAATTTCTCCATTACCATTAGAGCTATCTTTTCTGCTGATAATCCTAAAGAGGGTGTATATAACTTAGTCTGGTGTCTCTGCTTTGACCAGTCTACTTTGGGTGGCCCTGATTAGAGTGCAGATTAGAGATGGGCACAAAATGGAAATACAGCATTTTGTGTTGCTTTGTTTCAGTCTTCATTTCATTTTGTTTCAATAATAATGGATTTTTAAAAGAATTTTGTCATGAAATGAAATGACTTGTAAGGCTATAAATAATGGGGAGCTTCCTTTTTTAATTTAACAGAGAGCCCAATGCCCTAAATCAGGCATGTCCAAAGTTTGGCCCTCCAGATGTTTTGGACCACAACTCCCAAAGTCCTTTGCAACTGGAAATATAGGCTTGGAATTCTGGGAGTTGGAGTCCAAATCATCAGGAGGGCCAAAGTTTGGGCATGCCTGCCCTAAATCAAAGACTCTCCTTACACTTTTCAGACAAAAAATCCTCTGTAAACAAGCAGGAAACCTAAGAGCTAGCTGCTGCACAGGGAGATCAGAGAGATAAGCTCAACAGCTGATTGGTGGGAGGAAGGAAAATATATTTAAAAATAACCTTCACAGTCCTACTTAATCAGGAAAGGAACAATCAGTCTAAACTTTAAATCAATTTGCGGATGCAGGGACAGCCAACAAAGGGAAGGGAAGAGCTCACTGGCTAGCTGCAGGCAGGCAGATCAAGATTGGAGATAAGTAACAGCTGAGGCATGGGAGGGGAGGAAAGAAAACAAATCAATCAGTATAAAAATAAACCTCTTGTTCTCAAGATGGCTGGATAGAGTGGCTTCTTGCCACTAGGATGAATCATTTCATTTCAAAAAACAAACAAACAGTGTTTCATTTCATTTTTGATGACACACTGTTTGCTGTTTCATTTCATAATGTTTCATAAGCTTGAAAATGAGGAAACAGCATATCGTTTTTCATAAGGTGCCCATCCCTAGTGCAGATTCATAATGGAGTCACTCTCCCTGACAGCATAGCTCTCAATTTCCTCAACACACTGAAAGCTCACTGTGATCAGGTGCACATTTTGCTTTAGTTTTAATTAACCCAGGAATTTGTTACTATTATTGTTAAAAAAAATCTTGCATTAAAGTGAAGCCCATTTGTATTCCAGTGTAGTGAGGATTAAACTCAGATATTGTCCAGTGTGCTCTCTTTATATTTCCTGAACATGTTAAAATTTTCTGGGATACTTCTCCCCAAAATGAGAGTCAATCTGCTAACCAGCAGAGTACATTGCTTCTGTTTGTTGGCATCATGGTTCACTGAAAAATGACATTGGACTTTAATATCTCAAGAAATTGCATTCACTGGGACAAAATATTCCTGACCAGCAAAAAGAAAGAAAGAAAGAAAGAAAGAAAGAAAGAAAGAAAGAAAGAAAGAAAGAAAGAAAGAAAGAAAAGGAAAGGAAAAGATGGAGAGGTATAGTGGAGTCACAAAATCAAACACACTATTTTTTTCTTGAAACTGTTTTTTTTTTAAAATGGCAAATTCAATAATTTTCCACACTAATTAGTTAACAAGTTGTGCAATGAAGAGCCATATTACACCAAGGCCTTTACTTTCTGTCTCCAGTTTGGCAACTTCCAAACAAAGCTTAATTGCCAATCATCATCCTGATCATTTGGCTTTCAGTTTCGAAAGACAGAACCCTCCTCTCTCTTTTTTTTAATTATATCCAGATGGCAGTCCAGATGACTCATTCCAGGACCTAGCTGAGAGCAGAGCTAGTTCATCTGGGCCAAAGCAACCATTCAGACATTATTTCAGTAGTAAAACATGAGATTTTATCTACTGGTAAATTTGGTGTCAGGAGATGGGGAAGAAGTTATCAGAAGCCACAAAAACATGTCAAGACCAAGCATATGCAGTGTCTGACTTGCACATCCTCGCTCTATCGTGAATATTTTTTGAGAGACTGGGTCTCCCAAGGATACAGTGGTACCTTGTATAAAGGAATTAATTCGTTCCAAATGAAATTCTGTTAAGCACATTTTCCTTTTTACAAATTTCACATAGGAATGCATTGAAAACAGAGTAATCCGTAATTGTGACCATTTTTATGTTGTACAGATTTGCCCCATAGGCGATTCTGTTAAGCAAATTTCCCCTATCTCCAGAATTTTTTATGTTGTACAGATTTTATGTTATCCAAACTCTTTGTTATACGAGGGTCCACTGTATTTGCAATGCTTTATTTTCATATGTACTTGACACAGGCTGGTTCATGTAGTCTTTTTCTAGATGGAAAGTTCAAGTTAAATGGTGTTTTGTACTTCTATGGGCCCAAATGAGAGAAGGATGACTATTGATGAGAATAATTAGAAGGGTGCAGAGTTAGTCACGTGAGTTAGTCATATCACAAGCAAGCACACATCAGCTTATGAGAGGTAGCAAAAGAATCCTAAGACATTTAAGTAAGAGTACACAGAGAATCCTGAAAAAGAAAATGGAAATCGATTTCAGCCTGCAAAGTTTAGCTTCATAGCCTTTTCATATATTACCCTTCTCGTGGTCACTTAATAGTTGTGAATCATGCCTGTGTGAGTCACACATGGATACTATCTCCATGGCAACTTGGTCACTAGAGTTAGAAATATGAGGTGGCAACTCAATGTTACTGTCTCTCAAATATCTGAAACTAACTGTTGGCTTTATGATTTAGTCTCCATTTGGAAACAAGATCTCCATTCATCCCTGAATTCCATTTCCACTGCAGATACTGCATTCCAGTGGGGCATGTTTTCCTGGAAATAAATCACCCTTGATGAGTGGAGGCTGACGGTAGGATGAAACCTCCATTACACCTACATGACTTTTCCTTATATAGTGTAGCACAGCAAATGCTGTTTGGACCTGGCCACAGGCATTGTTACCAGGTTTTCTTATGATTACGTTCTTTCTCAATGTCACTGTGGACAACTGATGAGCCTCTATCCCCATATAAAGATTAGGTTGAATCCCCACCTCCTTCATATTTGGAGTGTCCAAACTTAACTTCCTCACAGAAATGCAAATAGGGCCTCTGAAGTGAGCAATAGGTTCTTCCCTCACACATGGTTGCAAATGTCATCTCCCCCTGCCGTCCAAACCGGTAAAATACTGCAGTCCATCATGTGAGAAAGGCGATGCATTTCCTTGCTGTTCTTTTGTAACCTGACATGAAGTAGACAGACACCTTCTGAAGTTCATGCATGCTGTGCTTTTTTCCCCTCCTCCCCTCCCTTGCTGCAACAAGAAAGGCCTTTTCTTTTAACCTAGCTTCCTTTGAAGAAGTGACTCAGGCAGCTTCATGGCCTCTCAAGGTAAGTGATTGTATATAACCTGTAAAGAGATGTTTATTAAAGAGAAAGGGAGGGGGGAGAGAGAGAGGAGAAATCCACTTCCAATGGTATAGAGCAATCAGCAGTCTGATTAAATAGGCAAGTGACAACTCCAAGACATGGTAATTTTCTGCTCTGACTAGGCTGTAACAGAGGTGGAATATAATGGAATGTCAAGCATAATATCTAAACTTAAAGCCACATTTCCTTGAAGATGGATGTTTGTGCTTATAGCTCAACACCTGCCTTCAGTCTGTGCATGTATACATGTTTTTTTTAATTCAACAAAAAAGAACACAGAAAGGTCAGACTTCCATTAGGGAGATTTGCAACCTTTAAGAATGCTTCAGTTGAGAAATGTTGCATAAGAAAGTGCATATCATTTTGAACATGGTTGACAAAATTCTCACTAACAAGCTTCTGAAGGACAATTCAAGCTCCTGAGTTCCATCAGACCCAGATGTCACCAGTGCCATGTCTTCACTTGAGTTTAAGACAGCTAACTTCTCATTAAAAGTGAAAATTACAACCAACAGCAAAGCCTTTCAGACCCTTTGGCTTGAAAATAATACGGATGTGTTACACTTAAAATGAAGTTCATTTTTCCCCACACACACAACTAGCAGCTAGTATCTTTAAATAATACAGGCATTACAATTCAGCATGAGAGTACTAGAGGTACTAACAGATTCATATCAAAGCTTTTCTCCTCCCAAAGAATTATGTATGGAATGCTACTTTAATGCACTTTCTTTAATGTAAAGCAGTCATTTCTATGGCACTTTTTTGTCAAATGCCACCCATAAAAAGCTTGTGCCATTCTTATGTATTTATTGACTGGATTTCTGTGTCCCATTTTCACCAATACAAGTCTCCCAGCAGCTTACAACAAAGATCTCCCAAGTACGTTCAGTTAAACCAGTCTCTGTATCTGTAAAATGGAGAGGTTGGTTGTGAAGGAGCAAAATAAATAAGTAAATACTATGCACATTGCAAAATATTTAAATGATAAGAGTTCCATATATTTTTGAATGGAGTTAGTAAAACCTTACATATCCTTACAGTAGCTAAGAAGCAGAAAGCCATATCTAATTTACTCTCTCTTTTTTTAAAAAAAATAACATCATACCATTATATCAGTATCTGCTCTATTAGTGACATGGTATATTTTCAGCATGTGGAAAATGACTGAAATGGGATCCTCAGTGCTTCGCCATAACAGATACACAAAGCAATGCACACCACTCTTCGAAATGCCTCCAATTTTCATGAATATTGAGTGCACCTGCTGCTTGATTTTTCTGTAGCGTAAGTCTGCCTGACAGGGCAAACTTCAATTTGCCTTCTTTTCTTCTTTCCTTCAAAAAAAAATGACACTAACACTTGGCCAATAAAACTTCACGGCATTTCATGTAACACAGGTTTTGGCAACAACAGGGCTCTGTGAGGTAAAATGATGCAGGAGAGTCTATGAAATATTTATGACCCTGTTATACATTTTTAAAAACCTAGATAGAAATTCAAAGGGATTCTTCCTTCTTCCTGTGGTCTCAGGCTTTGAAAGAAGGCTGTGGTTGCAATGATAAATTAAGATCAAAATATGATTACATGATGGAACAGCTACACTCACAAATAACGAGAAAGGGCCTTTTGGAATTTCACAATGGCAGAGAGGGGTGTCCAATTGCAAATATACATTGTCAGGCCGGGGTTTCTCTAAATGGGACACCTGATCCCTTAAAATCCTGGGTAAGAGCAAAGAGAATGTGGTCATCAGGATACAAGGAGCCAGAAAGGATACACTGCAGCTGCCTGGGTTTCCTGTGGCACCAAGAATACAGATGGGAGATAATCAGTAGGGAGGCAATATAAAGGTGTACGGCTGGGAACTGTAGCAGTCATCAAAGCATATGCAGAATGTTGTGAGGGTAGAGTGATAATTTTCCATCCTTCTAGGATTACTGGATGTGGGCTGAAAGGCTGGAAAGAATACCTTAAGAACTAATTCATGCCACAGGATGGGGAAGAAAGAAAGCCCTATTTACCAAGGCAGGTTCTATTCCTAATGTTGGTTTCTTCAGGAATACCCATTTGCAATGGCCATGGGTAACCTGTACTTATAGGTGCTCTTGGCAGGAATATCCAGGCTCAGGGGCAGACTTCACTTCTTCAGCAACTGTGTCCCAAAGTGTCCAAGTCTTACATTTATTCACCATGAATTTAAGCCACACTGCAATGAAGCCCCCAATACACCTTTACCAATTATACTTTATTTTGAATACTGATTATATTCACAGCTAGGATTTTTATTCATTGCTTTTTTGTGTGTCCAAAGCAAATTCGAAACTGAACAGAAGATGCCAGCATAAGATCACTGTCACTTACAAATCAGAGATAGTAATTTTAAAGAGTTAGGATTACAAAAGGCAGATGCCTTCCAGATGTGCTTGTGGTCCTTGTGTGAGGATGCCATTAAGGTCCACCCAAACACCACTCTATTTTTCTTCCTACAACATCTTGTTTGTAGGAATGTGGATCTTACAGGCTTTCACTTTTAGCAAGAACCTAAAGTGGGGGAAATCACTCTTTTCTCCTAGAGAGCTATCTTTGCACAACTTCCAAATCCAAACCCAAGATATCTCCTGAAAAATCTATCAGGATTCCTCTGAAATCTTGTGGTTTTTCCCTTCCCCTAGATTTCTATGGATTCCGTGGGGTGGGGTGGGGTGGGGCGGAATGGGGTCCATCTTGTTCAGGATTCCCCAGAACAGCATTCAGAAGTACAGAAGTGTTGCCATTCTTGCCCAAAATGGCCTTGTTCCCAGGACCCCATAGAAAGGGCAGTGAAGTGTGCAGAACCAGGAGGTTTCTTGGCCAAAATAAGTGGAAAGGGAGGGCAAAACAGAACTAAATGGGATCTCATTTTTGTGGGTGGTTAGGAAATCTCACAAGTGTAGGGCAATGTCTTGGTGAAGAGTCTCAGGATAGTGACATTTTAAGAAGAAATGTTCTCCTCAGTGAGATCTGGAAAATGACAGAAAACAAGATTTCCAAGTACTTGTCACACCCCTATCACATAGCCTTGGTGAGTTTAATGTTGTCTGATTTTTTTTTTAAAAAATGAAAGATTATATTTCAAGAGACTGTGCTGGCTGGAGTTTCTGAGACCTGCAGTCCTAGAACACCTGGGTTCCCCAAAATTGGAAACCACAAATGCAGTCTAACCCATTATTTACTGGCAGTGAACTGTGTATCTCCTCCATGGGCAAACAATGTTATCACTTATCCAGGAGGTGAGTCATGGCAACTAGACTATTTTTTCTTGAAAGATTGAAACATTTAACTACTCATCCAAGTAGCTTTGTCTGTCAAAAGAAAGTTAATGAATGGCTCTTAGGAAAGATCAAATAGGTGGGGCTTCCACACATCCCAGGCCATTGTACACCTAACGAACCTATTCAGGCCACCGTCCACCTAATGAGCCTACTCAGACCAGGGTGATGTGAAATCAAGGTGAACTATAAATTGGAGGCCTTGAACCAACTTTCCTTCGACTGACGAAGCTACTTGGATCAATAGTGAAACTTTTCGATCTTACACAAAATAAAGTCCAGTTGCCATGACTCAACCTCCAGATTGCCTCACCTGGATGGCTGAGAATCTTCACAGACATAATGTTATAATAAGTTAGGAGGATGTTTCTCCTACTTCTTACTGTAAGTGAGCTTCTCAGTAAGTAACGAATGGAAGGTGGCACCACCTGATAGAACAGATTCAGCATACTCAGGGTAAACCTGAGGTCTGTAGTAGCCTTAGCAATTTTAAAGGAAAAAATATGATGACAGACATGGAGAGAAACACAAAAATATTATAAAGAATTAATGGAGCAGAATGTTGATTGGCTGAATGGGAAATCAAAGTAGGCTTGGGCCATGTTAATAAATCTTAAGGTAGTCCTGCTATTTGCAGAGATGCTTCTCCAAGATATGAAAAACATTTAGTTGTCATAGCACTTAATTCTGCTCACCTACACATCTTATAGTTGTAATTATTATTATTATTATTATTATTTATCATCATCATCATCATCATCATCATCATCATCATCATCATCATCATCATCATCATCATCATCATCATCATCATCATCTTCGTCAGATTGGCTGTTAGAAGATAAACAAGGGTCGAACTAGCAAGCCTAACCAATGAGGCACATATCTGTCAGGACATTCCATTCTGAAAAGGGAACAGAGTTAGCATGTAGGTTACACACAACATTGAGTTGAGCCCAGGAGAGAAAGAACAGAGTGAAACTGCTAGGAAAAAAGGAGGACAGGGAAGGAAAAATTCGTGGCAAAGGAATATGGTGTGAATAAACCATTTTTCTGTTTCATTCAAAACACCAACTATAAAATGTCATAGGGGTGCAGGTGTCCCACTGCTCATAAAAATAAACTGAGGCATCAAAGATCTTATTATTAGAAGGGTCTACTCTAAATCCACCAAAGAACAAAACCAATCAGGACTGAGCATATGGCATGCTGGTTGACTGCTGCAGATGAAGGAAAACTGGGGTGGGAATAAAATGGAAGGTCTACAGAGAAGCCCTCTACATTTCAGCGTATGATTGCATAAGTCCATTTTTAGATATCAGCATTCTCAGATTGCCAAGTGGCCCTCTTCATGTAGTTAACATTGTACCATTCTCACTTTTAAAAGAAGTTATCTGCTTGCTCTCCAGGGGCCCCAAAGCTTTGCAGAAGCACCAGGAATCTTTAGGGAAAACAACAACCAAAACTAAAACAGAACAAGCTTGTTTCATAGGCATGGAGTCTAGATGGGCGTGGGCCAGTAAATTGAGAAGGGAGTGCAGCGACCTGAAAGATGGCAGGGATGCTTGACACTTGTTCTCATGACGAATTTTTTTATTCTCTTTCATGCAGATGCCCCAAGCCAAATTCATAAAACTGTACAAGATCTTCTTCCAGGTTCTCCAGAGCCTCTGGACCAGTCAAAACCCTCAGGGATTACGACTACCTCGAAACAAGGCCAGCCTCCTTCCAGTTTGCCCCCTGGACTGGAATACTTAAGACAGGTTTTATTAAAAATGTTTTTAAATTACTGACCTTCAAATGATATGAAGCAAAAGTTAAAAAGGTGCTGTCTTCTAAATGCATTACCTTCTCATGCTTCTTCTCCTGGTATTCCATAAAATGAAACCACCATTTGTTTTGTTTGTGGTTTTCAGTTTATCATATCTTTTCATTTTAAGACCATCTGTATTCTTTCAAGATTACTGAGTTCCAGAATTCAGTTTGTTCACCCTTTCCCTCCCTTCAGAAAAAACTGCCCCTTTAGAGTGAAAACGCCAAAGGGAGCAGTCCAACTGACCTCTCCATGTCATGCTCAGAGCTTGGTAAGTCCTCCTCCTTTTTAACTCCATCTCCCAGAATTCCCTGGAAAGCCAGGTGACTGCTGAACTTGTGCAAAGGCAAAGCAAACGAGAGCTTGCTGTTGTTCTGTTTTGTCTCTCTGCATCTGCCTTGAGGCAACCCAATAGGGTTTTAAGGTAGGTGAGACATTTAAGGAATGCTTTTACCAGACCCAGCATGAGCACTAACACCAGTGAGTTTCTATAGCTCAGTAGTAATTTGAACCTCTATCTCTCCTGTTTTACCTGTTTTGATGCTCTCTGCAGCATCCAGATCCTCTAAGAGGCATAATCTGTTCAAAAGAATATGAATTTGGGAAGTAATTATCTAGTGTCCATTAAATTTGACATAGGGCAGTGTTGGCGAACCTATGGCATGGGTGCCAAAGGTGGCACTCAGAGCCCTTTCTGTGGGCACCCAACATCCTCCCTTCCCAGCCACCTGTATTCAAGTGTAATTGCTTTATTGGCTCTTTGCAAAAAAAAAAAAAAAAAAGTGGGTTTTGAATTGCAGTTTGGGCACTGGGTCTCTAAAAGGTTTGCCATCACTGGCTTAGGGCTTCACATCATATCTAAATCCCATCATGGCCAAGTTGTAGAGTTGTAGAGTGCACAAAATTAAATATCGCTACTCCAGCCCACCCACCACTCACCCCACTTGTATCATGTCTGAGAATAAGCAAAGCTTTCAGAACTACTGTTTTTGTTGTTCGTGTGTTTTATATTTTGCTGTTGCCCCAGTTTTCCTGCAAAGGGCTTGATTATTTCTATCAGGGACTCTGCTCCTGGCTCTAGTTTGCAGAATGAAAGAAGCCAGCTTTTGAGATATTTCTTAAAAGGTAGAATGTTTGATTTATAGCTGGTCAAATCAAATCTAAATTACAAAGCCTCAGAACTCTTGTCATATCCTCACTGCTTTAAGATCTAAAATTTCTTGGCTAAAAATACTATAAATGATCAAAATACATTCCCTATATATATATTTTTTTAGTAGAAAACTTTGTGAACAACAAGGGCAAAGCTGCTTCAGAAAGCAAGCATTTTGTTGTTTTTCCCCATCTTCTTATTATTATGTTTGGGATCTGCCCCAATTCTATGCTTGCTTTTTCTGCATCTTAAAACAGACAAGAAACTTCTAGATACCAAAAAACAAAGAAACTGCCATCAATTGCATTATTGATGAAACATTTCTTTTTTAAAAATAATGTTTCCGATTCTGATGCATTTACTCCTAATGCATTTCTACAACACTGAGCTTGGCATACAACAGATTCCTTAATCTGAGCTACAATTTAGTATTTACAAATACACACACAACGTGGAACCCGGAAGAAAGCCCCCTTTAGCAACTGGCTGGGGGAAACCCAATCTTCACCAAAGTTGGGGGGACAGTAGAGGAGAGTCAGGAGAAGCTTCTCAGCAAAGTTTGTGTTTCTAGGTGCCTTGGAAGCCAACAAATCAAGGGGGATATAATTAAAAATTCATCAGTTCATATTTGTTGGGGGTATCCATTTATATGTATACGAAATGATGAATTATCAATTTTTGAATTGATTTTGCAATTTTTAATGTGTGTCTATCTCTAATTACTTGCTTGCTCAGGATTACATTTTGCAAGCATCTGAAAGACAAAAAGTATCCTCATAGAGGGAGGATTTCTATGACATGTCATTCAATCTCTCTGCAACCTATACTTGAACCAACAAGTAAGTTTATATATGTTATGAGTAATCTGGCCTTTCTCATCAGATGTCCAAACTCATTTATAAGTTTAAACAGGCTGCAGAAAAAGTATGACATGTCATAGAAATCTTCCTCCTACTCATGCTTTTAAAGATAAGTTCAACAGTTTACTGTACCTTACAGGTTGCTCATGACTAGAGATGGGCACGACTCGGGAAAATGACGTTTTCGAGTTGTCGTGTGTCGGAGGCAGTCCGTTTCGGCTCGTTTCCGTTTTTCGCGAAACTTCGCAAAAATTATTCGGTTCGTTTTTTCGTTTTTTTGTTATCGTTATACTGGTTTTTTGGGGGGGTAGCGGGCTCCTGGAGGCACCTCTGTGGGGTGGGTGCCTCCTCTGGCCCGCTATAAAGGGAAAGTGGGCTCCTGGAGGCACCCGTGGGTGCCTCCTATCCTCACCCACTAGGAAGGGACAGCAGCAGCAGGCTCCAAGAGACCCCTCAACATGGGGGTCTCCCCTCCTCACCTGCTGCTGCTGCAAAATGGCATGCATAACCATATGGATATGCATACCATTTGCAGGAAGTGAGACCAGTCCACTGGTATGACCCTCCATCAAGGAGAATCCTGAAGACTCGGTCGCACCTGCCATGTCCCACAAAGAAGGGAATCGTACTTGCGTGTGTAGTGCAATGCAAGTAGATCTGGCTATGGGCTAAGGTGGCTTACTGCAAGGGCTAGGGTTAGGCTAATGACGGGTAAGGTTACGGTGGGCTATTGGGTTGCACCTCTGGGTGCCTCTCTGACCCACTAAGAAGACAGTCTGTGACGTATGGGTAAGGAGTCAAGGATTAGGGTTAGGGGGTTAGGGGGCTAGGGCAGGTTTTAGGGGGCTTTTTGGCACATCCAAGAAGTCTCCATGGCCAAATGGCCATGCGATTGGTGGGATGGCTCCAAAAATTTGCATGGTCATCCCCTCCCACATGGCTGGCCAGGCCACTGGGCCAGCCCATCACTGCGCAGGTGTAAAAAAATAAAATAAAATAAAATCAATGGAGGACAGAGGAGGAGAGGAGAGACATTTTGTTGCAAGAAAAAACCCACTGCTACTGTGAAAAATCTGGCAGTTTATAAATTTCCGCGTGTTTCTGTTGTGCTTTTTGGACCACGATCCACGATTTCAAAAACAATATTGCGTTCGCCGCCCCATTTTGGATCCCCCGCCCGCACCGCATGGCATGGCAACTCGAGTCCGGCTGCCCAGGATGGAGGGGAGGCGAGACTCGTGCCGTGCGGGAATGGGTGGGGGGAGAGTTTAAAAGTTTTTTCCTGTGCC
>JAHTLZ010000379.1:37930790-37959706 GCA_023846285.1 Phrynocephalus versicolor | reverse complement strand
AAATAAATAAATAAATAAATAAATAAATAAATAAATAAATAAATAAACCCTAACCCAAACAACCCAACTTTAATCTAAAACTGGTTCTTCCAAAGGCTCAAATTGCTATGAACTGCAAAAGGCAATGAATGAAACACCTTTGGGTTTGTATTAATATTTGAACAAATCAGTTCAAGTCTGAACATGAAACATTGAGTTAGCCTCTGTGTGTAACCTGTGCTGTCAAGTTGAAACTGATGTATTTATTTGTTAGATTTATATATTGCGGCTATCTAGCCCAAAGGCTACTCTCGGCGGTTTACACAAGGTATCTGAAAGCAGCCAACTGCCCTGTTCCCTGAATGTTTGAAGAGTAGGCTAAAACAGAAGCTTTTAACAGAACACTACCAATTCCTCTGTGACCCAGCTAAGCAAGGCTCTACCCTGATAGATTAGCACTGCAGACACATATCAGGCATACTTTTTACAGCATCTGAAAGTTGACTATTTCGACATTTATAGCAGCTCAAACAGGATTTTCAAGGTAAGTGAGATATTTAAGGAGTAATTTTTACCAGGGCCATCACCCCTCTCATGAGCTGCCATGGCCAAGAAGGGTTTTCAATGAGAGTCCTGGTCCATCATTCAATCCACCACACCATGCCTGGAATTTGAGGCCACACAGGCTGGCTCTACTCTCAGGAGGCTCATTGGGGAATCAAACTCTCAAACTCTAGCTTCACAGCCAAGCATGTAAAGTATTCAGCTACCCAGTCAGCTGAGTTGACCTCCACGTACATTTTTTTCCCTCAACTCCACTGTTTTCCAAAGAAGAAGGGATCAAAGCAGCACCTCACCTCGCCATTAAGCGATCTACAGTGCTGCCAAGAGCAGAGCTCCGGAGCAGCAGCTCTGAAAAATGACTCATCTTCCCCCAAGCCACAGTATTATGACATATGCTTCTGTTTCTCCATAAAAGCTGGAAAAGAAAAGGGCAGCGGGATCAAGAAATCACAGATCACATTACACCCTTATTAAAGCCGCTCCACTGGCTGCCAATCAGCTGTCGGGCACAATTCAAGGTGCTGACCTTGACCTGCAAAGCACTGTATGACCTGGGTCCTAGTTACCTCAAAGATCGAATCTCACAGTATGAACTGACTCAAGTGTTAAGGACATGAGGAGAGGCCCTTCATCCTGCCACCCTCACAGGTACGTCTCGTGGGAACCCATGAAAGGGCCTTCTCGCCTGCTGCACCCAGACTGGAATTCCCTCATCTCTGTTGTCTTTCTGGAAACAGCCAAAGATCTTTCTCTTCAGGCAAGCTTTCCTTCAATGATGGACTACTATTACGTGTCTTTTAGATGACTCTATAGGTTCACATAGACTTTGTGTTTACAACTAATTATAACCTTGTAGCTTTAATGTAATGTTGTTATTAATGCTTTGCTGTAAGATGTCCCTCAATTCCTTGTTCTCAATTACTTGAACATGTCTTAATTGTACTGGACTGTATATTATCCCTCATTACTGTAAGCCATCTTGGGTCCTTTTCCAAGGAGAAAGGTGGGGTAAAAATACTCTAAAATAATGAGATAAATAAATAAATAAGAAAGATCAATTAGGAATCTAAAAGCAGCTGGGATTAGGCTCACATTGGAGATGGGCAAACAGCCACTCATGAGAATCTGGTAACTGATGAACTCATATGAGCCTGTAAAGTTGACTGTTTTACCCCTGGACAATTACTCCATCTAACCCATCCTGCAGGTACATCAAAAGCCCTGAATCCACAAGTGAGTGCCCACTCAGAGACAGTGGCCTGGCTGCCTCCTCTGGGTACTACCTCCGAGCGACCACCCACCAGAGGGGACAAATCTTTGAAGGACTATTTGGCCAATAAACAAACCGGTACCAACTGCCAAGCCAGGGGTTCGTGCCCATCTCAGCTCAGTGATTTAGGTATTTGGTTTTGCAGCCAGCAGTTGGGAGTTCGGTTCTCACCATGCCTCCTTGACAAGGTCGCTTCCGGCTCTGCTGTTTGAAGATTACCATCAAAATATTTTTTTCTATGCATAGGAGTTGTTCAACAACAAAGTCTCCTAGAATTGACATACAGCTTCCATGGACTGCATCTCCTATTCTTTTGCTATCAAGGACTATATCTCCTATTCTTTCACAAAGCAAAAGTGTTTAATTATTACTATCATTTCTTCCTGGCTTATCAGTTAAAGGAGGATTTTGGCCCAACTCCATGGTAAAGGAAAGTGAACAAAAACAAACCCAGTGTGTCTACTTGTTTCTTTCTCTTCTCTGGGTCAGTTGATGTGAGATGCTTCTAGATCACATTTTTATTGCACTACTGCCAAAACTCCATACAGAAATTTATGGGGAGCGGATCCCTGGTGTCATCATCTTCCATGTGTAATATATGAGGTTTCAACAGCTGCTATGTGTGCTTCCAGGAAAACATAGCCTTTGCTGCTGCAGTAAATTTGTACAGACCATCATGATGAGAACTGTAATACACACAAGAGGGAGGGTGAGAGGCACTCAGATCAAAATAATTTGTTTGATATGGGGTGCTGAACACCTTGGTGTAAGTTTTTGTTTATGTGCCCACACACACATGTGTGTGCCTGCCTGCCTGCCTGCCTGTGTGTGCACATGCTGCTCTCCTTCAGGCAATGAGATGCCCTTAAGGTCTGGCCATGCATCACCTTTCAATTTCAGGAGGAAAGGTAGCGTAAGTGAAAAGAGCCTTGAAGATTCCGGGGTTCCAGAACCCAAAACCAAGGAACAGCCCTATTTCAAGAAGTGAGTATTTCTAAATCCTTAAGATTATCACTCTTCTCATGCTTTTGTTTATAGTTCATTTCAACTAGAGTTGGAAATGTTACTTTTTGAGGCACCACCTCCCAATACCCATCAAGCTAGCAAGATGAGTGACCATGTTAACCAGGGGGTATGTGATCCAAAAATACAATTTGGGAAGGTCAGAGTTGGAAAAGTTCTCCTTTATAACTCACAGATATAGCCATAATGTGTTAAAATAGGGGACATGACTATTTTTCATGTGGCTGAGATGGTTTCAGATTTTCAGGGTATGTGTTTATACTTCATGCTTCTCATACAGTATTACAGAAATATCACTGGGGGAACTGGAAACCCTACAGTGTGCAAAAGATCCATGCAGTCGAGAGAATAGGGAGGGATGAGTAATATAGTTTTCATTTAATATGGTAAAAACACATATAGGCTAAACAAGCGGTTCTCAAACTGGGTGCCCTGGCACCATGGGGTGTCGCGAGCATATGCCAGGGGTATGGCGGCAATAATATTTAATTAACTAAACTTCCCATAAGCATAAATGAAATAAGGAAAAATTCATCCGAACAGTTTCATTCATTGTATTAAAGACAAACTGAGCATTAAATCTGCACTGTTTTTTTTCTTCTTTTCCTAAGTATTCAAGCCACTTTAACGGTAGCTGTGCCACTTTTTTTTTTTACTTTTTTTTTCTTTTTAGCCTGACAAGGGTGCCGTGGCGAAAAAAGTTTGAGAACCACTTGGCTAAACAATTAACATGCATTTGCCTCTTCTGTAACACTTTAGGTGGCATTGATCAGAATAAAACCTGTGGAAAAGGCTACAGAAATGTGAATTGTGAACTATAGCTTCAGGATACCAGCAGGTGGCAGTGCATGAATAGATAATATTATTTCCAGGCAGCACCTGATGAATACTGTATGTTGGAAAGAGAATGGAGAAAGGCTGGCAGGCTTGTGTTTGCACCGGTTGTAGGAAAATGCTGAAACTTAACAACTGAGAGAAAATGTAATGGTACAGTTAGACTCACTGGTAGAAATGTTTCACATGCAAAATATTCCAAAATCAGAGCACTGAGGGAAGGAAAGTTACGATGTTTTGATCAGCGAGGATGATGGCCCCTCTGAAGGCCCCTCTGGTCCTTGAGAATTATACAGTCATGGAACACATTCTCTTAAAACATGGGGTTGGAAGGGATCTCAAGGATGTGTGATGTCCAGTCCCTTCCCAGTGTAGGAATCCAGAGTGAAAGCATCTCCACCAGGTGGATATCTAGCCTCCACTTCGAAATTCCCAACAGAGACAAGTCCACCATCTTCCAAGGAGGTCTGTTCCACTATCAAACATTTCTTGCCATCAGGCAAAATTCCTCCTGTTGTTTAGTAAGAAACTCCTTTCTCATAAATTGAACCCTCTGGATCCAATCTCATCTTTGGCTGCATCAGAGAACATTCCAGCTTCTATGGGACAGCCTTTTAGACACCAGATAATGGCTATCATATCACCTCTCAATCTCCTCATTCTCAGGTTAAATATACTGATTCTGCCCGTGCTATGCACTCTTGCAAGTATATTTGATAACAGTGATACATGTTTGTATGATGAATAGCCGTGAGTGCCTAAACAATATGCCTGCATGGGTTGAGTACCGATATGATTGGCTTATGGAAGATAACTTGTTGAGTGCAGAACTGACTATGGCTTGGTTGGTCTGAGAGAGTCTGTTTTTGAGAGCGAGTTAGTGAGAGTTTGCTGAAGAATCTATTAGAAATTAGCCAGAGATTGTGTATGTTAATGAGACAGTCTTATGATTTGGAGCTGAAATGAATCTTACTGAGAGTGTGATATTTAAAATTGAATTTTATATTTACCCATGTCATGTGAATAAAACCCTTTTGTTTCTCTAGAACCAAGCTCTCCTTTTTAATTTTATGAGTAATGTAGAAGATATTGAGCAATCTGCAAGTAGAATACATGATACCCATATCACTCAAGGATGTCTAACACTTGAGGGAAAAGAAGAGATTAGAGCACAAAGGAAAAAATTCTCATCCATCATCACAAGCCAAGAGGTCTGGTTTTGGCAGAGTATGAAGAAAAATCCCAAATACTTGGTATGTACTGGGGATGGTTGTCCGTTGGGCTCAAGGCTCATCTAATGGCTCTTAGGAGTGATAGCTAAGTTTAAAATGAAGATATCATAGAGATCCTATAGCGACCTGGGGAGTATATCATCCACAGATGTGAAAAGGGGTGAGAAGAAATGCCTCCTCAATGAAGGACATCACATCTTTCTGTCCACCCATCCACCCTGTTACTCTGCAGCTGGGAAAATGGGAGAAATTAACCATCCTAGCCAAACCGCATCCATTCACACCCTTCATACGAAATTGTATTCCCAATGTTCAACTCTTGCATGGCTGCATAAGGCTAATTTAGCACACATCCGTGAATTTTTTATTTTATTTTCTAGACTAGAGATCCCTGACTGTGAAAACTGTACTGGAAGTAAAACTGGCTTTGATGTGTTTAGATCCTAACACAGTCATTTTAGGAAGGAGCAATAAACCAGAAGATTGCAAAAAACAAAACACACACACACAAAATCCAGGACAGAATTCATCAAGGTGAAGAGATGTCATGTTTTCTATTTGTAGATTGCTCAATATCTTCTAAGTTATTCATAAAATTAAAAAGGAGCAACCACCCCTGGTGCTTTTGGTTAAGATTTGGACAGTAAAATCCCCTTCATTAAATGGAAGGTGCATCCTCTTCAAGGAGATAGTGATGAAAGTAATCTCAAACATTTCCAAAACAAGTATTTACTGTATCAAAACATTTGCTTGCTATACAGAAAATTATAGTGGTTATTAGACATGGGCACGGAGCGGCGAAATTCTCGTTTCCGTTACCGTTTGTCGTTTCCGTTACGTAACAGGTAACGGTAACGAGAATTACTCCGCTCCAGCTCAAACCCGACCCGATAAAGATAAATTGGGTCTGATTTGTCGTTGTCGTTCATGGCATTGCGGCAATCGCGCGATGCCAAGCAGCACAGAAAAAAAGTTTTAAAAATAACAAAAAAAAAAACCGATTCCTGGCCAAAAAAGCAGGCGGAAATATGCCTGCCTAAGTGAGGGCACCTACCAGAGAGGGGTGGTTTCTGGGGGGGGGGTCCCCGGCCTCCCCCCTCTCCTTTCCTGGGCTGCTTGCACCAGGCTGGGGGGGGGGTCATCCTCGTCATCTCAGTCTATGCCATGCGGTGGGGGGGGATGCAAAATGGTGATTGCAATATTTATTTTTAAATCGTGTGGTCCAAAAACCCACCAAAGCACAACAGAAACATGTGAAAATTAGGTATTTTAAATGCCTGAATTTTTATGGTAGCAGCAGTGGGTTTTTCCATTGATTTTATTTTATTTTATTTTTATTTTTTTCCACCTGCGCACGCGCAATGATGTACTGGCCATGGGATGGGACCATGCAAATTTTTGGAGCCATTCCACCAATCACATGGCCAGGTTTTGACTGAGACTTCTGGATGTGCCAGAGAGGGCATAAAAAGCCCACCAACCCTAAGCCTAAACCTAAGCCTAACCCTAACCCATACGCCAGTACACTGTCCTTCTTAGTGGGCCAGAGGCACCCAGAGGTGCAGCCCACTAACTCACCCTAACCTTAACCGTAACCCTAAGCCTAACCCTTACCCTAACCCCAACCCTAATCCAGATTCGTACGCAAGTACGCTTCCCTTCTTAGTGGGTCAGAGTGATGCACCCAGAGAGGTGCCTCCAACTCCAGACCCTCCCCCTCCCTAAGCCTAATCTGTACGCCAGTACGCCAGTATGCTTTTCTTCTTAGTGAGTCAGAGAAGCGCCGAGAGAGGTGCCTCTGCCACTTACCCCCCAACCCTAACATAATGTGTGGTACGTGGCGGCTACGCATTACGCTTCCCTTCCCTTCTTAGTGGGTCAACTCAGAGGCACCCAGAGAGGTGCCTCCCAGAGCCCACTTACCCCAACCCCAATCCAAACGACAAATGGAAACGGAAACGACAAATTTTTGGAAATTTCTGTGACAAACGGAAACAACCCGAAACGGGCCCGTCCCGACAAACGACAACTCAAAACGTCATTTTTTCTGGTCGTGCCCATCTCTAGTGGTTATAGATCCACACAGCTGTCTGGGTTTAGCTGGGGGGCGTGTCTTGTGATAGGCATCTCTGGAAATATATTGCTGCAGCAAAAAGTTGTGTATATTACAGTTATAAATTCTGGTTCACCCTGATAATGCTTGTGGCCTGCACTAATAACAAGCTGGCTAAGGAATGAACTTTATATGGGTGACATACAGCAGTAGTGGCAAACCTTTGGCACTCCAGATGTTTTGGACCACAACTCCCAGAATTCCAAGCCTGTACTGCCAATGATGGACTGGGAGAGTTGTGGTCCAAAACATCTGGAATGCTGAAGGTTTACCACCACTGCTATAGAGGTTCACTTGATTGTTTGGATGTTTTTGCTTCTCTTGTTTCTTGTTATTTTCTTTCATGTGATTATAACTGCATTAACAATAGTCATATTAGCAGAAGAAAGCAGAGAGGCTTAAGCAAAGAAAAACAAATTATTCATTTTCTCATCTACCCAGAGATTGTGACACTACTATTTGCTGTGAGACTGAGAAAGTGGCGAAACTGCTAGATTACCATTGGTTCCAGAAACCCTCAATCTTCTATCAAATGAGCTTTATGGGTTGTACTTCTGAGCAAATATTGATAGGGTTAGTATATAAAGTGTTTTCCCCCAAAAATCCTCTCTGTGTTAAGCAGCCTCACATACATGGCTGCATCTGTCCCTCCCCACCAACAAATTTTCTTTCTCTGACAGGCACCCAGGTATAAAAAGTAAAAGTGTTCTATTTATATACTGCCCCATACCACTTCAAGTAGTCTCTGGGCAGTTTACAGTTTTAATTATGCAGGCTACACATTCCCCCCCCCCCCAGCAAGCTGGGTACTAATTTTACCGACCTCGGAAGGATGGAAGGCTGAGTCAACCATGAGCTGGCTACCGGGGATTGAACCCCAGGTCGTGAGCGCAGTTTTACCTGCAGGACAGGCATTTAACCACTGCACCACGAGGCTCTTCTGAGGAAATAAAAGAAAAGAAAAAACAGTACCACTTCCCTGTTCCTGTGCTACTTCCTCGTGATTCTCAATCTCTGCAGCCTTGAATACATTGACTTCTGGGCACGAGTAACCCATAACAAGTGGTGTGTCAGAAACAGCCAACCAAGCACTTGACCCCAGCCAATAAGTGTTAACTCGCCTCCTTTCCAAAACTAATATTCACCAACACAGAAAGGCCAGTAACTCAGATGAGAGGAAAACCATCTTTTACCTAATCTGCTAATGAAGGTTTCCAGATTAGCCCTCAACCCAGATTAGCCTGACCCTTTGGGGATTCAGCAGGGAATAGGACCCCACTCTTATTTCTGGTCAACAACTGCCAAGTACCCGTTGGGGTTCCTAGCTCTGCATTTCTCCCACACGTTGAATCAGAATCGGAATCAGAATCAGAATCAGAATATTTTTATTGGCCAAGTGTGGTTGGACACACCCAGAATTTGTTTTGGTAAAATATGCTCTCCATATATAAAAGGAAATATAAGAATCAGTGCAACAATACAATATAACCTATTATTTAAAAAGGAAGAAGAGAAGTAAAAATGAATTATTCAACAGTTTGATAGCACTTGGAAAGAAACTATCTTTATATCTAGTTGTCCTAGTGTGCAATGCCCTAAAACGTCGCCCTGAGGGTAACAATTGAAACAGGTTATGTCCAGGATATGTGAAATCTGTATATAATTTCATCGCCCTCTTTTTAGTTCGTGTGGTATACAATTCCACAATGGATGGCATATTAGTAGCAATATTTTTTTCTGCAGTTCCAATTATCCTTTGAAGTCTATATCTGTCATGCTTAGTCACAGAACTAAACAAGACAGTTATAGAGGAACAGGTGATAGATTCAATAACACCTCTATAGAATTGAATCAACAGTTCTTTTGGCAGTCTGAACTTCCTAAGTTGACGCAGAAAAAACATTCTTTGCTGTGCTTTCTTAATAATACTTTCAATATTAGATGACCATTTTAAATCTTGAGATATAATAGTACCTAAAAATTTAAAGGATTCCACTATTGACACTAAGGTATTTGATATCATAAGAGGTGGCTGTATAGAATGACTGGGAGAATCCAGTGGTGAAAGAAACAAAGCTACTTCCTGACCAAGTCACATGGCATGAAGGACACTCCTTCAGCCATGGGGTTCAGCTGGGCTTTTATTGGATCTCTTGATGGGCAAAATTGGCATAGATACTGCTGAGCTTCGAATGACAGGAAAGGGTTCAGACTGGATGACATCCATAGCAAGCATAGGAGGTTTAAGTTGAATGATCCAAAACAGAGGAAGCACCCATCTGATGATCTTCGTTTTCAAAAGTCCTTGAAACAAAGCAGCTGTTATTGTGAGCTTTTGCAAGTTGCGTAAGACATGGAAATCACCTGAGAATCATTCTCAGAATTCAAGAAGAATACTGTAAAACCTTTTACTGTCCCACAAACAAGGAAGTGTTTTGCCTTCTTCTTGCACAACAGAAAGAAACAAGCATTTACATTCCTAGTCTACTAACTTGAAAGCTGCCTGACAATAGAGTGTCTTAAGCCAGCCATTCTCAAAGGCACTAAAACAGTTCTTGGGATGTCAAGGAAAATAAAGGAAAATTAAAAGACTGAAAAGACCATAAAATCAGCGCACCAGGTGAGATTCTCAGGTCATTCCGCAAACAGCTGCACCCCTGAAAAAGCCCTCTCATTTGTAACCACCTCATCAACCTGTTTGACTGAGGCACATAAGAACATAAGAACAGCCTTGCTGGAAAAAGGCCACAGCCCATCTAGATCAGGCCTGCCCAACAAGTAGACCGGGGGCTACCAGTAGCCTGTGAAGGGTTCAAAAGTAGCCCACCAGCCATCAATAAAAATGTGAGGGGATAAGTTCTCCACCCTGTTGCTCTACTTACAGTTTTTTTACTTATGAGCATATGCTCGGAGCAGATAAAATTCATAAGTAGAGGTTTTAGTGTAGCAGCCCTCAGGCACTTTCGTCTGGAAAAAGTAGGCCTCGGCCTGTTCAAAGTTGGACAGCCCTGATCTAGATGATGGGTTCAGCTTTCAATGTTTCCAATCTCAGTCCTACCTAAAGGAGACCCTTGCAAACCAACGAGGACTTCTGTTACTCACAACTGACATGTCCAGTTGATTTTCATCAGTCTGCGCTAGATATAATACACATTGGACGTTGTACACCATATACAGTAAAAGTAAGCTACAAATGTGTGCATATGTATTTCTTAACATCTAGATCCAGGACTGCTACTAGGGGGAAGTATGTGCCTCAGGTCCTGTGTGGAAGGGGTGGGTGGGGGAGACACCAAAACTATGATTTGTACTATTCCATATCATGCAAAATCCATGTTTGCCCCAAGTGGCACAGACTGTAATTGTGACTCTGTCTAGATCAGTACCATATTGTGAGTCTCAGTAGAGTTAAACCCCTAGCCTCCCAAACCACTGTACTGATCTCAGTGCAGTTCCCCCATTTAGTGTTCAGTGAAAAACAACACAGGAACAATATCTGATTGTATCTTTGAAGCAACAGGTACCTTGACCCCAGCATCTCAGAAACTGGAAGTTCCAGGCAGCCATTATGACTGGGTATCACACTCCTGTTGGCTTTTAATAAGTATATCTCCTCTCCATCTCAGGCCATCTTGAATCTCAAAGCAACACAGGTAGGAGGAGCAAAGAGAGACAGGATTAAGGAAATGTTGTGCACTGTGTGGTGAGAAATGAGTCTTGTTTCAGTTCTCTACTATTTCCAAACTGAGAAAATTTAGATGACCAGAAACATATTTGCACAAGTGACTCAATTATTCCAAGAAGTACATATGTGTTTCAACATACATAAATAAAATAGGGGTATAATGTACCTTGGCTCAGTATGACTCAATAGATTTGCTTGCTGAACTAAAGGTTATTACAATCATTCTTGGGGATAATGAGCAAATGAGCACAATAAAACTCTCAGAAGGATGAAAGTGTTCCTACATTTGTACTGATTCTTTGGATGTTTTAATCATCCCTTCAGATCAAAGAGTTATACACCTAACAGAGAACTGAGGGGCTGCTTATCCAGGACTTCCATCTGTAATGACTACGGGGGGGGGGGGGGGAGACTTAAAATTTAATGTTCACAATAATGAAATCAAAGTTGTTAAAGATTTTCTATACCTTGCTTAAATCATTAGTCCAAACAGAGGCTTGTAGCCAAGAGATCAGAAGAAGACCGAGACACAAAAGGGCAGCTGATAAGGAACTAGAAAGCATTCTAAAGTCCAAGGATGTGTGGTTGGAGATTAAAAATCATCCATGTCATGGTATTCCTGGTTACAGTACTATGTATGGACATGATGGCTAGACAGCAAAGAGGGGAAAAATATAAAACCATCCAAATTGGCCATCACTCGAGATGGGCATGAGCTGCCACTTGGGTAGTTTGGGCCAGTTCATTTACCAGCACCACAAGTGTTCCAAGGTTCGACACACTGCCCACTCTGGTGGGTGACCATGCTGAGACAGTGCCCAGAGGTGGTGTGGCACAATGTGGCATGGATACTGCCTCCGAGTTGGGTGCCCATGGGAAGCGGCAGGGCTATGAGCCTGTTTTACCAAGAAATGAACTTCCATGAACCACTGAATCATTGGTTCAAACCCATCTCTGGTCATCATCACTACATCTTGCACTAGGGAAGGTTGCACATTTCACAAATTACACCCTAGGCAGGGAGATTTTAAGCAACTTGGAATTTTTAACCATGAGGCCTCACCACCAACATTTGGGGTGGGGTGGGTTTGGGGGTGGTAAAATATTTAAATGTTTTTTTTTTCTTTTCCTTCTGCATCTATGAAGCGTTACCAACTGTTGCTATTTTTGTCTCCCTGGAGGTTTACGTCTATTGACACTAGCAATAAAACAAAATAAAACAAAACAAAATTAACAGGTAGGCCTTCTTTCCAATTTGAAGTACAGAGTATGTAGTTTTAGTAGTCAGTTTTTCAATTTCCCTTCTTTTTGTCAGGACTTGGGTACAGATGACAATGTTGCAAGTTTTAAACTTGTTTTATAAAAGTATATACTACTCTCTTTACACGCGTGTGTACTTAAGCATGTGTCAACATCCTGCTCCTTTTAAAGATGTCATATTTTATTGCCTATTGAATCACCTTGACAGTAGTTCTAAGTAGAGATGGGCACGACTCAAAAATTTTTTTTTTTCGTTTTTCGTTTTTTGTTTAGGGGTCCATTTCGGTTCGTTTTCGTTTTTCGGGGTTTGCACATTTTTCTTTTTCGTTTTCATTACAAAACAAAATGAAAAAACAAAAACGAAAACGAAAATTTTTCATTTCGTTAGCATTCTTTTCAATGCAGTGTGTCTGCTGTAACGAAAACGGAAAACACGGCAAAATTTTTCGTTTCGTTTCCGTTGTCATTTTGCTTCTGAAAAATTTTTCTTTTTCGTTTTCGTTACGAAACGAAACAAAAAAAGAAAACGAAAATGAAAATTTCACTGAGTCGTGCCCATCTCTAGTTCTAAGAATATTTGCATAGAAATTAATTCTACAGAGCTTACCAGGATTTCAAGTCACTGATGTTGCAAGCGTTCACAGAGACCTACCATTTTAGTCCAAAATTAATCCAAGAAAATCATTATTGCACAACAAAACAACATTGATATTATACTGTCCAAGGAAGTGGACTTGTCTGCAAATGCTTTCATTAAGGTGGCACAATACTTTTGTCTTCTTTATTTTATTCTGTTTTCCCCTGATATGCCAGTGCAGACTAATATGGCTATCTCTTCTAACACTGTAATATCAAAGGCTTACTCTATAATCCCAAGGCTCTGAAAGGCTTCTCTGGGTCTAAAGGGATCCCTAGAGGGAAAACCTGAAAGCAAGGATAGTTTGAATTGAAGGTGTCCAACAAGCAACCTAGGTCACACTGGTGTCATGGAGTTTGCATAATTGGCTATGCTAAGGAAAGCTTGCTATAGCTCAAGAGGGGATATTTGCCCTATTGCTTTTCCATTCCATGTGTAGAGTATAGGACACACTGGCTTGCTATTCCAGTTTTGCAATCTGCGTGTCCTTGTCCAAAAGTTTACATAAGGGAGGCCTTCAGGATCTCTCAAATTACAGCTCACAGGAGATAAAAGAGAGAGCTATATCTGGAGCCTCCAAGCACATTAGCACTTCATATCACTCACTGAAGCTACTGCTGCTAGAGGACAGTTTCATCAGAATGTATCTTCATACCATATTTAATGGGAAAGAGGGGATTTATGGATACCTACTTACAGCCATGGTATATACTGCATAAATTTGACATGCCCAATTTTTCTTAACAATTTCAGCCACATTAAGATACAGAATCACAATGAAAACCCACTTTGTTCTTTGTGGCTTGTTATTTAGTTTAAAATAAGTTATTCCTTGGTTGCATATTATTTAAATGCAGTTTCTTTCCATTTACCCACTTTTGGTGGCTCCTGCTACTTTTTAATTTTCCTCTTGTGGGCTTAGAGTATTTTCTGTCATTATTCAGTCCTATTATTATACCTGGTTAGTAGGCATGTGACACTTTAATAATGATATGTAACATTTCTTTAAAAATCTGCTATTTACCAGAATGTTCTTCTGCTTTAGGATATGAATTAGTGAAATCGGCTACAAAGACTGAAGTGACCTTATGAGAAACTTTATTGCTGCAGCAACTAATAATACTGACGAAAACTATGAAATGCCAACCCAGAACTGGAGCTAGGGGGTCTATTTTTTGTACTGTTGGATTCTCAGATTATTTACTGATGGTTTATCCAACTGCTTGTTCAACCAGCAGTTCTCATTATTTCACGGGAACATGTACAATGTGAGAATAGTTACTAAGGCATGACAGTTTAGCTCTTAAATAAATATTCCTTCTACTAACTGGTTGCAGGCACCTTATACTACTTACTCATGAATGTTTTGTAGTTTACAGAACTTATCATATTGAAGTAAACTTTCTAATCTGCATTACTTGATTTTGTTATTCTGTTTTCCTTCCCTTCTTCTCTCTGTTACCTTGTATGTTATCTTAAAGGCATGTGACACCTATCTACGTACGTTTACTGGATTTCTGGATGGCCTTGCTGAATGAGGCTTTTCAAGACTTTATCGCTGTGCTACTTACTATTAATAATTATTTTTATTTTGGGTGTCAGACAAACAAACCTGGCAGGGGTAGAGGCGGTGTGGCCTCCTGAATGATGCAGAATTGCAATTCTTAGGATCTCTCATCACCGACTCTGTTGTTAAAGCTGATGAGAATTGCTGTCTAACATTTTGAATAGAAGAACTCCTACACCTTGCCCTGACATGTGTTGGGTGTTGTGTTGTCAGTTAACGGCATGCTGTCCTTTCAAATATTCTCAGACCCTCTACTTTGCTTCCTATTAACTAGAAAAGAAAAAACCTGCTGCAGATCTCTGGAAAGAGGCCCACCAGAAAGCAGCTACGCAATCCATAAATGAATAACAAGGTTTCCATAGACAATACAAGTAGAAGGAAACAGTTGTGCAAAATATTTTGCATATTTTCAATGTTCAAATGCTTACAAAACCGTCCCACCTGAAATCAGATAGCCATGTATGGAATTAAATGTGAGGGAGAGAAAAAGCAGAAATGTTCATGTGATTTATATATCTTGGAGGGCGTTACTGCTGTGCTGATAGCGACATTCTGTCGCAGCCATATTTGTCAGGATACTGTTTGCCTTGGCTGCAAAACAGAAATAGCAGGAAATGCAGCCATAAATTAGAAGAACTATACAAAACTAAACACACAATACTTCAGACCAACCAAAATGCTCCAGCAGAGCATTCTGGTCAGGTTAGGTGGTAGGAAAAACAAACCATTTTTTTAAAGTAGGGGATGAAGATAGAAAGAAAAAAATTCCAAATTAAACTCATGCAAAACTAGGCTAGGTGATACCTTTTTAGGTCAATAATAATAATAAAAAAGCAATGCAAGCTGAGCTATCGATGGCAAGCTATCTTTATCAAAGAACAGTACCAAAAGTATAGTCATGGCAAAAGGTGTAGTTTCCAAGCATTGAGATTCGTAGCCAGATGATATCAGCCAGGCACTCTTCTGATGGGTCAGGAAGCCGGGCTGGTGCTAAAACTGCATCAAAGTCCAGGACTGGGTTTCAAAGCTCTCCCAACAACCCCCCTTCTCTCCATTCTTTCGAGACCATAGTCCTTGTGGCAAGAGGGGGTCCGCGGAAGGTAGATGCAAAAAAAAAATAAAAGTATTCCATTTGGGGGTTGGGTAAAATTTAGTAAAACTCAACAGGTGTAATCAATTAGGACCAGATTAAAAAGAATAAATTTTAGCCAGTGATTGCAGTCAAGGCCTCTTGTGTTGACAATGCGCCTCCTCCTTCTTGCTACATGAGCAGGGGCAGCTCTTTACTTGGTATCTCCATCAATCCGTAAAAGTAAAAAAGGGGGATGAGCTGTGTTACCAGAAAAACAAATACAAAACTAAGCTAACGGATACCTACCTTTATAGGTCACTAACAACAACAACAACAACAACAACAACAACAACAACAACAACAACATTGCAAGCTGAGCTTTCAATGGCAAGCCATTTTTATTAAAGCATTGTACCAAAAGTACATTCTTAGCAAAAGATGTAGTTTGCCAGGCATTGAGATTTGTGGCCAGATGATATCAACTAGCCACTTTTCTGATGAGGCAGGATGCAGGACTAGTGCTAAAACTGCATCAAAGTCCAGGATTGGATTTCAGACCCCAGCTCTCCAAACAAAGGGATAGACCATGCCCACCCAATCCCCTTCTCTCTATTTGGCTCTTTCGAGATCACAGTCCGTGTATATAATCTCATAAGCAGTACTGTGTTCATGAAGTGTGTACAGTTAGACACAGTTCCAAGACTGACTTTGGCAGCTGAGTGAAAGTATGCCAAAAAGGCATTAACTTTAGACCAGGAAACTGTTATTTTCTTTGACAACATTTCCGGGAACCTGAAAAGCCCACTGACATACTGACTTGAGGATTTGGAGAATTATTATCAAGCAAGTATTTTTCCAAACTCTCATTTGGTTACACTTTGTCATGCATGCTTGAACAATGACATAATGCTCTATCCCATTTCTGAAAAGGCAAGATTTACTACCTGCAATATCAAGATCTCCTTGCTTTTGACAAAACACATGAGCTCCTGAATCGATGTGTAGAAGAGGAACACAACAAAGAACTAGATGTCATTTTATACATGGGGGCATGCCTGTGGATATTCTCAGTCATCCAAGTGAGGTTATCTGAAAGCTGAGTCATGGCAACTGGACTTCTTTTCTTGTGAAACTGAAATGTTTTACTGTTTATCCAAGCAGCTTCATCAGTCTGAGAAAAGTTTGTAGTTGGTATACATGGGGGCATCTTATACACATAAAAATAACATTGCAACACAACATATTGCAAATACCACAAGCTCCTGTGTGATGTTCTAGTCCAGCTTATTCCATGTTCTGATATAATTATCATGCACCTCTTGCCAAAACTTAGAATGGATTCACTGCTCCAGTGACTCTGAATTCAATAGGTCAGGGTTAAGATATTCTGCTCAAATTTTCAAGCCCTTTCCTCCTACCTGACAATTAAGACAACTAGATGCCTTTTAAAAACACCATATAGCTCACATGGACAGTCATCTACCCATCAAAAGGCCATGCAGTGTTAAAAACTTCATCAGTTGGTGCAAGTATCTGGAACTTGAAAAAGGAAAATCAAAGCTCTGAATCTCAGAAACTGCCAGGAAAAACTTCCTTTTTTATTTTCATTCCAGTTTCTTATACCTCATGCATTTGGAGTGCAACCTCACCAAAGAGCTATATCTAGCACATCGTTCTCTTAAACCCATTAATTACTTATTTATTTTAATGTAATGGATTTTAAAGCCACCTTTCAAAATAAATTGTCCTTCCGAAATGTTTTATAGCAGGCCTGCACAAGAGGTCGATCACGGGCTACCAGTCACCCACAAAAGGTTGAAAAGCTGGCCGGCCATTAGAAGTGTGGTCCACCACTCTGCTCTCCCCTCCCCAGCCAGATGATAAGTGCCCAGCTGCCAGGAGGGCTGCCACGAAGTCCCCTGTTCCCCCTCCCCAGCCAGATGACAACTGCCCCAGCGGCGCGCAGGGGGAACAAGCAGCCAGGAGGGTGCTTGCTTGCCACCAAATTCAAAAGGACCAAGCCTTCCCCCTCTTCACCTTCGCTCAGGCGAAGGGGAGGAGGGGGATGGCTTGATCCTTTTGAATTTGGTGTTGCAGGAGCCCGAGTGGGGAGGACAAGGCTGGGGGAGGTGAGCCAGTTCCGCCTCCCCCCCCCCAGCCCCTGGAAGGCAAGGCTGATGGGGAAGAGCTGGCTGAGGGGGCGGCACAATCCCTGCCTCCCCCCACCTGCTACTACCTGGCATGCTTTGCTCATCAAAGTGAGGGCGGAGAAAGCAAGGCTGCGAGAGGAGCTGGTTCCACCTCCCCCCCCCCCGCGGCCCCGCGCGCACCCCGGCAACCCCCCCCCCCGACCAAAGGCAAGGCTGGAGTAATCCTAAGTAGTGGAAACCACATCTAAAATTCATAAGGCAGCAGTTTAAAAGGGGAGAGGTAAGTAGAGGTGCTCCTAAGTAGAGGTACCACTGTAGTAGCTCTCGGGCACTTTGGGCTGGAAAAAGTAGACCTCGGTCTGTTCAAAGTTGGACAGCCCTGTTTTATAGCATGATAAACATGCAAATCATTAAAACGTTAACATGGTTAAACGTTAATCCTGGTTCAGCTGCACTGGTTGCCCGTTGTCTCCCGATTAAGGTTCAAGGTGTTGGTTTTGGTTTACAAAACCCTCCATGGCTTGGCCCCTGTCTATCTGACAGAGCGTATCTCCCGACATTCAGACCTGGCCCGACCCACCCGCTCCTCTGAGGCCCTCTTGCTCCGGATAGCCACGCCAAGGGAAGCCCATAAAACAACTACTCGTAACCGGGCTTTCTCGGTGGTTGGTCCATCGCTGGCGTCCTTTAAGAGAGCCTTAAAAACATGGCTATTTAAGGATGCCTTTGGAAACCTCCAGGGGTAACCCCCCCCCTTTCACCTTTTGTTGCCCTGCCTATTTTGGCTTGCCGTCCTGAATAATGCTGTTCTTGGTTTTTATTGTTTTTATCTCTTGTACTGACTATTGTATCGTGTAAACCGCACCGAGTCCCTGTGGGGAAATAGGCTGTGGTATATAAGTTCAAAAATAAATAAATAAATAAATGGTAAAATATTACATCAGTAGATAAGACGATAGCAGAAGCAGAAAAAGGACATTAAAGAAACAGCACTGTAACATGTCCAAATGCCTGTTGTAATAACAAAAGCCAACAAGGAGTGGGGATATATGTATTTCCCTTTGAAAGGTATTCTAGTGATCCAGGACCATTGCAGTCAAGGTCATCTCTCTCATCTCTTTTAACCTTTTATTGATGAACTACAAGCACCATGGTTGATGCTTGTCTCAAGGCTTGGGCAGGAGAGCATCCAGTCTTTCACACAGGCTGGTAACTATCAAAATCCTCAGAATGACCAAGCTACTTGGATGAGTAGCGAAACGTTTTGATCTCTGAAGAAAAGAACTCCAGTTGCCATGACTCAACTTCCAGATGACCTCAGACTTGATGTGGAAATGTCAAGAGCTAGTGTGCCATTATGATTAGTGTGACATTATGTGGCACATTGTTGTTCACCATGAAATGTTAATTTCATTTCACCAAAGGAGATGGGGGTTGTCTTCCCCACTTGCTTTCACAGGCAAAACCAATCAGCCAGCTAGAGGTGATAGGACACTTTTAAGGGAAAGCAGCAACCCTGGGTGAACCAATATTTGTCCCCAACCACCAGAAAGATATGGATAAGTTAAGCAACACAGAACTGCAGCGAAAAACAGACTTTGTAGGTGCTGCTTTGAGATTATTGTAATAACTCATGGAAGAGAGAGGATGCTCTCCTTCTACTACACAAAATGAATCTTTGATACTGAGTACCAACTTCCTATTTTCGTGTAGTGAAGGAGAACATAATGTCCAAGAGTGGGACTGGGGAGAGGTTCACTTACTCCACAGGTACAAAAACAAGTGGGTTGGTCTTAGAGCAGGCCCACCACCCTTTAAGAAATACAGACATGGATAAATGGTCTACTGCAGTGTTGGCGAACCTATGGCACGGTTGCCAAAGGTGGCACTAGGAGCCCTTTCTGTGGGCACCAAACATCGCCCCTTTACAGCCACCTGCAGTCAGGTTAAATGGCTGTATTGGCATTAGTGGGTTTTGAATCGCAGTTTGGGTACTCGGTCTCTAAAGGGTTCGCCATCACTGGTCTAGTGAATCTGGAGGTGTCTTTATGTATTTCTCTACCTTGGAGATTGTATGAAAACTTTTGGAAGGAATGTTGGCAAATTCTGTCTTGTAATACCCACCAATTGTATGAACTGTGCAGTGGGTCTTGTGCATGAAGGGCGTACAAGTTAAGACATCAGTTAGGACACAGAAGTGCCAATTGTGGGAGCCTGGCATCAGGCTGAATTTATTCTGAGGGTTTTGTCCATATTCTGAAAGACCCATTGTTTGGTTGCCAGGGGACAAGTTTTCTCCTGTGTCAATCTGGCGTGGTCCTGTGGCATTTAAAGGTTCAAAATGAAGAAGTACCTGACTTGTGAAATCTTTTGTCTTCCTTCTTAAGAGCAAAAGGCAGGGCTTTCTTTTCTTTTTACTTTCTTTTAACCAAAGCTGGATTCAGAAATTCCCCAAAGATTTCCCTCCTGCTACAGGATGCAAGATGGGACTACACTCTGGCCTACTGTCAGCCTGCCAATACTTCAACCACACCTTTTCCCAACGGCAGTTGCCATTTGGACATCAAGCTCAATTGCACACAAGGAAGCATATGTAGCAAATGCAGAGGCTTTCGTCTTGTCTGCTTTTAACCTGTGCTGGGAGAAGGAATGGAAATAACTCCCCACCTACCCTGTAGGAAAGAAGCTTTGCTCACAATTTAAGCAGGCCTTCCTAGGCTTCCAGTCAGCTGGGGAAGAAGCTTTGCTAATTTTCTCTAGAGAAGATTCCACAAACTGGTCCTCTTTCTTGTTCGGAAGCTGATTCATGGCAACTGGACTTCTTTTCTTGTGGGATTGAAACATTTCTTCAGTCTGACTGAAGAAGCTGCTTAGATGAATAGTGAAACAATTGGATCCCATAAGAAAAAAAGCCGTTGCCATGACTCAGCTCCCAGATAACCTCACCAGGATGATAGAGAATTTCCACAGACATGGTCTTCTTGATGTTTAAGCATATCCTTACTGTCTTTGGAATGAAGGAGAAGCCCATTTTTGCCACTGGTGCATGAATGCATGGTAGGCGGTTGGACTGGAAGGCCCTTGATGATTCTATGATTCTATTCTATTCTATGAATAAGAAGAACTAGCTGCCTCTGAAGAGTGGTTTGAGAACAGTAATTTTCTGTTGAGCCCATTTCCTTTCTGTTATGCCCATAAATCAACAGGAATAAGCCATGTCCAAGGAATGTGGACTGGTCCTCTTGCCAGGTCCCTTTGAGCTCTCAGGCAAATCCCCCTCTCCCCCTCCCTCCTCCCTTGATTAAACTCAGGCCTTAGTGGCATTAATGGCTTTTTTGAGCAGTGACCCAAATTTATCCACCCTGAAAATGCCTGAGGAGTGTGAGAGAGCATGCTGCCCTCCTCCATCTCAGACAGCATGGGAGAAGTGGAGACAGCCTGCTCCCAGGCTCTCCCCACTTCAGGCCTGAGGTGCGATTAGATGGAGGAGAAAGTTGCATTTTGTGTGTAAGAAAGAGAATCCTGTCTGTAGAAATTAGTTTCCCTTTCCCTAGAGCTAAAAACGCAAGGTTGCCCGTGCTGCCCTCAGAAACTGTAGGTACCTGGAGACTCCAGAGGAAGAGTATAATAATACTAATTTTAGAAAGAACAATAACAGTAGAGTTGGAAGGGACCCTGTTGATCATCAAGTCTAGCACTTATCACGATGTCCCAGGGGGGAATCGACTCCCAACCAACCTTTGGCTCTGCAGCCAGAGAGCTGGATCACTGAGCTACCCAGAATCCACAGATGGATGCCCCGGGCAGGAGCATTATTCTTTGTGTGGTAGGGGAGGGTTTCCAGCCCCCTGAAACTAACTGGGCTTACCCCGATTCCCAAGTGTTAAGGGGATTTAAAAGATAAAGGTTCCCCCCTGCATATGGGTGCTCATCTCCATATTAAAGCTGAAGAGCCAGTATTGTGCAAGTCCATGGTCACGTGGCCAGCATGGCTGCAAGGAAACACTGATTTACCTTCCCACTTTTTATGGCGGTACCTATTTATCTACTTGCATTTACATGCTTTTGAACTGCTAGGTTGCCAGGAACTGGGGTTATCAGCCGGAGCTTGCTCCGCTGCCTGGCACCCGGGATACGAACCTCCGAGCTGCCAACTTTGCAGCCGACAGTTTTCGGAAGCCTTAGTCCAGTGGGCCACTACGTTCAGTTATGAAGGAGGTTATGCAACTACTAAAATGGCGTGCCTGACCATCCTTATGAGTTTCAGACAAACGATGTTTACTACCAAATCACACATTGTAGATCATAGGCGAGAGGCTACGCTTAATAAACCAAGAGGTTCTTCCCAGTTCTGAAGTTAAATGATTCTATGGTTTTGATAGTGATCATCTGGCATAACACAGTAATGATTCCTAAAATCTCAATCAGAAATTTACCAGTGCAGAATGAAGTCCTCTGTAGCACAGGAGCCAGTAATCTACTACTAAACACAAATAAATTATGAATCACTCCTTCAATGGGTTTGATGTAAATATTGGCTTACTATTCAAGAACTCCTTGAATGGCTCTAGAACAACAGGATCCTAGCCAGAGAAGCCTTCTTTTCAGTAAAATACATAGAATTACATTGCAATAAACCCAAAAGCAAATGCTCTGATCCAAATGCCTTCTTTTGTTAAAAATCTGACTTGAAGGCCCCTTCCTCAGTTTTGATGGTTGTCCAGCCTGGGAAGTTGTTTTCAAATCCAAGTTTCCCCCCTTGCAAAAGTAACTATCCTAGTAGAAAGGCTTGTTCTGCTTCGGTTTAAGTAGGTAGGTAACTCTTTCCCTTCCATGTCAGCCCCAGGGCTAGGTGTGCTTCCCTGTAAGTAATGCCCCCGCCCCCCGGTTTAATTCGGTTTCCTCTCAAAGGATCGCCTCCAGCAACGCCAGGGGGATTCAGCAGGGATCTTGACCTCACGGGCATCTTCCGGGCAATAACAAATCATAATAACCATAAGCCCCGTTGCACGTGCTGGGCGCCCCTATCCCAGCCACCCTTTTTTTCCACCCCACCCGCTTTGCGTCAGCGAAGATGTCGCAAGAGGGACTGCCCCCGCCCCGAAGGGAGTCCGCCTTCTTCCGCCCGCAAGGCTTCGGCGCGCGGACCTTCGCCCCCTGCCCGGTCCCGCCAGGGGCAGATCTCCTTCGGCGGCCCAGGCGAGGCGAGGCAGCGGCGAGGCGCTCCCAGGTAACAACAAGTGCCTGTCCGGGAGGGAAGGAGGGAGGGAAGGAGGGAGCAGCGCGCAAGGGCGGCGGCGGCAGGAAACCGTGGGATCGGGAGGACTCGGAAAAGACGGAGCGGGTGGTGGTGGTTATAAGGCCTTCGACGCCCACCGTATGAAAGCCGGGGGCTGTCGTGAGCGACTGTCGCTGTCCTCCGCCGAGCCTCGGTAACGGGATGTCCAGAGGGAGAGAGAGAGAGAGAGATTGAAAGGGAAACGCAACCGGGATGCGCAGAACGAGACGGGCGGGACTCCCGGGGTGCTTTCACTTTCGTTTCTCCCCCAGTGGGCGCTTGCTTACGGCCCGATCGCAGTTTCCATGGGTGGAAGGCACGACCCCTGCTTTATCTTGCTAGGGAACGATCAGGAATAGGAAACGCACAGGAGCGGGGTGGCGGTTGCCTCCATCAAGATTTCCATCCACGATCCACCTAATCCGCCCTTGTCCCTTTGGGTGATGTCCTGAGGTGATCGTTTCTCCCGATCGGTGACGACATTCCTGGTTTACGAGAAACGAACCCTCTTACCGCAAATGAGGAAATGCAGAGGGTTTTGAGTCTGGGTGTGACAATGAACGGAGAGGATGTAAGACCTTAAAGGGCTCAGCGGGAGGTGCGCGGTCCTTTCTGGTGAAAAGGAAACATAGGTAGAATTATTTGCAGCACTAGGTTAAAGGGAAGAAAAACAGAAGATAGCTAAAAGATTCAGAATCGCCATTAAGAAGAATGCAGGCGTGGATCCAGAGAGACACACAGTATTCAGTTCTAGTTGCATCAAGTTTGTAAACCAAGCTGGGGAGGCATAAAACAGGAAATTGTAGAATGCAAATCCTAGATGAAGTAGTACACTTTCTCCTGTTGTTACATAAAATGGCTTGCTGAGCCATTAGAACGGATTATAGAGCCCCTTTCCAACTGACCTCATTCTAAGCTTTCCTTGAGGTCTCAATTGTTGGAGAGTCCAGGAAAGGTTGGCTTTATTGGGATAGAGGTATTGACTATTATTTTCCTTTGACGCCAGCATAACTTTCTACTTCCCCCTCCTCAGGTGGAATTGTTGAATGGTTTTTTGTTTTTTTTGAAGGGGGAGGGGGAACCTAGGTGAGGTTGAACATGAATTTATTGGGGAAGTGCTGTGCCTATAAGTGACCACTGTCTACTTGCACAACCATGAAGTTGGGAGAGGACTCCAAGTTCATCAAGACCAACCAAAAATTATAGGATGGTTGCTCAGTCAGAATGAATCCAAATGGTTATCTAAGTTTCTTTTGAATGCCTCCAGCATTGGAGCACCACAAAACCATGCAAATAACCCCTAGTTTGGTCTGTTTCCCAACTTTTTGTTCTAAGATGGTTGGCATTCATATTTGTGGGTTTTTTTTTTTTTTTTGATACAGAGTGGTGTAATGGATAGAGCAATAATCTGGGACTCTGGATAAGAGACTTCAAATCCCTACTCAGCCTTGGAAACTGACTGGGGAAATTAGAGATACAAAGTTTCCAGTAATTTTGAAGCCATGGGGGGATAATCTTCCTCCCAAAATGGAAAAATTAGGAAGAAAGAGCCCACCAAAAGGTTTCTAGAAATGTTACATCTCTAGGGGGAGTGGAGCTGGTTAAAATATTCCTTACCTATCTCACTAACCTTGAAAACCCCATCAGAGTTGCTATAATTTTGTTCTGACCATTCCAGGAGGAGGGATTTAAATGGAACTATTTCAGTTCCAGTTAGTGACACGTTCCCCATAGCCCTGGTGTAGAGATGTTTGGGGCTTCTGAGTCCTCCAAGCCTAGCCATAATATCTGGTGGTTGGATATGATAGGGCGTCTCTCTCAAAGCTACTGAGAAAGAACCAGGTAGAGAAGGATACTTAAAGTCCTAACTAGGTGAATAAAGTTGGGTCATAGGAACTATGAGGTTGTTCTCAAGCTGTTACAGAAGAGGTGGATTCTAATCAGGCGGTTTGAAATAAGGAAGGAAATGAAGTGCAGGGTTGTATAAGAGCTGCAGGAGGGTGGTGGTAGTGGTGGTGAATTGTGAGCTTGTCCCAAATCTTGGCATGGATGCAAATCCACCTGCTAAGGAGGTGAAAAATATAGGTAGCAACGTGTCTTGTGGATTTGCAATGCAAAGGTGAGACACTATGAGACCAGTGGAGAGAGTAGCCTCAATGAGAGAGAAATGGGAATCAAAAGCTTGAACCTGGCCTAGAACAACACAGGCAGTCAATGCAAGTTAGACAGGAATTGTGATCGAACTTATTCACATTTGACACCAACCTGGTAGCTGCCTTCTGCACCCATTTAAGTTTTCAACTCAGTTTCCAAGAGAAACACCATTGGAGTGGTAGATTTTTGAGATGAGAGGCACAGGCTCCAACATCTTCAGCCTCACTCCCCACATCCATCCCGGTTGGAGCACAGCTGGGCAGTCAGTCTCAAATGGTGGAAGGCTGACCTGGTCACAGCTGCACCGTGGGATCCCCTTGAAATAGCTAGGTCCATGAATAGGCTCAGGTTCTGAACATGATCCTCAAACAGGATGATAACACCACCCAATATGGGGAGATAGCCCTCCAAACATGTCAAGAGGGCTCCCCAGAAGGAGTATCACCATTTTATTCCAGTTCCGCTTAGGGATCTATTCCACAGTCTTTAAAACCGGATCTAATTCACCAATAAATTGGCTCCAAAAATTGTGCCCTCACAGTCAGCGGGTTTTTTTTTTAAAGGTAATGCCCACTTAACCGGGTTTCAGCGAGTTTTTCAAGAACCAAGGCGGAGGGTAGGTATTTTTTAATCCAGTTCGAAATGCGTGTTTTTACAAGAGGAAAACATTAGTGGGGCGCAGAAAACCCATTTTATTCCCTTACTGTTGTCAGTTTACCGGTTATGCGGGTTGGCAACATTCTATCTTGCTGTTTTCCCCAACTGCTGTCTCTTTGATATTTTGCTTGGGAGTCTGCCAGCCAAGTCGGAGCCAGGAGGAGGAGGAGGAGGAGGCTCAGTTGCGGGACAAGGATGAAAAGGACAAGTTGCCTCTTCTGAGGCCAACTGGTGGCAGCCGTGTGGTCCCAGCAAGGGTGTGGGTTGGCCCCTGCAGTGGGCCTCCCTTTCTGAAGACGCCCAGGTGAAATCCTCTCCAGCCAGGGACTCCATCACCATGCCAGGGGAGGGGGGAAAGCGGCTGTGATGAAAGAAGAGGGAACTCTCTTCTCCGCAAAGGAGCAAAAGGGAATCTGAGGCTGGCGAGCATACTAGTGAGTGACTGACAGGCAGCCTGTAGTGGCGAAAGCCAGGCATGGAAGGGCTCTCCCTTGAAGGCCGTCAACGAGGAAGCCCCTCATTGGTGGCTTCCTCAGGCGAGACTGAGAGCTCTTCAGCCTTGGCGGCAGTGGCACCAGGTTGAGAGCTGGCGCGGAAGTGAAGGGCAGGACAACTGGCACCAGCTCCTGCCAGCACTGGCATATCTTTAATCTCTCTTTCTTTCTCACACACATACACACACCATTGTATGTACGCATGTGCACACACACACATTCTCGCCCGCCCACCTGCCTTGTCTCTCGAAGGTGGCAGCCTTGCTGCTCCACCTCATGTTGATATCGCGGCCCAAATCTTTATTCCATTGACACCCCACCCAGCTTAGCTCCTGTAGCACCAGAGCTTTTAAACTCCACATCGCCAGAAGTCTCCCTCGGAGCTTCTAGATGTGGGTTAATGACCTGGAGACATATAAAATGAGGTTACTTAAACCACGTCCATGGGAATGTGGGAACCACATTTTCAGTCCTGTGACAACTTCAGAAAGAAACACGGCTTTTATCATTAACCACCTCTTTCGCCCCTATGATAGGGTCCTTAGTACATTCTATTATGGAGGCCAGGCAGTGCTGGTGTAGCATAGAAGGAGGCAGGCCCAAGGCCACAAGAGGGTGTTCTTGTATGTTGTAGACAGAGCTATAATAAATCATGGGAAAGTGAAACTGCAGAAACATGGTCCTAATGTAATTTTAATTTTATTGGACATTTTCTGTTGTTTCTCAGTCCAGGGCAACTTCTTTTTTTCCCTCCGCCTTGCCAAAGCTGCTGCATACATTATGCACAATGTAAGAACAGTACTTAGTAGGCTTCCAAATAGATCCATGACAGGGCAAAGGTTGCACATGCCTGCCTTCTCTAGTTATTTGCTTTCTTGATATCACAACCCCAGATTCAATTGTTCACTATCTGTAAACGGATGCTGATTGCTGCCTCTGGCTGTCGCTGCAGTTTGTCTATTCAGATACCACATCACAGTTTCACCGTGCAAGGTATAGCTTGTGTGCTTTCATGCCTAGCAGCTGTTATGTAAATAAGGGTTTGGGTATGAGGCAGAGCCAAGGTGTTTACTGATTTTCATCTGCTACTGTGTTTGGACTTTCACACTCACTTCCGTATTCTTTGTGGTTTCATTTGTGTTGAGACTGCATGGCCTCTATCAGTATCAGCGGTTCCATATGACCTACTGTGGAATCCGTTTATTAACAGTCCAGATAAGCCAGTGATGCAATGGGGAGGTCTATGGTGGAGGAGCCACCACTTTCTAAGCCTTGCCAGCCTGGTACTTAGCATAGGATGTCATATTGAAGTGGGAACGGGTTTGTTTTCCATGGCTTCAGAGACTAGGACTTGGGGCAGTGGTTTCAAACTACAGGAAAAGAGATTCCATTTGAACATTAGGAAGAACTTCATGACAGTCAGAGCTGTTTGGCAGTGTAATATGTTCCTACTTCTTTGGAGGTTTTTAAGCAGAGGCTGGATGGCCATCTGTTGGGGGTACTGTGATGGGGTTCCTGCATGGCAGGGGGTTGGACTAGATGGCCCTTGAGGTCTCTTCCAACTCTATGATTCTGTGATTTTATAAAGCATGATGTGTACAGTAGCTTTTGACCTTATCCTTCTTAAGACCAGTTCTCTATCCCAACATCTCTCTGGTTCAGACAGAAGATAAAACCATGACACAACCACTCCCAGTGTGTTTGGTAAATGCAGAGGCTCTGTATCAGTGGATACAGAGCTACTCCTAATTTTTGCCTCAGCCATGGCCTCTTCTTATCTACACTGATGCAGAACATTGCCAGTGATGTGGCCTCTTTAGCAGCCACACAGGGAGGAGCCTTAACTAGAGCACGTGCTTTGTTGTCACAGGGTCTCAGGTTCAGTCCTGCCAGCACCAAATTAATTTGTGAAAAACCCACCTAAACCCCTGGAGAAACATTGCCAATCAGTTTTCACAATTTCTACTGTGATAGAAAAATGAAGGGTCTAATTTGGGGTAATGGTGTGTTCCTATGGCCAGCTTCTTCATTTGCAGATTCTGAACTTGATCCTCAATTGGGACAATAACACCGCACAATATGGGGAGATAGCCCCCCAAATATATCCACAGGGCTCCCCAGAAGGAGTGTCACCATCTTATCCTGGTTCAGCTTAAACCAGTGATGGCGAACCTTTTAGAGACCAAGTGCCCAAATTGTGATTCAAAATCCATAATTTCTCTTTGCAAAGTCCAGATACAGCAATTTAACCTGAATACAGGTGGCTGTGAAGGGGCAATATCGGGTGCCCACAGAAAGGCTTCTGAGTGCTACCTTTGACACTCATGCCATAGGTTCGCCAACACTGGCTTAGTCGATTCCATTATGGAGGCCAGGCAGTGTTGATGTAAAGCATACAAGGCTGCAGGCCAGAGGCCACAAGAGGGTGTTCTTGTATGTTGTAGACAGAGCTATGATAAATCATGGGAAAGTGAAACTGCAGAAACATGGCCCTAATGTAATTTTAATTTTATTAGACATTTTCCGTTTCTCAGTCCAAGGCAACTTGCCTTTTGTTCTCAGCCTTGTCAAAGTTGCTCACTCCTGCTGTGTATGTTATGCACAATGCAGGGGCAGTACTTAGGCTTTCAAATGTATCCAAGACAGGGCAAAGGTTGGGCTTGCCTGCCTTCTCTAGTTATCTGCTTTCTCGATATCATAACCTCAGATTCAATTGTCCGCTATCTTAAATGGATGCTGATTGCTGATTGCTGGCTCTGGCTGTCGCTGTACTTTGTCTGTTCAGATACCACATCTGGTCTCTGTATGTTGGCCTCCATGGTGTTTGAAGCTTGGGGAGGCAGGAGAGCTTTGCTAGAATTCTCTTGGTTTTCACAATGAATATTAGAGAGGGGCATGAATTGATTTGTGCTGCTTTGCAGAAAGTTGTTTGCATAGTGCCATACGT
>JAHTLZ010000379.1:37913048-37923124 GCA_023846285.1 Phrynocephalus versicolor | reverse complement strand
TGTATGTATGTATGTATGTATGTATGTATGTATGTATGTATGTATGTGAAGGCCAACTTGCACTTCTTACATTGCTTACTGGAAGTCCTGATTTTTTCTTTCTTTCTAGCTTGAAGTTCATGCCCCCCCAGGCAAGCCAGTTGGATATATAAAGCAACTCTGGGATCCCTGTTTGCCTAAATTCACTATACAAAATGAAGCCAGAGAAGATATACTTAAAATTATTGGGCCGTGTATAGTGTGCAGCTGTTGTGAAGATATTAATTTTGAGGTAAGGTAATATTCAAACACTATAGTCCAGTCTCAGAATAGGGAATGTCCAGCACTCTAAAAGTTATTGGAATCTAACCCTGGTCAACTTTATCCAGCATAACTAATGGTGTGAAACTTATATGAATTGTAGTAATGACTGGATAGCCATACTTTCCCCACCCCATATATATCCCATTGGCACTGCTAGTGCACCTGTGAAGCAAGTGATATGATTCACGTGTGTGTTCTAGGATACATCATGTAATCAGATGAGTTTATTGCCATTTTAGTGACCATGACTATATCCTACAGGATCCTGAAATTTATAGTTATTTTTAAAGGTTAGTTTAGGAATGAATAAAGTTTATTTGGATTTGGGGTACAATGACCCCCAGACATTTCATGGTTCAGGTATTGCGGTCCCCCCGTGGGGGGTGGGGGGCAGGCGATCCGGTTGCTCTGCGCGGCCCTCCCACGCACCCCCGAGAAACTTCGGCGGGAGGTAAGCGCCACACAATTCCCCCCCCCCCCGCTTACGCATATTGCAGATTTTCGTGCATCGCGGGTGGGGTGGGTCCCTAACCCCCGCGATCAGTGGGGGGTTACTGTAATTAATTTTGTTTTTCAAAAATTTGAAGAGGGGGAAGCTTGTAGTACCTAAACGCATCCTGTATTTCACAGTGGCCCCACCAAATGCGTCTGGGAGCGCACAAGACTAGATCTCTGTCTCCTGATACCACTCATCTGCATCTGGCCCTTGAAGTACCCCGGTTTTAAGCCTGGAGATTTCACATCTCCATCATGGTTTGTAACCTGTGATGGACTTTTCCTCTAGGAATCTGTCCAATCCCCTTTTGAAGGCATCCAGACCAGATGCTATCACCACATCCTGAGTTCCACAGACTAACAACATGCTAGTAAAAAAAAATATGTTCTTCTGTCTGTTCTCACTCTTCTAACCCTCAATTTGAATGGATGTTCCCTAGTTCTGGTATTTTGTGAGAGGGAGAAGAGCTTCCCTCTATCCACTTTACTCATGCCCTGCATTATTTTGTACATCTCAATCATATCCCCCCTCAGGCGCCTTTTTTTCCAGACTAAAGAGCCCCAAATGTTTTAGCCTTTCCTCAGAAGGGAGGTTCCCCCTGCCCGGTAATCATTTAAGGGAGTGTTTTGTTTTGCCATTGAAGACTGTCTACCTCAATTTTTTTTAAAGGTGAAGTCAAAAGATGAGAAGAACACAGTGGGAAAAATTTCAAAGCAGTGGACTGGCTTTGTGAGAGAAGCCTTTACTGATGCTGACAACTTCGGGATCCAGTTCCCATTGGACCTTGATGTTAAAATGAAGGCCGTCATGCTTGGAGCCTGCTTCCTTATAGTAAGTCTAATAGTTTCACTAGCTGTGTCATTGTCAATATTAGGACTCACTAAATACAGTGGTACCCCAATTTATGTAAATAATCCATTCCCTGCAACGCTACATAACCCAGAAATTATGTAAACCAGATCTGAATGGTGTGCAATGCATCCTTGGAAATTAAGTCATTCAGAAAAAAAAATGTGTAAAATGTTGTTGGTTTTTTGCGTAAAAATGTGTAAACTGGGTTTTTAATGTAAAAAATGCATAAACAGACTCATTGTTTTCAAAGGATTTCATTACGTAACCGGGGTACCACTGTGCATCAGAGGGTACTTGGTGCATGTGCCTGACTCCCTGTTCCTTATGAGACCCTTGGAGCCTAGTGAGACTATCTGAATCATTGTGGCTGTCTAATTAATGAAAAAGCAGATGAGGTTTACTGGCACCAGTTGGAAGTGCAGTGGACAGCTTTGGCACAAGTTCCTCCTTTCCTTCTAGTAGTGTTAGGCAGTCCCATTGATCCAAGATGGATAACAGCAATTAACTCTAAATTTAGACCTTCTTTTATAGACAAGAAATGTATTTTGAAAACAATTTCAAATGAGAAGAAATTTCAAAACAGTTATCATACGGTAATTTAGACACTTCAGTTAAATTACAAGATGGCATAAGGTAATTACTTCCAGAGGGCTTTTGCCAATCAGGATGTGCCGCTGGCCAGGAAATCTGCAGAGTAATAAACAGCTGACTCCTAATGTTTTGATAACTGTAAAATAAATAAATGATTAGATTTTTTTTTAAAAAAAATCACTTCAAATGCCAAAGGCAAAATTGAAGCGTCTTGGATTGGAAAATAAAAATAGGAAAATTTGATGATAGGTTATGCCACAACAGTATCTTCAGGATTTTTTGGGAGGTGGACATAATTCACTTCTTAAAAATAAACCTTCGGTTTATTAATGTTGGATTCAAAAAGCCAGGCTGTGGTCCAGTACTGCTGCACAATGCCATGCCCTTATTGCCAACACAAAAAAACGGTGCCAAGCTTACAAAGTAAAGGGAAGTGTGAATATTGATAACAAGTCAATATAGTCTACAGCAGTGGTTCTCAGCCTGTGGGTCCCCAGATGTTCCTGGACTGCAACTCCCAGAAGCCTCCACCACTCGCTGTGCTGGAAAGCGTTTCTGGGAGTTGCAGTCCAGGAACATCTGGGGACCCACAGGTTGAGAACCACCCGTCTACAGGATACCCTTTTCTGCTCATTCCCATTCACAAAAGGGACACCACACAATGGAAAATCCCAGAAGGTGACTCCTTTTTTTTTACCGGTTAACCTCTTCTCACCCAGACATAAAGCAATTGTTGGGGCTGCTTTTCAACAGGTGTGAATGGCAGAATGACACTAGGTAGAAAGAATTGTGGGTGAACCAAAATGGTGCCTATGCTGCCAACATGGTGATGGTTCTTGCTGAGAAATTGCTGGAAACTATTCCTTTTCTCTGGGCAAATTCTGTGAAATTGCCTCTACTCACACATACACATGTCTGTATCCACAAGTAGTGTAGATAATTTCAAGAAACCATTTGTACACAGCTAGACCTGCAAACATATTCTCCTTTCCCCTGGCAGTTTATTATGCTGGGTTCTGTGAGTCTCAATTCCTCAAGAGTTTTCCTATTCAAGTTTGGTTTTCAAATAGGTTTTCTTTTAAAAAAAAAAAAAAGCAATGGAAGGTTTTACATTCTAAAAAGAACTTATCTAATGACTGTCTTCTCCTTGTTTCCCTTGTATAGGATTTCATGTTTTTTGAACATGGAGGAGACCGACAACAACGTGCTGGGGTCTGGTAACACCTCGGTTGTGCATTACAATTGTTTCAGAGACTCTTCTTGCTTGACTTCTGCTCTTGCCTCGCTAAAGTGAGGCATTTCCAATGAGAGATTGCTGTGCCTTTTGATTTTTAAAGGAAAAAATATGCCTTGTGATTTTTGCCCATACGCCTATGGTATATGTGCTATCCAGGAAATTTTAAACATGTCATTCTGTTTGGGTTATTGTATTTAAGATAGACAGAACGTTCCACAACAATTCATATTTCTAGAAGGGTAGCCAAATTACCTTGTTGTAAAAACTAAACAAAGCAAAGCTGAGCAGGAACATTTAGTACTGTAAAGGCAAACTAATTGTATTTCACATAAGCTTCACTTCATTAATATCATAGAACTCTGATAATGTGTTGTCATATTCTGGTGTTCCTAAATGTAAATATTTATCATATTATTAAGTATTTTCTCTACTGAGCTTGCAACACTGCTTTTGGGTGAGCAAGTGTATTTAAATTTATAAAATATAATGGACTATTCTCTAAGAAAAGTTTCAACACACTGTTTTGCATCTGTAGTTATACTATCCTCCTTAGAATATGTATTCCAAATATCAGACAAAAACAAAAGAAAAAGAAAAAATAAAGAAATGTGGCACTTTAAAGACTAACTGCTATATTTTAATGTGTGCTTTCACAGACATCTTCACTTCCTCATTCCATTTTATCAGATACTACCTGTTAATCACTGTTAAGCAATAGAATGCACAAGTTACTTGCTGTCCTGTACATAGAATATCAAAGCAGAAAATATTATATGTTTGTATTCTTTCCTACGAAGAATAATTTCAGTGGTCTCGAGGCCAAACTTTGGAATTCCCCCTCCTTTTCTTTGCTTTATACCTTTTTTCGTATAGGACTGGGCACCATTGCCACTTAAACCTCCTTCAAGAACACTCTTTTGGCCCCTTTGGAGTTTAAACCATGGTTCACATTCTGTTAACCATAGTTTACACTACAGATGGGCACAAACCATGGTTTGGTCTGTTTCAGTGCCTCACAGATGCCGGGCACCTCATTCCCCTCTCCCCCCCATGTGATTGCCCACTTACTCCTTTCAGCATGCTTCTTTCCCTGCCTTCATGTCACTGTCTTTTCAGATGAAGAAGCAGGGCAAGGAAGTGTTCTGAAGCTGGTGATGGGGTTAGGTTAGGCTTACCCGACTGTTGCCAGTGGGGGAGGATCAAAGAGCCGTCAAAGGGTTGGACAATTTGGAGTTTCTCTGGGACGTGGGAGCATAAGACAGTAGAAGTTCCAGAGAAGTTGGTAAGTTCTGAACCCCCTCCCAGGGGAAAGCTGCTCTCCACTGGTGTGCTACAACTACGGAATTCGTCCTGCTCTGCCGACCAATGCATCCTGGGTCCCCCACCTCTTCATAGAATGGCTTTTTCACTCAGGTAGTTTTGACGACGGGGACAAAGCTTGCTCTGAGCAGTGGCCAAATCGTCTTCCCAAGGGACACCAGGATGGCTCGGCTTTTGATCATCCCGTCTTGTCTGAGTCTGGTTCTCTTTTCCTTCCACACCTTGCAAGCCAGAATGAAAGGGCTTTGTGATCAACAACAACACTTCTACTCTTAAAGGGATCAAAAAGACAGGGTGGCAGAAAAAGGTGTCAGTCCTCACTGCGCAGTCCTGTCGCTTTCCAGTTGTCAGCTGATAATGTGTGTAAGGTATAATAAATTCACAGACTTTTCTGTTTCTCTCTTGCATGCTTGCACTGTCACAGAAAGAAAAATCAAAGATTTATATGGCAGAAGGCTAGTTGAATGCATAGCAGACAGACAGCAGAGCAACAGAAAAATCAACTCACCCTGACTGATGCTTGTCATGATTCCCGTTCATGTCCATGATATTCATCCTTCAAACCATCAGGGAGAGGCCTAGGATTAAGTATCATTACTTAATCTTGGTATGTGAGCTGCCATGCAACAGTGACACATGCTGCTACGTACTCGTGTAATGGAAAAAGAGGATATAGGAATAAAAGAACCTTGACAGCTGAAACTGCACAACAGGATTTTGATTAATATAGAGTAAAAACAGTAGCTTTCCATACTACTTTCCAAACTGCTCTGTCCCATCTGGAGCCGTCAGGGAGCTATGTGAGGCTGCTGTTTGTGGATTTCAGCTGCGCCTTTAATACGATCCTCCCCAGAGACTGATGTCCAAACTAGGGGCCTTTGTTTTTTTTAATTCCATATGCCTCTGGGTGTTGGACTTCTTGACTGACTGCTCCCAGAGGGTTAGAGGAGGGTCTTATATGTCTACAGCTCTCAGTCTCAACACCGGCTCCCCACTGCCGGGCTCATCCTCAGGGGGGGGGGGGGGGATAAGACCGCCTATCGGGATGAGGTGAAGCGGCTCTGTGATTGGTGTGAGGATAAGAACTTGGTCCTAAATACCATTAAGACTAAGGAACTGGTTGTAGATTATAGGAGGAATGACGGACATCCAGTCCCTGTACATTTGCAGGGACTGTGTGGAAAGGGTGGCTGCCTTTAAGCTTCTGGGTGTTATTAAGCAGGGCCTAACTTGGAGTGCTAATAATATGACTCTGGTGAAGAAGGTCCAATAGACAATATATTTTCTCAGGCTCCTAAAGGGGAATAATCTAAGCGAGGAACTGCTGGTGTCCTTCTACCACTGCTCTAATGAAGGCATTTTGCCACCCAGAGACCACTTGGTACTGGGACGGCTAAAAGGTTTTGTAAATAAATACTATGCCTGTGTTTGGTTTTCTAGCTGCACAGCTGTGGATAAGAAAGTGCTCCAGAGGGTTATTACCACAGCCCAGAAGATTATTGGCCACCCTCTCCCATCTTTGGGAGCCTAGCACAGTCCCTGCATGCCTTCAAAAAGGCTCTGAAAACCTTTTTAAGGAGGCATATGACGACCTTTTCATTTACAGTAATTCTTCTTTTTTTCTTGCCCGCGCCGCCTGTAGTGGAGGGTTTTCCCCTCTTTATCCTATTAGTTTTTTTTCTTCTCTCCCTTTTTTTTCCTTACCTGTTATATACATTGTTGTTTTATTCTTGTCTGTAAACCACCCAGAGTTCCTTCTGGAAGATAGGTGGTATAAAAATGCAACAAATAAATAAATAATAAATAACTGTTTAGTTCCTGTGGTCTTAAAAAGGCAATAAACATTGTACAGGATCCGTCCTACCCCGGACATTGTCTGTGCATTGCTGCCTTCGGGCAAGAGATATAGGACAAATAAAGCAAGAACAAACACATTAAAAGATTTTTTTAATCCCAAGAGCTATAATCACCTTGAATTTGAGTGCTTAATTAAATAGTGTAATCTGATTGAGTTGTGGTGTGTGTGTGTGTGTTTAAATTATGACAATAAAGTTATCTTCTTGACAGTTCAAAGCATGGACAATTTGATTGATTCAGGCTCCAAAATGGGAAGCTGATTCAAAAAGAGCCCGGTTGCTTCCTGCTTCAACATCTCTGCCACCATCAACCTATGCTTGCTTCATAGATAGGCAGCCAATGTGGAAATCATAAGGATGTTCCTGCAATCGGCACTGTCATGCAACATACTGTTAAGAAACAGACCATAAAAGGGTCTCTTCTCTCAGTGGCCCAAGGTTACTTCAGTCATCTTCAGCTTGCAGTTTCTACTTATGCAATTGATGATGACTGAAATCCCCCTTGAACCACCTGGTGTTTGATGCACTGTGCTTAACTAAAGAGGTCACTATGAAGGTAAAGGTAAAGGTTCCCCACACACATGTGTGCTAGTTATGTCCAACTCTAGGAGTGGCGCTCATCTCCGTTTCTAAGCTAAAGAGCCAGTGTTGTGCAACTCGTGGCCATGTGGCCAACATGGCAGAGTGCATGAAACTGTTTATGTACCTGCTTTTTACAGCAGCACCTGTTTATCTACTTCAATTTACATGTTTTTGAACGGCTAGGCTGGCATGAGCTGGGGTTAATAGCGGGATCTCACTCCACTGCATGGCACCCGGGATTCAAACCGACAAGTTCATAGTGTGCTCAGGATTTGTGATTAAGTGAACTAGAGCAAATGCTGACTCAGTGAAAACATCATCAAGGCCAGACATAACCCCAAACTGACATTTTAAAAGACAGATGAATAGAACTACTGAACATTTTCAGTCACCTACAGTCTTAACTGTAAGAAACATATAAAACACATGTTATCAACAATCTATAGCTGATTCCATAATTATAACCTTCCTCACAGATTCCAGGTGGGTAGGTTCTATTCACTGACATTGTCCTAATCTTTAACAGGTACTACCACACAACATGGTACTGGCACAGGAACAAGACCACACTGTAAAGCTGGATGCCAGCTGTGTTCCCACCTCTAATCTGGTGTCAATATGACTAGTCCCAGCCATCTCACTTGGAAAATCAGTCTTCAGTTGTTGGTCATCACTCAATGAGATCTATGCCATCTACTGCCAACAGGGACCCCATATATACTGTACAGTACCATCCAGACAAGCTCTGCACAAGAGCAGAAGCTGACACAAATCAGGCTTCAGAAATTGTACAGCAAGACCCAGTTTCAGAAGACCTCATCTGTTCATAATCTGAAAGTACATGTTGTACAAAATCCCCAAATGTGTATAAGGGCTTGAATGCAGACCAAGGATTTGTAGGCCACTATAGCCTAACATTCTTGCCAAGAAAGCTATGCCAACATAAAGGAAACTGTAACTCGCTGCAGTTGCTGATAATTTACGAGTCCCTGCTTGGGTTCTTCATTAAACACCAATCCAGTGAAAACCTTAGGGGGGCTACTTATTAATTAATTAGCAGAGATCTGCTCCTGAGGTTGCAACTTTTCCACTGCTGAAACTGCACAACAATATTTTGATCAGTATTGCGTAAAAAGCCATTTTCTTGACAGTTCAAAGCATGGACGCCTTGATTGATTCAGCACCCCCCAAAATGAGAAGCTGATTCAGAAAAAAGCAGGTTGCTTCCTGCTTCAACATCTCTGCCAACACTGACCCATGCTTCCTTCACAGATAGGCAGCCAATGTGGAAATCCTAAGAATGTTCCTGCAATTGGCCCTGTCATGCAACATACTGTTAAGAAACATAGATCATAAAACAGTCTCTTCTCTCAGTGGTCCATGGCTGCTTCGGTCATCTCCAGCCTGCAGTTTCTACTTATGCAATGGATGACTGAAGTCACAAGAACATAAGAACATAAGAACAGCCATGCTGGATCAGGCCAAAGGCCCATCTAGTCCAGCTTCCTGTATCCCCCATTGAACCACCTGGTGTAGAGACAGCTTTGCAGGTGGTTTGCTTTTTAAAAAACAAAATGTTAATTTTTTGAGGACCAAGCACATACACTTATATTTCATACATCTAGTTCCATAAATATTACACAAACATGCTTACCCTTCATTTATCCTCCTCCCCCCCCCCAGCAAGCAACTAATTCCTATCCCCTTTCATATTATACATTATCAAAGTGTTGTGGTCTAGCCCATTTCTCATTCTCAGGTTTTCCTTTTATCCATTCTATAAACTTATCCCATTCCTTTAGAATTCTATTCCCCCCCCCCAATCTTTCCTTCTTGTATTATTGATATCAATTCATTTATATATATAATTTTATTATATTTTTATATATTATATTTTATATATATACTTTCCATATGTCATATTTCCATTTTTCTTCATCCTTCCATCCAGTTGTTAATACCATTATGGCTCAAGCTGTTCCATAATACACAATCTTTTTTATTTCTCTCCAAATGACTTCTCTTACCACCAATCCTAACAAAGTTCTATTTTTATCTTAATCCTTTTTTTGTTATTTCTGTTAACTAATTTTGTACTTTGTTCCAAAATGTTCTTATTTTCTCACACTTCCATAGCATATGCCCAAAAGTTCCCTTTTCTTTCTTACAATGCCAACAGTAGGGCAAAACTCTCTTGTCAATTCTTTATATCTGTGGGATATAACACCACTTATGTATTTATGTAGTACTTCGACTACATATCCTTAGTGTTTCCATTTTTACATCTCTTACTCCCCTTACCGTAATCTCAATCTTTTCTTTATTTAAATCTATATCTTCTTCTCAAACATATTTGATTATATTTTCTGTCTGATTGCTCTAACTAACAAAAAATTGTAAATAGCTTCTGCTCCAACCTTGTTCTCTGCATATTTTTATACATTAATTCCCCCTTTGCAGGTGGTTTGCATCACACAATATATTAGCCCCAGAAATCAGTAATTATTTCAGTACTGCTTTTCAGTAAATGTCACTTGGTTATTTCTGTTTCTGGAACGGGATCCATCTTGATCTAGACTTAATGCTAAATATTTCGTTCTTTGTGTCTAAAGAGGTGGACCTCAATCCCTGATAGGGCACATTGGGGGGAAAAAACAATTAGTCCTTCTATTGCCAAGTCGCTTTCTGTTTTTAATGATATTTATTCTTTTGTTGTTGTTGAATCAACCAAAAACAAAAACAACAAAGCAAAATGGAAACATAGTAAAGCAGAGCTTCCTTATAAAGAAAGAAAGAAAGAAAGAAAGAAAGAAAGAAAGAAAGAAAGAAAGAAAGAAAG
>JAHTLZ010000379.1:37902340-37913038 GCA_023846285.1 Phrynocephalus versicolor | reverse complement strand
TTGCAAAATACTTGCAATACACAGACGCGAAGCCTGGAATCTAACTCTCTACTCCCTGAGCAGTTACAAAGTTCCCTGTCTTTGGCAGTCAATAGCCATTTGCAGCAACCGGGCTCCCCTGGACCCGTCCACATTCGCGGCTGGGTTCCGAACGGCTCTTGAAATGGAGAGAGCCAGGAGGCAAAGGTAGACATCGGGAGGCGCTCCGGACGGGCTCCGGCTTCCCTTTCCTCCCCTTGGCAAAACAGCACTCCCTGCCTTTTCTGCCTCCGGTTTTCCACGCTTCCTCTGGACGTCCGGGTGCCAGATCGCTCTGCTCCGCGCGCTGGTTTCCCGGAGTCGGCTGCAGAGCGAGGGTGCCACCAGGCTGCCGAGTCGCTCGCTGTTCACCGGCTGGGCAGAGGGGGAAAAGGCGCGCCTCCGATCTTCGCCAAGGTACCAACTCCCCCCCCGGCCCGCCCCCAGAACTGGCTGCAGAGAGTAGTGGCGAGAGCGCCCAAGGGGCTTCCCAGCGGAGCGCTCCGACCCGCGCAGCGAATTGTAGCACGGTGATCCTGGCGGCTCTTGCTTCGATTGTTGTGGGAACGACGGAGGAAGCAGGGTGGGGTGTTGTTCGCAGCTGAAAAACGAGCCCTCGAGTCCCTCTCCGCGTCCGTTTCATTTCTGTGGAATAATGTTACCTTAAAAGCCTCTGCTGGAACCAGAAGTCCAGAGTAACTCATTTGGGGAGTCTTCCCAACAACGGGTTTACTTGCTTACTCAAGTTGGTCATCCAGTTGCTTCTTCTGACTTATAACAGTCCTCTGATTTAGTGACCTCGAAAAAGTCTTACCATTAAAAGACCTGCTCAAGTCTTGCAAACTGAAACCTACATTTTTATCTCTTATTTTGCTTTCCTCTTTTCCTGCATGATTGTCTTTTTCCAGTGAGTTTTGTAGGAGGATACCTTCACTTTAATATTTTTTTCTTTATTATAGGAAGAGTTGATTGCTAGACCAATATGCCAGTAGGCGCCTGGAATAGGAACTGGCAAGCCATTCCAGTATTCCTGCCAGGAAAACTCCATGGACGTGGAGTCACGAAGGGTCGGTCATGACCATAAAGACACAACACACACACACACACACACAAACACACACACACAAGTGGTGAGGAACCTTCAGCTCTCCAGACATTTCTCTTCAGGCAAGCTGTGTCTGTTATATGAATCTATAGGTTCACATAGACTTTGTGTTTGTAACTACTTATAACCTTGTAGCTTTAATGTAATGTTGTTTAATGCTGTAAATGTCCCTCAATTCCTTGTTCTCAATACTTGAACATGTTTTAATTGTACTGAACTGTATATTATTTCTCATTACTGTAAGCTGCCTTGGGTCTTTTTCCAAGAAGAAAGGCAGGGTAAAAATAATAAATAAATAAATAAATAAATAAATAAATGTTTTGGACCACAACTCCCAGAATTCTGAGCCTAGATTGCCAATAACAAATGACTGTGGGAGTTGTGGTCCAAAACATTTGGAATGCCAAAGGTTCACCACCACTGGCATATGCCCTCCTTCACCACATTTTATCAAATCTCTGCTTTTCTTGTCTGCTGTACTCACTGCCCAGCTTTCACCTCTGTACACAGTAACTGGCAATGCTGTCGCATGGCTAAATGGGACTGCCCTACACAGTGACACACCCACATTATTTCCTGCTTCTTTTCCTGCTGCCTTTCTGAGACTCAGTCATCTTGTGATTTGTCAGCTGCAGCCTCCTTTTGGATGGATGACAGACCAAGGTGTATGAAATAGTCAGCTATTTGATCATCTGATCATTCCAGAGTGCACGACCTGCAACAATAGGCTCAAGTTAAGAGAACCCAGCTTTTGGCTGAATATCAGGAACTACTTCCGAACTGTCACAGCATTACAGTAAAGGAACCAGTTACTTCAAGAGGTGGTGAGTGCTCCAACACCTGAGAAATTCGTACGGCAGATATCCTTTGATGGGTACTTGTGCATGGAGCAGAGGCTTGGACTTCATGGCCTTATAGGCTCCTTCCAACTTCACTATTCCATTTCTTCACTGTTAACCTTAAATTATCTAACGCTATTCCATAATAATAAACTGTTGCTAGATCCTTACTTGGATCTTCTTAACGCTCCCCTGTAATTCTTCTATGGCACTTTCTTCTCTGCCGTTCCTCAGTGGTAGTGGTCTCATTTACACATCTGAAATTGCCAATGTTTTCCCACCAACATTGACTCATCTTTCATATGAATCTGAACTTTCTAAGTCTTAGAAAGAAGCAAGAAAACTGAACAATGATGATACTGGTAGGGAGAAATCTCCTTTTGCTGGACAGGTGATGGTTCTCATAACCTTGTATGTGACAGATCAACAGTGACAGGCATATGTCCCTTCTTTTGTTAAGTGTTGAGGAGATGAGGAAAGCAGACTAGGTTGTCTTGTGTTTTATTGAAGGAAGCATAGATAATAGCTGTATGCAGCAGCAACAATTGTTGATTTATGACTCTCCTCAAACTTTCCCAGGTATGGGACTGGTATCTTTGAAATTAGGGATGTGATCATTGTCCCAAGAGAGCCCAATCATTAGCCAGGTTGTTTAGATGAGTTAATGGATTTTTTAATGCACAATACCATTACTTTGATGGGGAGTAGCATGCCCACCTGCTTTTGTCTATATCAGGGTTGGGAAGAGTAATTAACAGTATTTTGATGGTTGTGGGTTTAACTGAGAGAAAAATCAGCCCGGGAGCTAGTGAGTCATCCAGAATTATTCATGAATGAACAAAATACGAGGGCCCTGGTCTAGATAAATTGCTGCAATCCTATGTACATTTATTTGAGCCAATATGATCCTAATGTTCCCGACATCTAAGAAAAAGTGCAAACAACTTTTTCAGCGTATTTACTTGGTGTGTGTTGTCTGAAGGATTTCTCAGGCTACACAGAGGGTGTGTCTCATACTCAGTCACACAGCCCTTTATCTGCCTGGTTTTGGTTACACCCAGGAGGGCCATCATACTAGCCATTGGAAATTCTTCCTGGGGGATATATATGGTCACAATATTTTCCACAGGCATGCCAGAAAATTGTTGTAGTATGTCTCTTCCCTTTAAGAACCATCTTCCATATTACCCAATGCTATTTATGAGAGGCTTTACAATTTCACTTTGAGTTGTAAGGTCATCAGGATGTGAGTGACCACAACCTTTGGAGCCATCAACATTCTTGTATAACTTTAACAACTGTACTCACTCACAGTCACCATTTTATCGTACAAATGCAAGTGCACCTAAGTGCACCTAACATAATAAACTGTTGCGAGATCAGAACACTTGCAAGACGAAAAAGAAAAAGAATTCATCAAGGTAGCTTAATCATTTATTTTCTTTCTATTTTCCCTTTTTTGATGCTGGTCATATTTATACTTCTAAAGGAGTCCTCATTACTCTCCCATCCTCACAACAATAATTAATAGCACTATATCATTTCTCCAAAAATATAATAAGAAAAACTAAAATGCAAAGGCACTTAAGACTTGTATTTGATGTGCTATTTTTTCCTGCAAGACTGTGGACACTGAGTGACTTCCAGAAAATACTGCATATGACTAAAATTAAATCTGTTCTTTTGCATTCCTATTACTCTGTGGTATTTATTTTTATATTGTTTCTGTCTGAGCATATCATTTTGAGACACGTACCTGACTGGTTTTGTATGAGGTGTTTCCTTTGACCTCTGACTGCACATTTCAATACATTTAAGGCCAGTTCACACAACTAGTTTGTTCCCTTAGAATATCTGTTGATGGAGTCACCACTACTGCATCTTCTAGGGATATGGGAAACTATTGCCTTTGGCCCTTACTTCACGAGGCGCGGCGCTCCGCAGCGATATTGCCTTCGATTTGAATTCGGAGGCGGTCATGTGGCGGTCACGTGTTCTCGCTTCGCTCCCGCCCCTGTTTCTCAGTACTCACGAGCTGCAGTTTTAGGACCGATTCGAGCACAACCTCACCTGCTCCCTTCGCATTCGCATGCCACTTTTCAACGTTCATTATTTCCCATCCGTCCTTTAAAAAAATTCCTACCAACGGCGTATTGATGCATCGATACTGGACTGTCAGTTGCAATGGCTCTACTGATTTCAACTGTTTCCTGGCATCATTGGCAGGCCCCCCGCCGCCGCCGCTGCTGCTACTCAGGGGGGAGCCCCGCATGGCACAGCCGCCCGCCCTCCGCCGCTTGCACGGTGCCTGCCCCGGGTGCCCTGCTCTGGCCGGGCGAGGCGGCAGCGGCCCCTCCTGCTCCCGCCGCCGCCGCCGCCGCCGCTACTCGAGCGAGGAAGTAACAGCGCAAAGCGATGAAACGATATAGCGATGCATCGATAACCCTGTTTGAATATTTTTTTAAAAAACTTGAAATAAAAGCCAAAAACCGAGACCACAGGCCACGTTGGGAGCGAAGCGAAAAGATTCCCAGCCCCTGGCAGGGGAACCACTCACCCCGGTTGGAGCACGGTTAAGGGGGCGTGGTCAGGGTGGCATCTCAGCCAAAAAGGAGGAGCGTGCGGACTGAAACGATTGATTCGCACAGAAATGAGGGCTTGCCGCGAGGGCATTCCGGAACCTGTTGTCCAAAACATAACTGTGCATTTAAAAGAAAATAAGCCAAAACAGCATTCAAGTAATATTTGTTTTTAACAGTGTTGGACTGAAGGGCCTCTGTATAGCCTATAGGGCATTTTATTTGACAATGTTGCAGTTGTTATTCTGCAATGTTGTTGCTGTGCCAACAAGTCATCTCCAAGTTATGGTGAATAAGCAATCTCCAAATTTCCTGTTCTCAACAGACCTGGTAGGCTCTTCTGACATGTGGCTTGCTTTAAGTTTAAGCAATCAATCTATATTGCATTTGACCTTCCTCTTTTTCTGCTGCCTTCTGCCTTTCCCAGCTTTACTGTCTTTTCTGGAGAATCTTGTCTTCTCAAGATTTTCCAAAGTAGGTCAGCTTCCGTTTCAACAATTCTTCCTATAGAGATCGTTCAGGCTTGATTGGTCAAGAACCACTTGTTTGTCCTTCTGGCAATCCAGGGTATCTGTATTTCTCTCTCCGCCCACACCTGATTTTAAACAAAACATCTTTTTCCTGTCAGCTTTCTTGACTCTCCAACTTTCACATTTGTACGTGGTGATCAGAAACAGAACAGTACAGATGAATGTGGTCTTGGTGTCCAGTGACACATCACTGATTACACTTGATTAGCTGTTCTAATTCTTTAATTGCTGCCCTTCCAAGTCTCAGTCTCCTTTAGATTTCTTGGCCGTAGTCTCCATCTGAATTCATGTTTGAACCAAGATTTACAAAACCTTTAAAAAGTTCGGTTTCTTCTTTGTCATCATTAAAGTTGTCTAGTTTTTCTGTAGTCACGTTTTTGTCATGAAGTCATTTTAGTCTTCTTAATGTTCAACTTCAATCCTGCTTTGCCTCTTTCTTCTTTCACTTTTACTTTAAGTCATTTCAGATCATTGATTGTTTCTGCCAGTAAGATGCATAACCTAAATTACTGATGTTTCTTCCACCCACTTTCACTCCTACGTCACCTGAATCTAGTCTGACTTGCCCTTTCATGTATTCTTTGTAGGGAATGAACACATAAGGGGATAAAATGCACCCTGTCAGACACTTTTCCTTTTAAGAAACCATTGTGTTTCTCTATATGCTCTCCTAATGACAGCTTCCTGTCCATAATACAGGTTACAGTAAACCCCCGTCGATCGCGGGGGTTAGGGACCCACGTCACCCGCGATCCATGAAAATCCGCGATATGCGGAAGCAGGTGGGGGGCCTGGGGGCAGGGGGCTCACAAAAGACTCAGAGGAGCATGGGGGTGGCGCGGAGCAACCCAATTGCCCCCTGCCGCCCCCACCACACGGCTCTGATGCACTCCGGAGTCGCCCAGGGCGGCTACGGAGGGGGATGCCATCCCTCTGCGCATCCGCCTCACGCGGCTCAGAGGCACTCCGGAGGTGCCCGGGGCGGCTGCAGAGGGGAACGCTGTCCCCCCCTGCACCCATTCCGCACGGCTCTGAGGCACTCCGGAGGCGCCCGGGGCAACTGCGGAGGGGGGTGCCGTCCCTCCGTGCACCTGCCCCGCACAACTTGAAGGCCCTCCAGAGGCACCCGGGAGGGCTTTGCAGAGGGACACAGTCCCTCCGCGCAGCCCTCCTGCATGGCTCGGAGGCCCTCGCTGTCCCTCCCTGCCGCCGTCCCGTGGCTCCAAGGCCTTTCGGGCTTCTTGGAGGTGCGGGGGGCACGGAGGGACCCGATGGCCCCCTCACTCACCCCGGCGGTGCAGGTACTGCGATCCCGCAATGTAGCGGGACCGCGGGACCTGAACCGCGAAATGGCGGTGGGTTACTGTATACATCAGGAAAATCAAGTGCTGAGGGCTATTTCAGCTACTGACCACTAGGTGGACACTGGTTGTTGTGTGACAGTTGTTACCACATGGTCCCTTGTCTCGGAACAGGAACTAGGAACAAACCATTATAAGAGAATACCCCAACCCAGCCCCAGGTACAGTATTGTCACGCTCTGATCCCACTCTGGGGGTGTGGTGGAGACAAATTTCAGATTTTTTGTACCGGTCCGAAGCGCAACACTTACAGAGACAAAATGGACATGAAGTAACTGTCTTAGTAATAAACTTCCTGGTTTGTTCCCATCTCTAGTAGAATCTCTACCCTTGTTGCTCATCCGAAACATAGGCATGCCGAGCACCAAATAACAACATTCCTTCCTTTGGATATTGATATTTTCCTTTTTGTTACATTGTATCTTATTATATCTGACATCAAACAAGTTTGCTTAAGCATGCATCACTATGATAATTTTTTTCTGTGCAAATTTTCATATATGTTAAATAAACATAGATATTTTCTATTCCAGATACAACTGAACAGGAAATTACAACAATGGAGTGTAAGTAACAGTATATGTAAATATGAGGAGTTATGATGACATAGCTTTTGTCAAAGTACTCTCCTTCTCTACCGATGGATGGTTTGTAACCCTGAAGCTCTGTGCCAGCCAGAAGTCCCATCTCCAAAGGGGAAATACCCAGGGAAATGGCCCATGTAACCTATCTAAATGTCTGTGAGGTCACCAAGGAATGGCAGGAAGAGGTTTTAGACCACTCAGATCCATGTAACCTTTCAAAACCACCCTGGTTTTGCACCACAGAGTGACATGAAAGCCCACATGCCATTAGGAGGAGGTTCTGACAGCCTTGGAATGCTGTTTGTGTCCATATGCGTCCCAGGGGTCTAAATCCTTTTCCTACATTTCCATGGTGATTTCCTACTCTCATAGGGATTCCATGGTGATTTCATACTCTCATAGGGATCACATGACTCAGTTTCCTGGTTGGTTTGGCTTTGACTTATAGCTTGGATAGCGTTTCAGGGCCATAAATCATCCACTCATGGGTGGGTGGGGGGCCTTGTCACAGAAACCCAGTGATTGTAACTACTTGTTTGTCATTTTCTGATCTTAGAACATGTGCTTTATATATTGTAGAGGAAGCAGACTGGTTATGTCAGAGGAAGCCCAAAAATGATGCTCCTATTGCCTGTTTGAAGCTCCCCTGTTCCCTGAAAATAGCCTCAGGGTAGGACTGGAAAGTGTCTGGATCAGTCTTTTGACACTACAGAGAGCAACTGGAAGAGTGGGAAAACCCTGATGCTACCAAAGGCATCGCATGAGTGTTAGGCCTCAGGTCCCATTGCCTGGAATCTTCAGGCTACCGATTAGCCAGTAGATCTTCTGTGTCCTTATTTGTTAGGATTTTACACCTCTTTTAACTTGCCAAGTTTAGAATTCTATACCTGTTTGCATGGATGTGACAATTATTGTGTGCAAGATTAAACACTTCTGAACAAACATAAGAGTAATTACCAGTAAACCTTTAAAATTAGTTCAGTTCTACATAGGGCTTGATCCAACTGACAATAAAACCCACTATTGTATCAGGTTCTCAGTTTTTTCAAAAAATGACATAAATTTTCAAGGGTACATACAGGGTACATCGATGCACACATGAAGTCAAGTGCTAGGGGAGCAAGTTTTTCTGTTCCTCCTCTAGAGGTTTGTTTATTTTGAGACAGTTGTGAATACTGTGATAGCAGAGGAACTTGTTAACTAGCCCATCCCCTCACTTACCCATCTGCCTGATAACCCTTATTCCTGATTGTCTCCTCATCTGCTCTCTTGGTCACCCACTCACCTGGTCATGCCCACTGTCTACCTGACCATGCTCTCCACCAATCAAATTGCTCACTTGCCTGTCATTCCCTGCCTCCTCATTAACTCAAGCATGCCCCTCAACAGCCTGATCATCCCCCTTCACAACTTTGCTCTCCCCCCCCCCAATAGGAATGTCCTCTTGTACTCCTACATGATATCTTGGGTGCCTGGTGCCCGTGGTTGACTTTATTTGGGTAGGCAGCATGGACAAAGGCAGGGGCAAAGGTGACAAAGGACCCCCGCACCAACACAAAAGTTTGGGCTTCCATGTGACTTTAACAGAAATCGACAAGAAACCATTCATCTCCCAATTTAATCAAGAGTGGTACCAGGAGCATAGTCTGGTGCCCTCCAGTTGTATTGGCCTACGTCTCCCAAGTCAACAAGACAGCTGCTTAGGGGACAATGTTCTCGTTCATTCACCCAGAATCCCTTACTTGTCTGCCCACCCGTCCATTTATGATCAGTGGACCAAACCTATTGATCTCTTTCAGTATTTCTCGTAGCATGTAATCAGTGGTGGGGTGAGGAATGAGGCCCTCCAAGTATTTTAAAGTTGCAGCTGCATATTTCAGGGTTTTTTAGCCATTGCTCCTGGCCTTTCCAGGTGTTCAATTATTATGAATTTCTCTCTCATGTGTGTGATGTGACATTGTGCTACAAAGAAATGTAATTTTCTGGGTTTTGTTTTTTTCCAGCGAAGGAACCTGTACTTCAACCTCCAGCATATCCAGGACCAGGTTATCCAGCTCCAGTTAACCAAGTGCCATATGGATCTACTGGGTACACGCCGGGACCAAATATTCCGGGTAAGTTGTCAGGGCATATCCACTCTTGCTTTCTTGTTTTACTAAAGGAATACAGACTAATGAAATTGAGATCTTAAGGTAACACAGCCACACAGTACAAGTTGATTAGGGAGATATCTGTGAAGATTCTCAGTCATCCAGGTGAATTTATCTTGAAGTTCAGTCATGGCTACTGGACTTCTTTTTCTTGAGAAATAGAAACATTTTGCTGCTCATCCAAACAGCTTCATCAGTCTGAATACAGCTAGTGTGAGTCCTCCATCTTGTAGTCAGCTTTGACCTCTTGTTACCCTGGTCTGAAACAGGCTCATAAGGCTATGGATACTATTGTCTACCTAACGAGCCTTTTCAGGCCATTGTTCATCTTCTGAGCCTATTTCAGACCAGGGTGACAAGAGGTCAAAGCTGACTATAAGATGGAGGACTCACATTAGCTATATTCAGACTGATAGATGAAGCTGTTTGGATGAGCAGCGAAACGTTCTATCTCTCAAGAAAAAAGAAGTCCAGAAGCCATGACTCAACTTCCAGATTGATTGGGGAGAGTGAATTCCATCCCCAGGAAACTAGTTCAATGTGAATAGTCTTCTGGAAGGTTCTCTTGGTTTCAACTTTTCCTTTCAGAAACAAATGATAAAGAAATGCAGATTAAGTTACAAATTATTATTGAACTGAAATTGGAGAGGACTTCACATTGTCATTTCTTGATAACTACCAGCACATTTGAAAAGAATATTGCAGGGGCTGCATTCATGCCAGCATTAACCCAGAATTAAGGATGATTCAGGATTAAGGATGATTCAAGCAGCATATTATTAGTCCTCCTGCAAATGAGAAGGCCCAGCCAGATGTGTTAATATGGTTTGCAACTTACAAGTCAAAATTTAAATCCAGGATCTTAACTTTGTTTATGAATCCAAACTTGTTTAAAAGAGTGATAAACAAGCATCTAGAGTTGGTCAAGGCATTCATCTATGGTCATGTTCCTGGTTATGATTAATTTTTGTATTCTTCTAGCCCATTGATGGGCGACTCTCTATTGGACAGCAAGTGTCATCAACCTCACCAAACACCGTTAATGGGGAGGTTGAAGAAGTTGTAGTTAAGCAACAGGTAGAGAGCATCAGATCAGCCACCACTCATCCATTCCTACTTGCAGAGGAGACTCACGGGAGGGATTGTGGCCAGTGAAAAAGTTGTGCCAGCAAAAATGCTTTTCAGAAATTGAACACTATCTACCCCATCTTGTAACCTTCAATGGCTTCCCTGCAATGAGAGGGTTCCCATGTAAGCTTCAAGATCTTTGGAAGAGTGATCAGAAAGGGTTTATTTCAAAAAAGCTGAACTCATTATTCATTAACTCTATGCAGTGTAAATCGAGACAATAAGATTTCACCCAGTGTCTTCAAAGCTTAGTGAATATAAGTCTATTCTCTATTTGATTTGAATTCTTTGTTCTTTGGAAACACTTCAGCACAGCATCCTTTAGTTTTCCATTATAATAATTTATAAGTTGTATAAATAAATAAATAAATAAATAAATAAATAAATAAATAAATAAATAAATA
>JAHTLZ010000379.1:37843475-37896939 GCA_023846285.1 Phrynocephalus versicolor | reverse complement strand
CACACACACACACACACACACACACACACACACACACACACACACACTGTAGTTGATTTGTTTCAATCATGCTGTGCTTTTATTTGGAAGCTTGAAGTTCAGGCGCCAATAGGCACAGTCATTGGTTATGTGAAGCAGACGTTCCACCCCTGCCTCCCTAAATTTGATCTCCAAAATGAAAACAGAAAAAGCCTACTGAAACTGGAGGGACCATGTGTGCCATGCCAGTGTTACCAGGATGTTCATTTTGAGGTAAGCAATCTCTGTAATTCCTGCCTTCGGAAACCTGGGAATAGAATGTCCATTTCCAAAATGTAAAAGGGAAGCAGCTCATATTTCCTCCTCTCCCTGCCTCCTCACACACCCTTTTAGGTAACCCTTAAGCATTTTAAAAGTGCACACTGGTAATGCCTCTCAAATATTCATTGGGATGATGGAGAGAGATAGAGAGAGATTAATTTAAACTATCTTAATTTTATTGAAAAAGTTGAAATTCTGTGAGAATCTAACTATACACGCAAAGCAAATGGCGCAACCAACTTGGTGAAGGAGAAGTGGCAGAACAGAGGACACTAAAAGTGGAGCTAGACAATATGCTACATTTCCAGTGAGAAAGCAATCAATAAAATGTTTCTAATCTAGAAGTTCTTGTGTCTCTTAACATGAAAAGGAAGCTATGATCAATCAATAATCAAGATAAGCTAATTTGCAATTTACAGAGCTGCAGACACAGCATATTTGTCTCTTTTAGAAAAGAAAATTAAAATCAACTCATGTATATATATTGTATTGGACCTGAGTATTTAAGGCAGGGGTGTCCAAACTTTTTTCAAGGAGGGCCAGATTTTGGACAAGTCTCTATATCAGTGGTGACAAACCTTTGGCACTCCAGATGTTTTTGGACCACAACTCCCAGAATTCTGAGCCTAGATTGCCAATGACAAAGGACTTGTGGCAGTTGTGGTCCAAAACATCTGGAGTGACGAAGGTTCGCCACCACTGCTGTGTAACATGCAAGGAGGCGGGGAGGATGCTGCAGCAATGGAACCCAGGACGGGTAGGCTGGGCAAGAGGCAGGGAGGGCAGGCAAACCATAAAACTGCAAGCTGATGTCTCCATCTGGTATGGGGAGGGGCCAGCTGGTGGGGATGCATGCCCCGATGGGGAGAAGAGACCGTGGGCCACTCGAAATTTGAAAACGGGCCACATTTGGCCCCCGGGCTTGATTTTGGACATGCCTGATTTAAGGAAACCTTGGACCACCAGAAAAATAAAAATTACTGGATACAAAATCAAGTGTGGATTATCTGGAAGCAAAAAAGAAACTAGGACTACATCATGAGAGGACAAGATTCCTTAATAAAACAAAGCAAAACAAAGCAAAACAAAACAAACAGAAACAACCCAGGATTGCTGAGACATGTTCAATGTAGCCAGAATGAGGTCAGGTATGAGATGCCTCCGTAAAGGAAACCACAGCCTTGAATGTCCTGGAGCTGATTAAGGCTGTGAATAATAGGACTTTCTGGAGGTCAATACACCATATGTCAGAAGTGACTTGCTGGATCCTAACAACTCAGGATATTTAAAACGATATGCAACTTATTGCACAATGTTATGTATTCATATGCCCTCAAGTTCATTTTGTCTTCTGGAACCATACCTTATTGTTTTCTTATGATTCACACAAGGGAGAAAATTATCAGTAGGGGAGTGATAGTAAATAGAACAGTATATGATTTTCCTAATTTGGTCGTATTTAAATAGATTTAGAGTAATCAAACAGTGGCAGGATTAAATGAAGGAACTGGTGAGTTTGCTTTATGATGCCTTTGCTAGGGTGAAAAACCTGGATCCCTCTAAGATTATTGGTTCCTAACCTTGGATAACCAAGGATTTCAGTCACAGAATATCCTTCAGGGGCAGGGACAGAACCTGGAGCATATTGCACGCAGATTATGTGTTTAACCACTGAGTTTTGATCTTTTACATTCCACTTAAAAATTAGGTGAAAACACTGCACGAGAGTCCTGCAATTGGAATTATAACTAAGCAATGGACTGGAATGGCAAGGGAGGCTCTTGGATCTGCCAGCCTTTTTGGAATCCAATTCCCACTGGATCTTGATGTGAAAATGAAAGCCCTCATGCTTGGGGCTTGCATCCTCCTGGTAGGTCTAGTGGTATCAATTGTCCCTTAGCCAAATATTAAGACTGGCTGAGTTGAAGCAATTTCTAAAGAATCCACTATAATCATCTTCATGCATGAATGATCTGTGGTTTCTTGGGTGGACATGTTGGTGGAACCAAATAGCAGTAGAACCTTCCTGGGTCTATGACAATAGATCTGGGCTTTAGATGACACAAGAAGTTTCTTATGATGCACCTGCTTTTATGTGCAGCTAGGTTGCCCAATTGTGTAAGGTTGATGCCAAATTTCTATTAATCCAAAGAAGCAGAAACTTGTGAAATGTGGAAAGGAAAAGTAGTAGAATGAAATGGAATCTATAGGACACTGGTGATGAAAATTGCAAAAAGAAACTAAGAAAGAACTCCTGGATAGCTCAGTGGTTTAGATATGCAGCTGCAGAGCTGAGACCAGGAATTTGATGGCCCGCAAACATAACCTAGCTTTCGACTCCCCAAGATGGAATTCAAGATCATGTACAAAAGACCATTAACTTGTCCAAAACTGTTACTCTGTTTGACTCCAACTTGGCAGAAGCACAAATACATGACATGAAAGCTGCACCCTCTTGCAGTTCACAAATACCACATAGTATGAGGTTGCATATCTTTCACTCTGATATTTCCCACATTGTAAACTGCTTCACTTTTGGAGCTATTGTGTAATATAAAATGGGGCAAAATCTTTTGTTGATGTTTGTCTAATTTCTGTGTTGTTGTTTGTTTTTGTTTTGAAATTTCTGTGTAGGATTACATGTTTTTTGATCACAGAGCACCGAGGAATGACGACAAGTAACATGGTTAACTCCTGCATGTTGCTGGCTTCCAAGAAAATATTCCTGTTGAATCTGGTTTTTGTTTGGCCGACTAGGAGTGTCATGCTTTCTGATTCGAAAGAGATTTTTGCAAAGCAAAATAAAAACCCAACAGATTTCTGCGATCAAAATGTACGGTTGCAGCTCTATCACTCTCAGTAGACACAACATACTTGCATTTAAGGGGTCTGGTATGGGATAAATAATGCATTAAAACATAACTAAGAGTGTGGCTGCCCTGTGATAATAGATTGGGAGATGGATTTGAGTCCATCTCAAATCCGTTTCAAAGTCATATGGTAGCCATGTAGTTTTTGGGTCAGAGTGTGCCTCTTCATAGGAAAACTTGAATCCAACCCAACTGTGTTGTCTATTATTGGAGGGGACTGCGTGGGAATTAGAATTGTTGAATTTGAAGCTTTGACTGGCAACTGCCCATTGTAACGCTGACTGCCTCCCACTGCCATTTACGACTGCTACAAATTTTAAAAATTCCTTTCCTAGTGGGATAGTGATATTCTTAGATGACATTTGGGGGTAATGGGGAGCAGATTGGAATGTCAACTTGCACTGGAGCCCAAGACACTCAAAATGGGACAAACAACCTTTCTCTCCTGGTAGAGAGAGGGCACTTTTACATGACCTCTAAAATCCACGTGCAACTTACATTTGGACCAGAGATCGTGGGGGTTTGTCGCTCTTCCTCTGTTAACACCCCTCTGCACTCCATTGATCCTGTCTGCATGAGGGGAGGGAGAAAAAAAAAGGGAGAAAAAAATGCAGGCTCACCTCCGTCTGCCAGTCGAAGCCCGAGCCACCCCGTAGTGATTCCTGTCTCTTAAAGGGGCGGCGGGGACAAAAAAACAAACAGAAGGCAAGGGAGCCCCGCATTCACAGCTTTACAATGCACATCGGAAGATTTTTTACCTCCTGGAGGCCAGGTACTTGAAAAGTGCGCTGGGACGCACTTAGGTGGGTGTGGTCATAATTAAAAATTTTAAAAGTCCAGAGCTGGTGGGGAAACATTTTTAAGCTCTGGATCTGGGAGCCCTTTGCCTCGGATTTTAGGGGTCGTGTAAAAGTGCCCAGAGAAAGGTTTCATAGGAGAAACTGTTCCCTTTTTTCATAAATTTGTCTGACAACTGATAACCCCTGATGCAAAAAGGAAAGCCATTTGCAATATGTGTGTTTCTTTTCTGGTCATAATTATGCACATGTACAATGAACAGGGGTGTGGTGGCTTAGTGGGCTAGAGTGCTGAAACTCTCAGCTGCAAAGTCAGAAGCTCAGTGGTTCGAATCCCGGATGCCACGCAGTGGAGTGAGCTCCCGCTGCTAGCCCCAGCTCTTGCCAACCTAGCAGTTTGGAAGAACATAAATGCAAGTAGATAAATGCAGTAAGTACTGCAATTAAAAGCAGGAAGTTAAACAGTGTTCTGTGCTCAGAAATGTGTTCAGCTATGCCAGCCACATTGCCACGGACTTGTATAACACTGGCTCTTTGGCTAAGAAATGGAGATGAGGACCTCCCCTAGAGTCGGACAGGACTAGCACGTATGTGCAGGGGGAAACCTTTACCTTTACCTTTTCCTTTACAATTAAGTGAAAAAATAGCATGTAGCTGAAAAGTCAATGGTTGACTGTTTATCATCTGACTTCTTACATTCCTTGCCTCACGTCTACAAAAGTGCCTGTGCTCTCATGTTAAGTGTCAATTTGCATCCTCTTTACATGAACAAGTTCATAGCGTGCTTGGGCTATATTAGATTACAGAATGTTGATTCAGTAAAACAAATGCAAGGCAGAACAAATACCCCAAGAAAAACATAAAGAAGAACAGGACATTGTTAATAGTCATACTTCTTACTTAGACCACACAAATTATCAATAATATGCAGCCCATTTCAATCAAGAATACTTTCCTCTTTTAATCTCCAGTGTACTCACAGACAAATCTTAAACAGCTATTGACACACAACATGGTACTGGCACAGGACCCTGCTGTAAAGCTGGATGTCAGCTGAATTGTCTCTGGTGTTACCATTACTGACCCCAGCAATATCACTTGTAAAATCAGGGGTCCTTAGGTTGACCATTTGACAATGTGATCTATGTTGTTTACTGCTAGCAGAGCCTCTCTGCATTCTGCATTCTGCACAGCACAGATATGATGATCTCAAGAGTATAATTTTTCACAAATCTGGGATCAGAAATGGTCATACACAAAGGCCAGTTTCAAAATATTTCAGCTGTTCATTAACTGAATGTGGCTGAGGCAGGAAAAACTACTCACAAAGGGAAACTGGACAGGCAAGCAGCTGAGGTGAGCTACATATACAAATTCCAAAGTGTGTCAAATGGCTTGAGTGCAAACCAAGGATTCTTAACTCACTACAGCCCACACCTTCTTGCAAAGATGTCAGCATAAAGGAAACAGTGTTACTTATCTGAATACCTGGCGGAGCGTATCTCTCAGAGATCAACAGAGGCTAGGCCCACTCGAATGTCACGGGTGCGTTCACTCAGGGTGGCCACCCCAAAGGAGGCGCGTAAGTCAGCAACGCGTAGCCGTGCCTTCTCGGTTGTTGGCCCTTCACTATGGAATCAACTACCGAGTGAGTTGTGCCTTGCATCGTCCCTGCCCGCCTTCAAAAAGGCTTTAAAAACTATGCTTTTAAAGCAGGATTATGGTGACCTTATTTCTATTTAATTTTTGTCTGTGTGCCCGTTGCTTCTTGTTGAGGGGTTCCCTCCTACTGCCCTTATTGTTGTCCTCCCGCTATTGTTTTTATTACTGTTTTATCTGATGCTTTTTAATCTGTAAACCACCCAGAGTCCCTCTGGGAAATGGTGCAGTATAAAAGTGTAATAAATAAATAAATAAATAAATAAATAAATAAATAAATAAATAAATAGCAGTTGCTGATAATTTATGAGTCCGTGCTTGCATTCTTCATTGCACACCAATCCAGTAGAAATCCAAGGGGTGTGTGTGTGTGTGTGGGGAATAATTAATTTGAATAGTTTTGCTCAAGGAGTTACACCATTTATTTTCCACTGTTGTAGCTGCACAATATGATTTTGACCAGTTTTCTTTAGAAATTCATGCCTGAACAACTTTATTGATTTTTGTCCAAAGTTAGTTTTTCTCTTAAATAGATTCATAGAAAAATCATCTGCTTCCTGATTTAGCATCTATATATTTCAAACACCAGCTTATGGTTACTTGATAGGCCGGCAGTCACTGTAGAAATGGTCAGGATATTCATGTAATCAACACTGCTGTGCAGTATCCCATTGAGAAACATGGAAGAAGAATGGGTCCCTACTCTCAGCATTCCTTGGCTTCTCCAGCAATCTCTGACTTGCAGTTTACACATATGCAATGGATGACTGAAATGCCCTTTGCACTTAATAGATTTATTAGGATTTGGGTGCCATTTTAAGAACAGCATTTTTATCAAAAGTTTATTGCAAGAGCAATATAGAATTTTTATTGATCTTTGAGAATGAGCAATGGAATTGGAAGAAAAAAAGAACTGATAACAGTTGAATAAATTAATAATACCAAAGAATTATGTGATTGATTTCCAATTAAATGAATGGTACAAGAAAGTGGGGAAATTAGCTATTAATCATAAATTAATATATAATATTAATTAATAATAATAATTAAAAAGATGAAATGCCCCTTACAGCATCTCCAAAAATAGCATTGTTACTGTTACTAGATCAAGATGTAAAAATAAAAATTAAACTATTATGAATATAACTGCTGCTCGATTATGTACAGTAAAAAACTGAAGAATTGGATTTTTCAACTGCATAAATGTGGCAATGAAATTTGGAACATGATGATTAACTATAAACTAGTATCTGGAATTAAGTTTTTTAAAAAGGAGTGATAAAGATTAATAAATTTAATGAGATATGGGATGACTATAAATGCTGCATTGAATAAAGGAAAATGAAAAAGTCTGGACAACAATATACGTATTTTTGGAAGGAATAAAGGGACTATTAAAGATGAATGGAACACTGTTGTAAAATATATGTGTGTATTCTATTGATGAATGGTCCCTGGGGAGAGGTGTGCACCATTGTTTTTGTTCTATTTGCACTATTGTTTATGTTTGTGCTCTATATTTATTTTTAAATTGTAATTTTAAAAAAATTAAACAATTTTTTTAAAAAAAATTCATTGCACCTCTGTATTGAAATTGTATTTATTTATTCATTTTATTTACAAATATGAAAGAACTACCTGTGATACAGACTGCTCTGCACATGGTTTGCATCACACCAACAAGCTTCAGAATTCATTACTTCTCAGTAATGCTCTTGTCACATTGATATTGCACTTCCTGTGACTCACCAATAACAATGATATTATAAGCGCTGTATCCACATTTGCTGGGTCTCAGCCTTTACAGCCTTTCTGTATACGTATAGCTGCATTTTTTTCACTCCTTGTGTCTGAGGAAGTGGGTTCCTTTCCATGACAGTTCACAGTGAAAAAAGGAAAAGAAGCAAACCCCATACCACTTCAAGTAGTCTCTGAGTGGTTTACAGTTTAATTACACTATGCAGGCTACACACTGTTGTCTGATCCCTTTGCCTAGAGGGGATAATAGTCTGTTTCTCCATATTCTCTCCTAACTGTGACTATCTGAGATTTAGCTGACTTGATGCCCACCTTGACATATCCTTGCAATCCAACGAACTTGAGGCCTGTTGAGTCCCTTCCTTTGGCAATTGAGGAAACATCTACAATCGGGCTCCTGGATCCTTCCACATTCGCTGCACTCTAATTTTAGAAAGCAAACGCTTCCGAGGCTGGGTTCCGAAGAGCTCTTGAAATGGAGAGAACCAGGGGACAATGGTAGCTATCGGGGGGCGCTCCGGGTGGGCCCCGGTTTCCCTTTCCTCCCCTTGGCAAAACAGCACTCGCTGCCTTGTCTGCCTCCGGTTTTCCCCTTTCCCCCGCTTCCTCTGGACGTCCGGGTGCCAGATCGCTCTGCTCCACGCGTTGGTTTCCCAGAGCCGGCTGCAGGGCGAGGGTGCCACCAGGCTGCCGAGTCGCTCGCTGTCCACCGGCTGGGCAGAGAGGGAAAAGGCGCGCCTCCGATCTTCGCCAAGGTACCAACTCCGCCCCCCCCCGCCCCCAGAACTGGCTGCAGTGAGTAGTGGCGAGAGCACCCAGGGACTTCCCAGCGGAGCGCTCCGAGTCCGGCCCGTGAAGCGAATTGTAGCACGGTGATCGTGGTGGCTCTTGCTTCGATTGTTGTGGGAACGATGGAGGAAGCAGGGTGGGGCATTGTTCGCCGCTGAAAAACAAGCCCTCGAGTCCCTCTCCGCCTCCGTTTCTTTTCTGTGGAATAATGGCCGTTACTTCACGAAGTGCCCCGCTTCGAACCGACCTTGCCTTCGTTGTGAATTCGGTGGCGGTCACGTGTTCTCCCTTCGATCCCACCCGTGTTTATCTGAACTCACGCGCTGCATTTTTACCACCAAATCGATCACTACCTCACGTGCTCCATTCGCATTAGGACGCCGCTTTGCGACGTTCGCTTGTACCCATCCCTTAAAAAAAAAAAAACTCGGCGTATCGATGCATCAATACTTGGCTGTCATTTCCGACAGAGCTGGTTACGTGTCTAATCTGGTGGTGGAGAGAAGCGGGCTTAACCCCCCCCCCCGTTACGTGGGGAGACTTGAAAGCCAGCGGGGTAAGGGACTCCTGCCCAACCTCTCCCCTTTGGACGCATCTTTCCTCCCTCCCCATTCCCTTCTCGCTCCCGGAGGGTGTGCGATATGATTTTCAAGTCCTCCCTCTTGAGCCGCGGGGCTGGAACGATGCGGGATGCAGACCCGACCAGATCGCCCGGCAGCGGAACTCCCTGGGCGTCCCACGAGGGGACGGAGGTGATCGGGCTTGAGGGCGCGTTGCCGAGCCGGAGCACGCACGCGCACGCAGTTGCTGCTTCTCGCCTCGCCGAGCATCTTAAGTTTTGGAAGCCGAGGGTCGTTTGCAGAGTTTGGATATTTAAAAAAATAAAATAAAAAAAAACCGAGTCCACACGTCACGTTGGGAGCGAAGCGAGATGCAAAGCGAAAAGATTCCTGGCAACTGGAAGGGGCACCACTCGCCCCGGTTGGAGCACGGTAAAGGGGGCGTGGTCGGGGTGGCATCGCAGCCAAAAAGGAGGGGCATGCAGACTGAAACGATCGATTCACACAGAAAGGAGGGGTTGCCGTGAAGCGAGCGGTTTGTGAAGTAACGGCAAGGAAATTGCTGCAGTCTAAGCTTATGGCTACAGCTGTTATCACTCTAAGCAGACACAATATATTTGCATTTATGGAGAGTGCTCTGGAATAATTATTACAACATCAAATGAAATACTACAGGGTTGTATTAGTGTAACAAGTACTGCTTATTGGTGCAATTATTTCAAAGTAGTGTAATCTGATTTTTGTGTGCTGTATCCAATAACAATGTAGCTGCCAAATTCTATGCTAGCTGAAGTATCTGTGCTATCCTCAAAAGGCAGCTTCTTATAGAATGTATTGCAGTAAACTAGTCCAGAAGTTAACTAGGACAACATTCAGCCATGTCTCCTGGCCTAAGCCCTGTTGTCCACATCATATTTGGTGGACACCTAAAAAAGCCCCCCTCATGCACAGCTTCCCTGGGAAGTTGTGCATGATGACACAGGGGTTGTAAAAGCACGAAAATGCAACAACTGTGTGTGCCCTTTTTCAGGTATTGAGGCTGGTCCTGCAGGTGGCATTCTGTTCCCTCCTCGCTGTGGAGAAGTACTGGGAGGTGATTTGAGTCACAAGAAGTGCCTTCATCTAGTGCAGTTGTGTCCAAACTTTGGCTCTCCAGATGTTTTGGACCACAACTCCCACAGTCCTTTGCCATTGGAAATACAGGGTTGGAATTCTGGGAGTTGTGGCCCAAAACATCAGGAGGGCTGAAGTTTGGACATGCCTGATCTAGTGTGTTGCCTGCTTAAATGGGTTGAAATGTGTGCTTCACTGCTGGCTTTTCACAGAAGGAGACAGGAAGTTTCCGTGCCTTTAATATTTACGAAGAAGATGGACTTTAAGTTGATGCAGTTTAACAGGAACTGAGGCAAGATGGGAGATCCAAAATGCTTCAGTCACCAATGCTGTGCTCTTCCAGTATTTTATTATTTTATTATTTATTTCAAATATTTTACTCTACCTTTCTCCCTGGAAAAGGTCCCAAGGTGGCTTACAATAATGAGGAGCAATATACAGCCCGGAACATTTAAGACATATTCAAGTTAAGAACAGGGAATTAAAAGAGGCATCTTAGAACATTAAAAGATAACAGTACAATTAACATGTCTTGTGACGTGTGGAAGGATTCTTTTTCAAAACATAATACCCTTAGACATAAAGAAAGCTTTAACTTCACTTCACATTTGGCAATTTTTAATCCTTTAATTCACTCAGTTATTGGTTTTGACATATTGTTCCTTGGAAATATTTCTATTAAATGTATTACATTTACTCAAAAGTAAGTTTGTCTGGGTTCAATGAGTTTTATTCCAAACTTAGGGTGTGATTACATTAGGAAGAACTAATGGATCTGCATCAGGTTTAACACACTTTAAAAATGTTCATGCTCACATCATACAGCTGAGTGCACTCCTTTTTTCTTTCTTTTCTTTTCTTTTTGCTAGGAAGCATGAGTTTTTTGTTTGGAATGTGAGGTATTTTAAACAGCATTAAAGGGGCTACTTGTTTCAATTAAATGGTGGAGTTTTAAAATTTTTTTTAGCATGTTTAGTTGCCTGCATCAGAGTAAATTGTGCTTGTGAGGTTTATCAAGTAATGGATGCCATAGTCATGAGTTTTGTGCTGCAGTGAAGGTTTTCAGTATGAGCTGTTACACGTTTTCTTTCTGTAATACTGAAATAATAATATCCTGCTTTGAAATAAATAAGACAAATATTTAAAAGAACACTAGTCTTTGTTGTGGTGACTGGCTGTCAAAAAGCATTTCAGGCTTTCTCCTGAGCCTGTCCTCACACTGTTTGCCTCTCACAGCCCTTCACACTTGCCCCATCAGTAACATTTTAAATAGTTGTTTTAATTTTAAAATTTCTTTTAAACTGCAACTATTTCAGATAGAAAACAATATAACAAATCAGACTGGAAGATTTCCCTGGAGCCCACAACCCATGATCCTGATATCCATTATTACTTGACAAACCCCACACAATTGAGTACATATGTCAGTGTGAGGGAGAGCCGGTGAAGGGCAAAGCTTCAAATGCAACTGTTTTGAAAACTCGTGTAGTCTAGCTCCTTCAACATATGTGCAGCATGTCTGTGGAGATTCTCAGTCATCCAGGTGAGGTTATCTGGATGCTGAGTCAGGGCAGCTTTCCTCAGACTGAAGAAACTATTTGGATGAGTAGCAAAATGTTTTGATCCAATAAGAAAAGAAGACCAGTTGCCACGATTCAACTTCCAAATAGGCAAGACAGCTTAAAAACAAATTTAAAGATGCACACACTGACCCTAAAATCAAGTGACTATCATGTGACCTTAAACATACTTTAAAAATCCCAATCTATCACCTGATTTGTTTCAGTAGTTGAGCCACAACCTCGTTATGTAAAAAACTGTGGCATATTGCACCATCCTAAACATACGTATTTAGAAACCCCCTGAGGTCAATGGGTTGTACTTATCAGTAAGTAGTTACATTGTGGACTGTCTCATCATAGGGCTTTGGAGGTCATTAATTCCTACGATTATCAAACGCTGGAGGCAGCTTGACAGTGGGTAACAAGAAGTAGTTGCAGATATTCAATCTAAATGAAAAATAGTATGATTCAGTGTAGGAGGTGGGAATCTTTACCCTTGATTTTTATTTCACTGTAACAAACTCCCGTTTTCCCATAGCACCTCATGTTCATGTCAGCTGAAATTTAAAACATACATTAAAAACACCCTTGCCCCACAAGAATGTAATCTGCCCCACAAAAATGTAACCTGCTTCCTTTAATTAAAAAAAAACATCCATGCTACATCAAAGAGATACTTGTGAAAGGTTGCTACGCGATATATCAGAAGGGGTTGCCTAGGAAGGGTCACTGCACTCCAAACAGCCAAGTTTTCCTTACAAACCATGTGGTACATACAACTAGCTCCTCCTTGAAAAAATCCCCTTGGAGAAATAGTGTGACAAATCCCTGGAAACAGGAGTAATGAATATACAAATCATCAGCCAATCCCAGCAGGAGGGCGGGGAATGGTATGATATAAAAAGGGTGAAGCCTAGTCAGTTGAGGCAGTTCAGTAGAGTTAAGTTAAGTTGAAGGTTTTGAGAGTGAGTGCTGGGAGAGAGCACTGCTCTGTGAGAGTTCTGTCAGGCAGTGAGGGCTATACTGTTTACTAGTTATTGAAGACAGGGAGGCTTGTAGAGCTGATTAAATCTATTATATGTTAAAGGCAACGCATACCATCCTCAGATATTGTTATATTTATTATTTTTTCAATAAACTTCATCATTAATTTTATATTATATATCTCTGAGTCGGTCCCAATTCATGAGGCGACAATTTTAAAAGGTGGCAGCATTACCAAGTGAATAAAAGGTGGCAGCATTACCATTTCCATCACAATTACACGTGTAAAAAGGGTGACGTCACAATTGGGAAGAGCGATGTTGGAGCCCTTCCCAGAACAATGGGTGTATCATTGAAGGAAGGAAATGTGTACTTAGATAGCACAATATAACAATGCAGTTCAAGTGCAATTGGAGAGTAAACACTGAAATGGTAAATTAATCAAGGAAAAAGCATTACATGTCAATGATACCATTAAACTTTTCTGTGACTAGCAGCACAGATTCTGTGTTTGCAGTAAATTCTCTGGACTTTTAAATTAAAACCCAGTGCAAGATGAAAGGGTACTGAACTGCTGCATAAGTGTTTCCAAGCTAATAGACTGAAACTTCTATGTTGTGCTCTGCTGTCCTATGTATGGTCTACTAGTGAAAGGGAAAATGATATAGCATAAAATTTAGGGTTGCACACAGTTTCTACAAATGAGGTAAGAAGCCAGTTGAGGAATGAACTCCTTTTCCTTCTGGTATGACCTCGATCCCGATATGATTTTGTGTTTATATTGCATTTATATTGTTTATATTTTATTGATGTAAACCACCAAGAGTAGCCGTATAGCTAGATGGGGGGGTATATAAATCTGAAGGAAAATGACTTGTAGAGACTCCCATTGACTTGCATTGGAAAATTGAAATGGCAATAACTTTTCTTGTTTTTCTACTGATATGCATGACATCTGGAGACACAGTAAATAGAGATGGGCATGAAGCGGTCCATCCTGGTTCATAAAGTCATCAGGATAGATGCTGCTGCTTCCTTTCCCCAAATCTTCTGGCTCAAACAGCCAACATAATCAGCCCGGTTTGCTAGCTTGCTTCTCAACTGATCTTCCACTCCTGGCTACAGCTCAGGCTGCTCTGCCCTGCCCTATTGACTGATCTTCTGCTTAGACAAAAAGGTGGGGCAGAGAAGTCTGTGCTCTTGCTAGGAATGGAAGATCAGTTGAGTTGCTGCTGGAAGCTTGCCAAATGAGTAGCTAGATTGTTTGAGGAGGCAGGGAGGGGAGCAGCAGACAAGGACAAATTGGTTATTTTCCCTAAATAGGCAACTGATTCAATTAATATGGACTTGGACTGCAGCCAATTAGAGATGGGCACGACTTAGCGGTATTTCCGTTTCCGTTTCCGTTACTCGTTTCCGTTACTCTACGGAAACGGAAACGGGAATTACTCCGCCAGACTTCGAGCTCGAACCGACGAACGAACAATTTGGTCTGATTTGTCGTGCTCGTTACTTGCATCGCGCGATCGCGCGCAATGCCAAGCGGCACAGAAAAAAAGTTTTTAAAAGTTAAAAAGCCCGGTTCCCGGCCAAAAAGCAGGTGGAAAAATGCCTGCCGTGCCTCAGGGCACCTACCAGAGGGGTGGTTTCTGGAGGTCCCCGTCCGGCCTCCCCCCCTCCTCCGTCCTGGGATGCTCTGGTGTGGTGGTGGGACTCGCCCGCCGCAAAAAGCCCAGTCTCACCGCCGGCCGCCAAAGCGCAAGCAGCCGCCACGGCCGCCACAGGAAAAAACGGCGTAGAAAAAAACTTTTAAACTCTCCCCCCACCCATTCCCGGGCCAAAAAGCAGGCGGAAAATGCCTGTTTGACTAAGGGTACTCACTAGGGCACCTACCGGAGGGGGGGTTTCTGGTCTGGAGGGGGGGTCCCGCCTCCCCCCGTCCTGGGCAGCCGGACTCGAGTCGCCTCGTCGCCATGCCATGCGGTGCGGGCGGGGGATCGAAAATGGGGCGGCGAATGCAATATTGTTTTTGAAATCGTGGTCCAAAAACACACAAGCACAACAGAAACACACGGAAATGTATGTGAACTGCCAGATTTTTCACAGTAGCAGTGGCGGGTTTTTTCTTGCAAGTTGTTGCAACAAAATGTCTCTCCTCTCCTCCTCTGTCCTCCATTGATTTTATTTTATTTTATTTTATTTACACCTGCGCAGTGTGCAATGATGGGCTGGCCCAGTGGCCTGGCCAGCCATGTGGGAGGGGACGACCATGCAAATTTTTGGAGCCATCTCACCAATCGCATGGCCACTTGGCCACTGAGACTTCTGGGATGTGCCAAAAAGCCCCCTAAAACTTGCCCTAGCCCCCTAACCCGCTAACCCTAATCCTTGACTCCTTACCCATACGTCACAGACTGTCTTCTTAGTGGGTCAGAGAGGCACCCAGAGGTGCAACCCACTAGCCCACCATAACCTTACCCGTCATTAGCCTAACCCTAGCCCTAACCCTAATCCACCTTAGCCCATAGCCAGATCTACTTGCATTGCACTACACGCAAGTACGATTCCCTTCTTTGTGGGACATGGCAGGTGCGACCTGCTCGTACCAAGGGACCAGGTACTTGAGCAGGTGCAGTGGCACTGCCTGGCCTGCAAATGGCGACACGCTCGTACCAGGGTATCAGGTACTTGAGCAGGTCTCACTGCCTGCAAATGGTATGCATATCCATATGGTTATGCATGCCATTTTGCAGCAGCAGCAGGTGAGGAGGGGAGACCCCCATGTTGAGGGGTCTCTTGGAGCCTGCTGCTGCTGTCCCTTCCTTTATAGCGGGCCGGCGGAGGCACCCACCCCACAGAGGTGCCTCCAGGAGCCCGCTACCCCCCAAAAAAACCAGTATAACAAAAACGAAAAAAACGAAAAAACGAACCGACTAATTTTTGCGGTTTTTCGCGAAAAACGGAAACGAGCCGACACGGGCTGCCTCCGACACACGACAACTCGAAAACGTCATTTTCCCGAGTCGTGCCCATCTCTACAGCCAATGCATGGCCCTCAGTGAAACTGTGAGCCAAGAAATCACCACTAAATCTCATTTCATGGCAAGGGAACATTTTTTATCATTTTGTATCAGCTGCTCTGGTAAAACCAGAGTCCATATTCTAACCTAATATTAGGTCAACAAATCCTGTGCACATCACAATCTCTTCTCTTTCATCTCCTATGGAAACAGGTACACTGAAACAAGGACAACAAGGGCTATCACTTCAACTGAAACATGGTTTGATTTGTTATCCAGATCCTAGAGAGTAGTTAACTCTTAGTAACATGTGTGCATATATTCCACTGCAGAAACAAACAAATTAACAAAGCCATGTGGTGAACAACTGGGTTTATCTTTCTTAGGAAGTTTTCGACTGGAAGCAATTTGTACCTCTCTGGATATTGTTGCACTATCAGGCCAAGACAATATAGCCTATGGAACAGCATATTTCCAACTCCTGATCGTATGTGGCCGTTGAATCTTTACAAGTGCAGTGTGGCTGTCCCCTCTAAAAAAATAAACAACTAATCCAGGAAAATATTTGATCAAACTATTTAAAAATGTGAAAATACTATGGTGCCCTACAAACTATTGTATCTGTTATGAACTTATGACATATGTGTTTATGGACCAGAGTCCAGTTCATTGACATATTGGCTGAGCTGCGAAGTTCTAAACAGAGTAGGCCCATTGAATCAATGAGATTTACAAATGAGATGAGTCAACAATGGGCTTATTTGAGTTGTTATGCATTACTCCTGGCTATGAGCCCTTAAGGGCTATCTTAAGTTCAAAGGGGTATATAAATCTTTAATTATAATGTAAGTTGCTAACAGTTGTTCTGCGATATCAAATCGCTTCTAACCCAACAGTGACCTAAACAGAGTTTTGCAGTTTGTGTGATATGTTCACAGACTGCTTTTGCATTGTCGCACCCTCTGAGGGGGTGCATGGCTAGACAAGGATTTGAATCCAAGTCTTCTGAATCCTATCTTGTTTGCTGTAGCACTGTGGATCTCCATGTAAGCTGCACGAACAGGTAAAACTGCAGACTGGCATAATATTGCATTGCATTCTTTTTCTCTGAATGCATTGCTTATTAGTAGATATGGGCAATTCGTTTTGGAAGGGGACTGGTTCCAAAACAAACACGCCAGCACAGCTGGTGTTCGGAACACAGTCCCACCCTCCAGAACAAAATCAACCACTGTCTTACCTTGCTTTGCCTCACGCAGGGCAAAACTCCAACCGGGAAGTAGCCTGCAATATATCATCATTTCATCTCCCTGGTGCTGGCCAATCAGACAGGGAGGCAGGATCATGCATGTCCTTGCACAGCTCCTGATTGCCCAGCACCAGTAAAAATCAAAATAAATAAAATAAAATAAAATAAAATAAAATAAAATAAAATAAAATAAAGGAGCCCCGACCCGGCCCCAGGAGTGGCTGGTTTGGCACCCTAAAATAAAAATTAAAATAACAGAAGCATCCACTTGGCCCTAGGGGGCGTGTGGTGGGCGCTTGAAAACAACATCAACAAAAAAGAGGCACTGGCCCCATGCCAGTGCCTCAAAAAGCCCCTGCCGCAGGGGCCAGGATCCACCACCACCACCAGTATAAACCTGAAACGGTTCACGTTTGTACAAATTCTTTTTAAAATTTGTACGAACCCAAACCCAAACCAAACCAAAGGTGGGCCTGAACCAGATGAACCCGAACCATTGGTTTTCTGGTTTGTGCCCACCTCTAAATTATAACAACAGCAACTCCTATGACTCCCACCTATTAGCACAAATGTACTAGTTGTCAAGGCAAAGAGAAAACACACAAACTGTTTTCTTGCTGTTTTAGACCAAACTAAACTCCTACCAGATTATTCCCAGCTCCAGCAGAAAAATAAGAAGTTACTTCATTTTAGACTTCTGAAGCTGCTAAGAACGTTGTCACCATTTTATTTTATATTGGCGGACTTATCTGACTGTTTCTCATAGTATTTGCCAACTTCCTGGTGTTGGTGCTGGCTGTAAACATTTTCAGTTGTGTAATCTCTGCCTTGCTTTGCATGGAGAAGCCTCCTTTGACCCCCTGAATAACATAGAGAAAGTCCTTCTTGCTCCAACCCAGACACTACTGCCTTAGAGCTGTTTAAAACAGCAGGATTAACCTCCATACTGCAAAAGGGTTTGCTACTATTGCCTTAGCTTGGTCGTCCCCCATAAGAACATAAGAACACAAGAACATAAGAGCCACGCTGGATCAGGCCAAAGGCCCACCTAGTTCAGCTTCCTGTATCTCACAGTGGCCCCACCAAACGTGTCTGGGAGCACACAAGACTAGATATCTGTCTCCTGCTACCACTCCCCTGCATCTGGCTCTTGAAGTACTCTGGTTTTAAGCCTGGAGATTACACATCTCCATCATGGTTTGTAATCTGTGATGGACTTTTCCTCCAGGAATCTGTCCAATTCCCTTTTGAAGGCATCCAATCCCCTTTTGAAGGCACCCAATCCCCTTTTGAAGGCATCCCTCTTGTGGCAGGGAGTTCCACAGACTAACAGCATGCTGGGTAAAAAAAAATAATCTTTTGTCTGTTCTCACTCTCCCAACCCTCAATTTGAGTGGATGTCCCCTAGTTCTGGTATTTTGTGTGAGGGAGAAGAATGTCCCTATATCAACTTTACTCATGCCTTGCATTATTCCCCCCTCCCATCCTGGCTGGTTGACAACTGCAGGAACTGTTGGCATACTCAGGACTTTACATCATATATAGACCCTGTTGTTGTGAGATAACAGCTTGAGAAGGGCGAGAAATGAGGGAAGCAGACCAATCTATGTGAAATCCCCAGGAGCTGGCTTAGCAGCAGCACTACACCATCTTACTTTTGCTGTTTCTGGGCTTCTCTGTAAAAAGGGAAAGGGAGGGGAAAGAGGGAGGGAAATGGTACATACAAGGTACATACAAGGAGAAACTATAAATATTAATTCCAAGATGAAGAATGCCTGGCAGCATTTGGATCTTGGGATCCTCCAAGCCCCCAGCTGACACCAAAGCCCTTCCTTGACTCAGTCTGCCTCGATGTAATGGGGACACAAAAGGTGTTATTTGCAAACACATTGCAAATTCTTTTATAGGATATCTGAGGTATCAAACAACAAATTGAAGAACTCAAACAATCCAAGGGAGAATTAGTTGGCATGACTTCTAGCCCTATCATGAATACAGTCCCAACTTGTATGTCAAACACATCAAATGGTAGCACAGGTGTTGGTGCTGTGATGCTTCCTTCCTTTGTGAAATGAACTTTGCTTGCAAATTTTGTCGGTAGGGTGCAAATAGTCCCACAGAAGTGTTAGACATGTTTCAGTTTTGACTCTATTCCAAAAATAAAGTGAAGCAGGGGTATTTGTTATTTTCCAACCTGATCCCAATTAAGATGAGGAACTTCAAAGTGTCAACCAAACTGGCAGTCAACCATTTCTCACTGAAACACAAAGCAATTGTCAACAGCAGCTGTTAACTACTGCTTGAGGCACAAAGCAATTGGAATACATTCTCTATTCAAGCAGGGATGTTGACGTATCATCAGCTGCTGTGATGAAACTTCTACTTGTAGGCTTACAGAATGTTGTCTGGCCTGGTCATGCAACACCAGGAATGCACTCCCGTAAAGCCCAAACCATAGAAATGCATGGATTTCTGAGAAAAGGCATACTTCTTTTATCATATGCTATATGTAACCACCCAGAGTGACCTCACTGCCAGATGGGAGGTATAAATATCCAATAAATAAAATAAATAAATAATAAATATATTCAAGGTCATTTAGTTAATGAGAGGTCCTTTGCACTGGAAGACATCTGCATGACCAGTCTGACAGGAAAAAGCATTTTCCAGAAATTAAATTACTCCCTGAAATAATTTTGAGTTTAATTTGCTGATGGCTCCATCTCTCTGTCTCTTGCATCCTCCAACAATGATAATGTTTTTAGAGAATGAAAATAAATTTGGAATCCAGGAATATATCAGTGTGCCAGGAGGACAGCAGTAAATACTCTGAGCACCCTCTAGTGGTAATTTCAGAATATCGCTGATAGGAAAAGTCTGTGGAATCCTATTTGGAAATACATTTATTTCTAAACAAATCTACTGTTTTTTACTTGCAGCAGAAGAACGATAATGGTGACAAAACACAGGAAGCCTGTAAATAGAAAATGATAATAATGAAATGAAACAAAAAGAAAGGAAAAATGGAACGAAACACTATACAGTGGACCCTCGTATACCCAGTGGTTTGTTCAAAAGAAAATCCGCTTGAAGGAAAAAAAAATTCTGGAAATAGTATTAAATCGCTTAACACAATCACCTATGAGTCGAATCTGTACAACAGAAAAATGGTCATGAGTAGGGATTAATCCTTTTTCAATGCATTCCTATGGGAAATTTGTACAAAGGAAAAATTGCTTGACATAATTTCATTTGGAACTAAATAAGCCCTTTATACAAGCCACCGCTGTGTTTTCATTTAATGCCCAACTCTCCTTGCGACACAAAGAAATTTGAAAGAAATTTGAATGCTTAGAATTCTCTGATCAACCAAGGATGTTGACTTATCATCAGCTGCTGTGATGAAACTTCTACTTGTAGGCTTACAGAAAGTTATCTGGCCTGGTCATGCAACACCAGGAGTGCACTCCCCTAATGCCCAAATAGGGCTTTTGTCTAAATTCATCCCGAACCTTAGAAACGCATGGATCTCTGAGACAAGGCATACTCCTCCTTGTTGCCCATCTTTGGAAATGCACAAAATATCTTTTGCAGGGAAATTCACACCTCAGGTTTTCTTGTTAATGTTCCCTAGTCAGCCAGCCAAATGCTTGGACAGGCCATGAGCCTGTTACTATCTGTATGGGTGTAATTTCACATGATGGACAGGTAAGGCTTCGAGGCTGCAGATCTGAGGCTGATAGTTCCCTGGTTAGTTTCACTAACATTGATGGCAGGTATTTGGATCACCACAGTAGCTGTGCTGAGGTATCTGCCTTTTCAGTAATAAATGAGACTTGCCATAGAATCCAAGTCAGAAGCTTTCTAGAGCAGTGGGTGTACATAGAAAATGAGGAAAATGACTTCATCCTGAATTTCTATGGGCAATTATAGTCACTCACCATGAGGTTCTTTGTCAGGGCAAACTGACCAGTCATGCAGTGGCCAATAACTTTTCATTGTGACATTTTGCTTATGCCCTTGCCTTTGCTGTTTGCAAGAGGTAAACAAATTGCCCTTCCTTAAGCATGAGTGATGGCAGCCTTCTCCTTGAATTGGTTTTTGTGACTATCAAAATGATTGCTTTTTAGGACACCTCCTTATCCATCTTTGTAGACAGGTTGCTTCACATATTTGTTCCTGTGGCTACAGCAGTAGTGTGTAACATGCAGCCCACTGGACACATCAGGTCAGCCAGGGTCCAAAATACCTTCACATCCCTTAAGAGAGAGAGAGAGAGAGAGAGAGAGAGAGAGAGTTAAGGGGAACTATTCAACACTACTTATTTTGCCACTATTAATTTCTTCGACTTGCAAATAGAGATGGGCACAAAATTATTATTATTTGCTTAATTTTTCATTTTCTGTTTCATTTCAGAACGAAACGAAAAATGAAATGATTTTAAAAGAAAAATGAAATGAAATGAACTGGAAATTTTCAATTTGTTCCATTTTGTTTTTCATTTGGTTTCCTATAGGAATGCATTGGGCAATGCATTTCTATGGAAAACCACTTTAAACAACCCGTGCCTCCCCCCCCCCAAATTGGGCACATGGGGAGGGGAAGGCATGGGTCATTTAAAATGTCTTGAAGCCACCGAGGCTGCCTCGGTGGCTCCAAGAGACATTTTAAAAAAACCCGCACCTTCCCCCCAATCAGGCACATTTAAAACTTTTTTTAGCCACCGAAGCAAGTGTTGATAGCCATGGGTGCCACTTGCTTTGGTGGCTAAAAACAGTTTTAAAACCCTGTGTCATTCCCCACCAATGCATCTGATTGGAGGGGAAACATGCAGGGTTTTTAAAATGTCTCTTGGAGCCACTGAGGCAGCCCCGGTGGTTCTAAGACATTTTAAACGGCCTGCCCCCCCCCCCCCATGTGCCTGATCGAGGAGGGAAGGCATGAAGTTTTTTAAATGTGTTGGTGCCACCAAGAAAGCCTTGGTGGCTCCAAGACATTTAAAATTACCTGCACCTCCCCACCCCCAACCCCGATCAGGTGCACTGGGGCAAAAAGGTGCAGACACAGAGTTAAGAAGGAAAAGCAAAACGAAATGAAAAATGAAATGAAGTCCAACAAAATGAAAAAGAAAAGAAAACACAATTTTTGCATTTCGTGCCCATCTCTACTTGCAAAATGTTCTGTTTTATAAATGTTTGGGAACTTCTTTTGGCTCTCTGAAGTGGTGCATACATTTTACTGGAAGCTGTCAGTCATGTTTTCCTTAGTTTACTGTTTAATCTGTTCAATGGAAATAAATGAAATGTTTTTATTCTGTCTCCTGATAATGTCTCAGAGTGAGCTTGTGCCAGTTGATGAGAAGAAAAGGAGTGGATTAAACGGAAGCTATTCTGATCTGTGCATTCCTGCACCAACTAGAGCAGGCTTATCCAAACTTCGGCCCTCCAGATGTTTTGGACCAAAATTCCCACAGTCCTTTGCCATTGGAAATACAGGCTTGGAATTCTGAGAGTTGTGGTCCAAAACATCTGGAGGGCCAAAGTTTGGACATGCTTGAACTAGAGCCATCTGCAGCACAACTAGAGGGATTTAACCAGAACTAAACAAGACTTGCATTATAAACATTGAGTTGACTTGGTAGGAGCAGCAATGAATTTCCTGGGGTAAAACATCTGTTTTCCATCAACTCTGCAAACATGTTATTTATTTATGACCTTTCCTCATTAACTCAAAGTTAATGAGACTTAGAGTGACCGTGACCGTGGTGTTTTGGCAAATTTCACCTTCCTACCACATATGAAAATAAGTATCTACAGCCTGACCAAATCTCCAGTGTAAATTAGAATATAAAACAAACACAGACTGGAATACATGCACTTTATTTAAAATTTGCAGTGCAAAAGAGACATAGCAGAAGGCTAAGATAGAGATTTGAAGGGTCATGTAGCCTATGGGATTCTTTCGCTTCTTTCGCTTCTTTCCCTTAACTTTCACCATGCTCTTACCATATATCATCAAATCACTTCTGACTTATAAAGACTCTATGAAATAATAACTAACAAAAAGTGGTATAACTAACTTCCTGTTGAGTCCATGATTAAAGTCCAGATTAAAGGCTTTATATGCATCAAGCTGAAAACAAAGCAGGTTACGATTCTGAAGGAGGGAGCAAGGTTAGGCCATTTCTGAATATACATTTTTCTATCTTGAAATACCTATGATGAGACAATATACAGGGAACCTTTGACCACTGAAGAGATAAAACCTCTCCACTCTTCTCAAGCTGTTGAAGCCAATATGACAGGACATTTTCACAATGGAGAGAGGTGAAAAGTGGTGTGCCCCAGGGATCTGTCCTGGGACCGGGGCTTTTCAATCTGTTCATAAATGACCTGGAGACTGGGATAAGCAGTGATGTGGTTAAGTTTGCAGATGACATGAAACTTTTCCATGATAACAACTAGAGATGGGCACGACTAGGGAAAATGACGTTTTCGAGTTGTCGTGTGTCGGAGGCAGCCCGTTTCGGCTCGTTTCCGTTTTTCGCAAAAATTCACAAAAATTAGTCGGTTCGTTTTTTTGTTTTTTTTTTTTGTTGTCGTTAGTACTGGTTTGGGGGGGTAGTGGGCTCCTGGAGGCAGCTGCAGGAGTCAGCCAGAGCCACAAGTGACGGACTGGCAGACTCTTTGCACCCGCTGCATCTCACGTACTTGCATGTAGTGCAATGCAAGTAGATCTGGCTTAGGGTTAAGATGGGTTAGCGCAAGGGCTAGGGTTAGGCTAGTTACGGGTGATATTAGGGTGAGTATTGGGGTGCACCTCTGGGTGCCTCTCTGACCCACTTAGAAGGACAGTGTACTGGCATATGGGTTAGGTTTAGGCTTAGGGTTCGGGTTTGGGCTACGATTAGTGGGCTGTTTATGCCCGATTGGCACATCCCAGAAGTCTCTGTGGTCAACCTGGCCAAGTGGCCATGCGATTGGTGGAAAATTTGCATGGTCCACTCCCATGGGCGAGCCCATCATTGCGAATGTGCAGGTGTAAAAAAATAAAATAAAATAAAATAAAATAAAACAAAATAAAATAAAATAAAATCAACTGAGACTTTTTTTTTGCAAGAAAAACCCACTGCTGCTACTGTAAAAATTCAAGCATTTAAAATAGCTAATTTTCACATGTTTCTGTGGTGCTTTGGTGGGGTTTTGGGCAACGATTTCAAAAAAAAAAATATTGTGGTTGCCATTTTGGATCCCCCCGCACTGCATGGCAAATGGATGCGCCCTCCCAGCCTGGTACAGTCAGCAAAACCTGACCATGCGATTGGTGGAATTGCTCCAAAACTTTGCATGGTCCACTCCCATGGGCGAGCCCATCATTGCGAATGCGCAGGTGTAAAAAAATAAAATAAAATAAAATAAAATCAACGGAGACTTTTTTTTTTTTTTGCAAGAAAAACCCACTGCTGCTACTGTAAAAATTCAAGCATTTAAAATAGCTAATTTTCGCATGTTTCTGTGGTGCTTTGGTGGGGTTTTGGGCAACGATTTCAAAAAAAAATATTGCGGTCGCCATTTTGGATCCCCCCGCACTGCATGGCAAATGGATGCGCCCTCCCAGCCTGGTAGCAGCAGCGCAGCAGTAGCAATAGCCAAGGAGGGGGGGCGGGGAACCCCCCCAAAATAAAACACCCTTCTGGCCTGGTAGGTGCCCTCAGACAGTTTTCGCCTGCTTTTAGGGCCGGGAATCGTTTTTTTTTTTTTTTTAACTTTTAAAAACTTTTTTTCTGTGCCGCTTGGCATCGCGCGATCGCCGCGATGCCAGGAATGACAACGACAAATCAGACCCAATTATTCTTTAGTCGGTTCGAGTTCGAGTTCTGGCGGAGTAATTCCCGTTACCATTTCCGTTCCGTAACGGAAACGAGGAATGGAAACGGAAACGGGAATGCCGCTAAGTCGTGCCCATCTCTAATAACAACTGCCCTGGATAACAAATAATTCAGATAATGATGTTATTTTCAAACCCTCCAGCCCAAAGCCCCAGCCTCCCTCCACATTTCTCTTTAACTGACCTGCAGAGGAGGAGGGGGCAACACACGCTGCCCAGCTCTCGTGCTGCTTGAATGCCCAGTGGTGGCAGCGGCGGCAATGGAGGAGGAGTGGGGGCCAGGGGTGAGAGGGGGGAATCGCCACATGCCACCCGGCTCTCATGCCACCTGAACGCCCATCGGCGTCAGCAGCGAGGGAAGAGAGGTGGGGGCAGGAGGTGGGAGGAAGGCTGCGTGAGCGGCGCACGGCTTCTCCCGGCTTGCCCGCCTCCTGGGTGCCCAGCAGCAGCGGTGGCAAAGGAGGAGAGGTGGCGGCCCTGGGGAGGAAGGGGGTGGGCGAGGAGGGGGAGGAGGGGGAGGAGTGCTCTTTGAAAGTGCACCTTTTAAAGAGGTCTGGGGGTGGGAAGCTTTTTTGCCTCCCCCCCCCGGACCTCCGGAATGGATAAAAATGGTTTCCCATTCATTTCAATGGGAAACCCCGTTTCGGATAATGGTTTTTTTTTGGATGACTAACCTTGGAGAACGAATTAAAGTAGTTATCCGAGGTACCACTGTATCTAATCTCTTGTGCTCCTAGTCGCATTTGGTGGGGCCAGCATGAGATACAGGAAGCTGGACTAGATGGGCCTTGGCATGGCTCTTCTTATGTTCTTATGACATGTTACTTCAGTTTTCACAAAGTCATTTGTGGCTTTAAAAGGTAAGACTACATCAGATACTTCAAATTTTAAAATCATTTTGTAAACAGCTCAGTTGGCAGCGATCAAATGTCACGTGATCCTATAAAAAGAAGCACTCTTGCACGTATCTGCTGTTTTATTAGATCATGGTGAACTAAGTACAGTAACAAGGCATTTAATTGTTTTCATGTTAGCAGAAAAGAGTGTCTCACAGAGATTTCACATAAGTACAAGTACTGCAAAACAACTGAATGGGAAAATAGTTGTTGACATCGGACCCCAAAGAAATGGAAACCTATCTGCCTGAACTGAAAAGTACAAAAGCTACTTGGGCATTGCTATTAGTTCTGATTTATCCAGCTAAGCTTTGGCAGTGAATGGAATATGGGAGACTGAACAAATGTGTCTAGGATCAATTTAGGACTTGTTAGTACTTATGCAGTCACCTTTTCATCCCCACCTTCTTGCCTGTGCAGTGTAGTCTGACATAAATTGTAAATGTCAGGAAATGACACAACTTCCTATTTTAGACCATATTTGCAAGGAAGTTGTCTATCTTTTCTTCACAATTCCTTCATTCAGTTCATGCTATTTATTTATTTATTTTTAAACTTAAGGTGAACTTTTGTTGAAAGCCGTAAGTTGAGTCATGGCAACTGGACTTTTTTTTCTTGTGAGATCAAAAATGTTTGCTCCTCATCCAAGCAAGCCTTCCCAACACCCATTAAGTATGGGTCGTTAGTTGTGGCTTTAATGCTGGAGGTGTGAAGTGCTTCTGATTTGTCTAGGGACTGATGAAAGGGCAGCATAAGTGGCAGACATATTGTGCCTGAATCCACCCCCCTCTGTTGAGAGAGAGGTTTTCAATACACACATGAATGGCTTCCCTGACCCCTCTCTTGAACCACCTATCTTCTCTGTCTAATAAGTGTACAACCTCATCTTTGAATGAGCGTCCTTTGTCCTTCAAATGGAGACACACCACTGAGCTGTTGCCCCTCCTGTGTTGGGCCATTCTCCTGTTTAATGTTTGGTTTCTCCAAAGTAGAACTCTGGACACTTCTCGCTGCATTGGATCACATATGCTACATTGCTCCTCTTGTGTTTTGGTATTGGGTCCTTTGGGTGGAGGAGTCTCTACCGTATTCTTTTGTTTTTTTAAAGTCCACAAACCATGGCCTCTCTTCAAAGGCATTTTTCCTGTTCCTACGTCTTATTGTAAGCTTGAAACAGAACAGAACTTGAAACACGGCACCAAAATTGGGCCCTCAATTAATTCCACCATAACTTTCCAACCCCACCAAGGAGAATGTAGACCTGTATGAGTTCACAGGAAATCTGTAAGCATGTGCAGCTGAACATGGTAACATTGTTTCCATGACTAGAATCTCTAATATAACAGGGCTTGCAGACTTGGGAATATAATAAACACAATTATTGAGACATGATTATATGCTGCTGCACACCTTTACTGTGAACAAATGAGTGAGTAGAGATATAGAGCAGGGTTTCAAGGCTAAAACATTTGGGGCTCTTTAGTCTGGAAAAAAGGCGCCTGAGGGGGGATATGATTGAAACATACAAAATAATGCAGGGCATGAGTCAAGTGGATAGAGGGAATCTCTTCTCCCTCTCACAAAATACCAGAACTAGGGGACATACACTCAAATTGAGGGCTGGGAGAGTAAGAACAGACAAAAGAAAATATTTTTTCACCCAGTGTGTTGTTAGTCTATGGAACTCCCTGCCACAGGATGTGGTGATGGCATCTGGTCTGGATGCCTTCAAAAGGGGATTGGACAGATTCCTGGAGGAAAAGTCCATCACAGGTTACAAACCATGATGGAGATGTGTAATCTCCAGGCTTAAAACCAGGGTACTTCAAGGGCCAGATGCAGGGGAGTGGTATCAGGAGACATATCTAGTCTCATGCGCTCCCAAACGCATCTGGTGGGGCCACTGTGAGATACAGGAAGGTGGACTAGATGGGCCTTTGGCCTGATCCAGCATGGCTCTTCTTATGTTCTTATGTTCTTATGTCTTATCTGCTGAAAAGGTTCAGTGTCCAAACCAGCACTGAAACCACTGGGATGCTGTCTTTGCTATGTAACATCAATAGATAACTACAGTTGTGTTGAAGCTGGTAAGAACATACCCTAAGAGTACATTTGGTTTTCCTTAGTTCAAATGCCATTACAGTTTTTAGGGAAGAAACATGTAACTACAAGAGGACTAAAGCAGTGTCATAAACTCAAAAGATCTCTTTTATATCCGCTAGGCTACAACACAGCTCCATGTATTTCCCTGTTCATAAATCCAGGCTTTTGAAAGAATTATACGATTTTCAGCTTAGAACGTGTTATTTAATTCCTTCTGGTTTGGATAAAACTATTACATAAAACATTTATAGCATGAGATTCCCAGATGGTTTTCTCTTAAAGCCCCCTTTAGCTGTGCCATCAATATAAATTGTTATCTTTTGCTGCATAAAGCCCAAGTATACTTATTGAAACCATAATATTTCTCTGTTGGAGTGGGAAAGAACCTCGACTATTCTGGAGTGGAAAAGAAATTTAAACTGTGAAATATTACTGGTGTGTGCATGTGGAATCTTTGTTTTGGCAAAATCAACAGACTACTTTTGTACAATTACAGTTAGAGAGAAAGAGAGAGAGACAGAACTGTAGTAAAAGGAACACTGTTATAAACAAAAATATATATTATTTATTCATATTTCTTTTTTCTGGTATATAAATTTCATAATTTAAAATTTAAAATATCACATGTAAGTCATTTTGGGAATAAAACAGCATATAAGTTATTATCCGCTCACAGTATTTGAAAATGTAATGCTTTTATTTGATTCATGAAAAAGCCCTAAACCCAATTTAAATATTCATCATATAGTTTATGCCTAAATCTGACAAGTGAGCTTCATATCAGGTTCTTGTGACCTTTAGAGACAGAGGAATTTCTCCAGTTATATATTTCAGTGCAAATCTTACTATACTTAACATATTGTCTAAAAAGAGAATATGTTCTGTGTTTCAAACAAGACTCTTGTTCAACAGCAGTGACTACTTTACAGTCATCCAATAGGTAGAAATGCCATCTGCAGTCATTCTTGGAGGCCTGATTCTAGATCAAACATGGGCCAAACCCATATGTCAGATGGTGGGCAAACCATCCAGGAGCCATCCTATAAATAGTCACAAACTCATTCTTAGAGGGCCAATCTTTATGCAAACAAAATTGCACCACCAACCCACCAGGGAAGTATTAATGGTCTTTGGGTAACATGGAATTTTGCAAAAGTGCACATACACTGCTTGGGGGCAAAGGAGGGAAGATCCCTTCCCCTCCCATTGAAAACAGTCCAGCTACTCTGGACTTCTCAGTCACCACAGAACACTAGAGTGTCCAGGGTGGGGGGAATTAAAGGATGGGTTGAATGGAGTTGCCTGCAGATCATGGACTAGTTGGTTGGTACACTGGATCCTTGTTCAGACTCCAGCACCTATTTCCATAAGCTCCATGTCTATTTACATAAAGTGGCATATGCTGTACGTCCTGCCTCAACAGTTAATTCTGTTTGTGTATTTCACCTACCCTTACTATAAAATTTCTCTGAAAGTAAAATTAATTAGGCAAAGATCAAAGAAACACATTCTTAAAGGAGGTATGGGAAAGTAATAGCTAAGTGAAAGTCAACATCCTCAATGCTATGCATGCTTAGCTGGAGATACAACATTTAATCCAGATGCATTCAAATGATGCTTTAATATTCAGCTTGTGAACAACAGAGGGCAGTGCTGTCATAAGTTTTGTTCATATGGCCTGTTCAGCATCTTTGGAGTTTAACAGTCCGAGCTCTTCAGTGACAAAATTATACTTGTTATTTGACACTTGTTGACATATTTTCTGAAGTTATATGATACAAAAAATTATTCTATCCAGTTGAGCAGCATAATTTAAAACATTTCTAGGTGTCACAAAGTCTCCTTGAAAGCATTCAGAAATATGTAGACAATAATATCGGACCAAAATATAGCCTTAGTGTAGTGATGATGCCTGGTTTTGTTTAGACAGAAGCAAGTAAGAGAGCAACACAATCATTACACCTTTCAACTGTTCTTCCTTCCTACTGACATGGCCCAAAAATGACCATATGGAAGGACAAGAGCTGGAGCTTGTGAGAAAGCCAGCCAGGGAATGGAAAAGCATGAAAAATGTTATGTGAGCAAACCACAGATCAGTAGCACATACAAGCATTTAAATAACAAGAGAAAGATGGTTAGCTTTAACATATCACAGCACCATGGATACGTCGGGATTGGCCAAAGGAGAAGGGGAGTTAAACCGAAGTATACTGCTAAGAGCAGTGTGAAACCACCTTAGCTGGAGTGTTGGGACTTGCGGTTTGATAAGGAACTTTAAATTCAGCACTTGAGCTGTCTAGTGGAGAATTCTACAGGTTGCACCAAAATACAAAACAAAAACAAACAAACAAACAAAAACAAACAAACAAAACCCCTAGACTTTGTAGGATGGTATTATAGTAGTTAAAGTAGTATTGAATTGTGCGTTGTGTAGCATGAAAGGGCATGAAAGGCTTTCTTCGTTGTGTCATAAAGAATACAGAAACACAGACTAACTTGTCTGATTTTTCCTTAAGTGGAGTATGGAACATTTAAAAGTAAAAGCAGACTGTGACTCAAAGTCACCTTGTCCAATGTAGAGTGATTCACCCAAGTTCCACCACTTCAAAGCAATACTACTTTTAGAAGCTTACAGCCTGGTCCAGAATTCCACTTCATTTCTCTCCTCCCTCCCTTTCCAACTTTTTTGGGCATTCTATTGTCTATTACTTATAACACAGGATTTTATAGTTCAGGGCTAAAACTTGGTCATTCTCAGCCATTCCTTAGTTTAGCTAATAATGCAAAAAGAAAACTTTTTTCCCTTTGAGAGTGCTGTAAATTTGACTCAGATCTGGCTGCTGATCCAGATGATGAGAATTCAATTCCCCACTGTGCATTCCAGAAGAGCCTGTCTGTTCCTTGTGCAAGCTGCCCAATCTCAGACATTCCCAGTAGAAAGAAAAAGTAAAGCTTGTGAGTTCTTCATATCTAGAAAGCCCTGAAAGGGGTCCCTGTAAATTGGAATTAAATTGATGATACATTACAGCAGGCTTGTCCAAACTTCGACCCTCCAGATGTCCTTTGCCATTGGAAATACAGGCTTGGAATTCTGGGAGTTGTGGTCCAAAACCTCTGGAGGGCCAAAGTTTGGACATGCCTGCATTCCAATTATTGTTATTAATACAATTCATCTTCAGTTTTGGCCAGTATTTGATAACATAAAGATAGCCTGGTGCTCTCTTTCTAGCAGTCTGACAATCATTATCTTTATCATTGCTCTATTTGCAAAGGTAAATTCACTGTTATGCATTATTTATGTGTTACTTTGTTACCACCAGCAGAAAAATACAAGCTAAAACTCTCTCTTTCACTTTAGTAGCCAATTATGATATTACATCCTCAACACACTTATGAAAATACATAAGACTAAACAAAACAATATTTTTCTTACCATGTAGCATTGTGAGAAAGAGGCAAAAAACATTTTGGGAGGAACCGTGCCAAAACATATCAAAAACACATTTAGATTAAAGTACAACAGTTTTAAAATGCAATTGTAACACAACAGTTTGACTCTGTTAAAGCTGCCCATTGTATTGCTTTTGACATCTATGCTTACCAAATATCTTAAGTTGGCCAAGCTAAAAAAATGTGGATGTTTTCAATAAGTGTGTGTGTGTGTGTGTGTGTGTGTGTGTGTGTGTGTGTGTGTGTGTGTGTGTATGTGTGTGTGTGTGTGTGTGTGTGTGTGTGTGTGTGTGTGTGTGGTGTCATTACAGTGGTGACTGACTGTTCATGACTCCATGTCCATGGAGTTTTCTTGGCAGGAATACTGGAGTGGTTTGCCAGTTCCTATTAATACCATGTCTTAATGAGGCAAGATGTAAAAAGTAACATAGAGGCAGACAGGAGCATTTCATTCATGCAGACATGTTATATAGGCAGAAAAGAAAGGGAAGTAATGGAGAACAATTAAAGGTAGATGAACCAACACCTGACTTGGTAAGAGCTTGGAGTCAAAACAATAGTTTAGCTGCTAAATCAACTGCTTCTTATATAAGAAGCAACTGCTTGCTGAGGTTAACTAAAGGAATATATACTGTAAAAAAAAAACCTGAAGAAGGCAACCTCACCTGTCTGTTTTGCTGCAGCATTTCCAGTAAACCACTTTTTCAAATTAGAACTCGCATGCAAAAAAGAGGCCATACCTTTATAGACCAAATGGAGAGTTGTGGGTAGGCACAGGACCTTTGCTTCTATTTTTTTGTTTGGAGGACCGGGTTACTACACACTAGAGATGGGCACGGCTTAGCGGTATTTCCGTTTCCGTTTCCGTTTTTCGTTTCCGTTACGTAACGAAACGAAAAATGAAAAACGGCTCAGAACTGGAATGAAAACGGAAACGAAATGACTAATTTTGAGCCAATGTCTGTACTGCTGTAAAACTGTGCTCATGACCTGGGGTTCAATCTCAGGTAGCAGGCTCAAGGTTGACTCAGCCTTCCATCCTTCTGAGGTTAGTAAAATGAGTACCCAGCTTGCTTGAACGTTGGTGTTAAACTGCAGCCTAAATAGTTTTGAAAGCATTGTTCCCCCTTCAGTACTTGTATATATATTTTTGTATGGTTTGTCACCATAGCAGTTCGGTGCATGTTTAATGACACTAAAATATTGGTGATTTCCCCCCCTTCCCCGGTTCTTTTTCTGGAACATAATGAAAAGTGTGGGCGGGAGGGTTAAAAGGGGAAAATAAATGATCCCATAAACAAAATCCCCACAAACCTATCTGCATATGTTAATTCAGCATAACTAATGAAGGAGACTAACCCACTTCGGATGTAACGCCGGCCAGGACAAATGGGAGTGGGTGAAACCCTGAATGAACTCTAAGTTCTTGGGAAGCTGAGCTGGAAATCACAGCCTTGTGAACCAGAAGCTTTTCCTCAGTAAAACATGAAGTAATCTTAAGCTGAGTCAACTCCAAGCAGACAGCCTGAACTAGCAGAAGGGATAGCAGCCAACATGGAAAAAGTGTGTGGAATGGTGTACGTGCAGCCGAATTCAAGCAAATAATATTTGCTTAAGGAAGATGACATTTGGCTCTTAAGGGCAGTATCTTCACTTGAACTCGGCTGGCCATCTTCTTGGGTAAAAGCTGCTTTGATTGCTTAAAATTCCTTCTTTAAATGTGTCACAAAATAGTCTTCTTAGAGCAGGAAGAATAAATAATAAGCACTTTTTTCTTTTTCTTTTTCTTTTTTTACTGTTAAGGGTCATCTTAGGGTCCAGTGGGGAGTTATGTTTTGCACCCCTTGCTGCATTTTGACATTCAGATATTTTAACAAATGGTGGTACACTTCACAGCTTGAAGCCTGTGCAAATGCCTCTGATGTGCCCTGTTTCTTTAGACTGCTTTCCAGAGGTTTGGCTTGATCTTGTGCACCATCAGAGCAGTAGCTCTCAGACTGGTCTGACAGTCTGCATTGGGAGCAGAAATACAGGACAAGTGAGACCACTGTTAAATTTACCTTAAATAACAATATATGTTGAATTCACAAAAGAATAAAGATTAATGCAAACTACCAACTATGGCTTCCTGAACTTGCAAGCAACCTGCAATTGGCGCCCTACAATTTGTGGCACTAGTTTCAAAGGCATCCTTGAGTATAACAAAACAACAGTCAGGGGAAAAGAAACAGCAGCAGCAGCAGCAACAGGAACTACTACTACTACTACTACTACTACTACTACTACTACTACTACTACTACTACTACTACTACTACTACACGTAATAATAATCTCAGAATTACAGAGCTGGAAGAAACCAGCCTGTAAGAAATGAGTGGAATCTAGAGAAATTAAATTACAAATAGCTTTGTAAATATGTTTATGTTCACACATAACTACAACAAATCCTTCCATCATCACCACTTGAAGTATGGGAGTTTGTGTTTCTGGACTATAACTCCCAGAATTCCAAACACCAGCCATAGTCAAAGCCATGGTACAGGAATTATTTATAAATCTTTCAGAATATTCAAGAGTGACAGCATAGAAGTAAATATCGTATGCTATTTTAAATCCTGTCACAGCAAAAGCCTTGTCAAACATGATACCTTCCAGATATCCTGGCTGAACGGTCCGTACTGGCTGTGGACAATGTGATTTGATCACATCCAGATGTTGGGCTTAGTAGAGTGAGGGAGACTCCATTAGGTTATTCACATTTTGCAGCTGCTTGTCCCTTCATGAGTCCAAGTACAGAAGAGGCTTAGAAGGCTTCCTAAATTGATGAGTGGTATTCCTTTCTTTCTCTCACACACATGCACATTCAAGCACACACACACACACACACATGCTCAATAGTCACTATGCCTCAGGACATCATACTGCAGTGGAGGTGATAAAGCAAACACATCTAACCAAAGTGACAAACCCACAGAAGTGTGGGGAATACTCTATAGCAGTGATGGTGAACCTATGGCATGGGTGCCAAAGGTGGCACTCGGAGCCCTTTTTGTGGGCACCCGACATTGTCCCTTCATAGCCACCTGTATACAGGTTAAATTACTGTATTGGCACGTTGCAAAGACATTAGTAGGTTTTGAATTGCATTTTGGGCACTCGGTGTCTAAAAGGTTCGCCATCACTGCTCTATAGCTTTATATGGATTTACTGATGGTGTATAAAGAAGAAAAACCAATAAGGTAATAAGTGAAGTCACTTAATATTCTGAAAACAAACCAACAGAATCCTTGGAAAGCTGAAAAAATGAACAAGGCTCTAATGAAATGATCTTTTGCTTTTTATCAAACACAAATTTTCTCCCCAGGAAGGTAATAAACTTTATTGTAGGCCTTTCAGTCTGTACCATAATGGTCTTTTGGAAACAAGAGAAATTGCCTTATGCACAAGTTGGAGTGTGTGTGCTTTTTTAGTTTTCGCTTTTTAAACTAGTGTTGCAACACTATTTTGTTGCTTCCTAGAGGGTCCTCTCATGACTGGCATATCCTTGAAACAGGTACAACATGCTCTGTTTCTTTCCATGAGGTTCCTCTAGACAGCATTGAGGAGAGACATCAATAATAAATGTTATGGCCTCTAAACCATCCTAAGCTTGAAAAGAACAATTGCAAATTGTTTGGTGTGTGTGTGTGTGTGCGCGTGCGCGCACGTGCATTCTCTCTCTCTCTCTCTCTCTCTCTCTCTCTCTCTCACACACACACACACACACACACACACACACACACACACACACACACACACACACACACACACATTGGAGTTATATCATAAGATAACGAGTCAAATTACTGAAATCTATGAACAAATCTATTTTGGATTTTTTTTCCTGACATTGATAACCAAACATGGGGGAGGAAAATCTCATATTGCCTTGTCCAAATGTTAGCATTGTTTTATATCAGTTCCAGTATGGAGTGAAGGAAAATATCTTCTCATGTAATTTCAGAATGATTTTATGTTATTATTGAATTTCACCTGTTTGTGCCCCCAAGCAAGCTTTGGAAATGAAAACCATTAATCTTTCTGCTCCTCAATTACTGATTATACCTCAGGGACTATAAACTGAGCTGAGAAAACAAATAACTGGATCCAAAAACATAGCTAAGATAGAGCATTTGGGGTTTAAGCTGCTTGGGTTGAACTCAGTTCTTAAGCAGGCTACATGTAAAATTATTTCTAAATGTGGTTTTAGAGAAGTTATGTGTTGCCAAAATACACACATCCAAAAATTAAATTGGGTAAAATTTCACATAATCTCACTTCGGTTTCAGTTTACAGTTGAATGCTCTACTGTAAATTAAAAAAAAAGCATAATGGACTGTGGTCCGTGCGTACTCTTATATAAAGTCCTAGTTAAAAATCCAGTATATTTCTTTTAAAAAAAACAGTGTTTTCTCCTTAATTATTTTTTCAGAGAAGAAGAAGAAGAAGAAGAAGAAGAAGAAGAAGAAGAAGAAGAAGAAGAAGAAGAAGAAGAAGAAGAAGAAGAAGAAGAGGTTACAAATGAAAGTCACGTGAACACCCACTTTCTTCCTGATCACCATACAATTCATACTTGAGTCATGGTGACCACAGAATTAAAGCCTCCTCAAGTATAATATAAAGCTTTGCAGCGGTCTTGAGGATTTGACGTTAGTGGTGGACAACAAAAGATTCCAAATACCATCCAATTACTTTTTTAAAAGTGTTCATAATAGCATTTCTAGGCCTTAGTTATGAGAAACTGTCTGGCTGAGTCTTAGGATTAAAGGAGCATAACAAAAATAAATCTTTTTTTTAGCTAAGAGGGTTGCAATTATGGCAGGAGTTATAATCAACTTTTTTTAAAAAAAAATTCCAAATGAGCAGTCTAGCACATCACATCAAGCTGAGGTTGTTATTTCAAATACTTCAATCAATGTTATGTAGTCACAGAGTTTACTAAAGCTCACTATACCGTCTGAAGATGTGTTCATTTTGATGGGCCATTGAATTCTCAGACTGAATGAAAGCGGGGGAAGAAAAATTATTTAGTTCCATACAGATATTTTAGTAATGTGTTTCCAAGGTGCATGGAAGAGAAAGTTAAAAACACCATAATGAAATATTTTTGAATAATATTTATGAGTTTCTTTTCCTTGACTCTGGAAAAAACAGAGTTCTCAACTTTCCATTATTTCAGCTGTTTATGAGTGTGAAAGACAAATTTTTGTCAGAGGAAGTACAAGCTGCACCCCACGGAACCTTGAGACAGAGCCCCAGCTGACATTTGTACTGACCATTATCAGCCTTGGCATATGAGAAATCAATTTATGCATTTAAAAATAGACAAACACTATTGTCATCTTTCTCTTGAGGATTCTTGTGGTTGTTAACTAAAGGTAGGTTAATGAGGTAACTACATTTAGACCCAGTTTTCACATAATTCTAGACTTTCATAATGGAGCCTGACAATGATATCATGAGTTCATTGTACTCAAGTTTACAAGGTTAAGAGAAGTGCTGGGAGACACATCAAGATTTTCACCATACGATCCCCCAAGGGGAAAAAATGGATTCAGTGGGCTCTGGAGAAAGAGAATGCTGTTCTATAAAATCCACACACACACAAATGATACACTGGTAGAGATGCATGAAGAGTGATTCATCCCAGACAACACAGATCTGTTGATTTTTACCAGACATGTCAGATTCCCCATCTGTTCAAGGAATCTTCACAGCCCTGAGGTAATGTTGTGGGCCCCATTGTGAGAGAAATTTTCCTATGATTCTTCCTCTTCCCCTGGATATTCGGGTAAAGGAAGAATTAGTACCTCTTCAGGACTTTCAGCTTTGCATTAAGGCTGCTTGATTGCTTTTAGTTTTCAACATGATTCTGAGAACTTTTATGTATTAAACAAGCAACACGCCCTTTTCTTGAGCATTACATGACACCTCCATGGCCAGGTTAAAAGGCAGAGCATTTGTCCTGGCCTAACTGTGGAAGACCTAGCCCACTTCAAACAACGATTGGCTTGCCTCCTAGCAGTAACCAGCTGGAAATGGAAGACCTGTCAGGGGGGTGTTTTACTCTCCCAGTGGTCCTCCAGACTTTATCACACTGGAGCTGGAAAAGTGGTTCCTCTCTTATACTATCATGGACATCAACATCCAAAAGGGAAATGTTGAAATGGAAATGTTTGGAAATGTTGCCTCTTTGGACTTCATAATTTCCCAGTCAACAAGGTGACTCAGAGATTCTGAGACTTGTAAAACCAAAAATTAGTATTCATCAACCTCTATCAAACTGTAGAGCTCTAGGGCCAGCGTCCTTAAATCTGGTGAACAAAGGTTAGTGCCCCACGCCTGCCATATTGATAACCAAATAATCACAAAAGCAGTGAGCACACTTCTGTTGGTTGCTGTCCCACAATGGGAATCCATGAAGACAATAGACTTGATATTGCATACTTCACCCCCTAGACCTGATGCTTCTAACTCCTTTCTCAATTTTCATTCTGAGCTATGTGCCAGAGCTTCCATTCTGACATAGTTCTTATTCATTTACTGCCTTTTCCATACTGACCCGTGATTCCACACTGGACCCACTCAATGGTTTTTAATGGCATTACAAGCAAGGGAAAGGACTAGCATTGACGAATGGTGTGTGTTTATTAATTCAGATTGAGGCAGATGTTAAGAAATGAACCTGAAGCAAAACCATTATACAGTATAATTTCAGCTGTCTGCTCACCAACCCCCCCTCTGTGTGTGTGTGCGTGCACACACATGCATGTGTGTGTGCGCGCGTGCACGCTTGTGAATGCTAAAGGAGACAGAGGAGCCAATGGTGCAGATAGAAGCACATTTATATACAGAGAGACATTCTCTGAAGCTGCACTTCCATTGATGATTGGATTTTGAAGGCAGTGTCACTATTTGAATGTATTCTTTTATTGAGAGATCAAAACGTTTCACTACTCAGCCAAACAGCTTTGTCAGTCTGAGGAAAGTTGGTGGCGAGGCCTCCAATTTATATTTTACATCACCCTGGACTGATTAGGCTCATAAGCTGGACAGTGGCCTTAATAGGCTTGTTAGGTGGACAATAGCAGTAAAAGGCTTGTTAAGTGGACAATGGCCTAAATAGGCTTGTTAGGCCATTGTCTACCTACAAGCCTATTCAGGCCATTGCCCACCTAACAAGCCTATTCAGGCCACTGTCCAATTTATGAGTATATTCAGAAGTGAGTTCAAGCATTTGAGAGATTCCATACTGCAAGCTGCAAGAATGACGTATAGGAATGCCTATAAAGAGCCTTGGCTTCATACCTTGTCTGACCACTGTCTCTTAGGGCTGGTAGTGAGCTGTAGAGAAAAATGTATGTGCAAAGGAAATAGCAGGAGGAGCTATTGCCACTCTTCTGATTTCCTTTCAGATGTTGTTGGACTGCAACATACATCACCACAGTCAATGCTGAGAAGTACTAGAGTTTTAGCCTGGGGGGGGGGGATGACTTTACCTGCTACAAGAATAAGTATAATGCCATGAAGGCTGTATCAGAGGAGTAAATTGATGTCCACAGTCCCGGAAGACCCTACAGTTAGCATATGAAAGGGCAGTTCACTGGATTATGACCTCTTCATCATCCTAGAACTGCAGAGCTGAAAGGGACCATATGGATAATCTAGTCTCCCTCTATAAAATTTCCTACAAGCAGGCTGGAAATGGTGTACAGTGAACTTGGGATAAAGTGTTATAAATGTGCCTGCTTTCTTCAGTCCTTTCACTGCTGTTCACTTGTCTTCTCCCTCTGAGCCTCATCTTCACACTATCCAGAGAAGTTTTTTTTCTGTAAGTTTGGGGTGATGCAGAGAGGAGGAAGTTATGCTGAATTTTCCTTCGGTGAATTTCCTTATGTTTACTTCTCTGAGTATTTGACAGGCTTGTTCCAACCACACTGAAGGTTACAGAAGGAATTCAGCAATGACAGCTTATCATAGAATCAAGAAACGGTGGTTTTCCTACTAGATTCCACTACTAGGCACTGGGAGACATATAGGAATGAATTTGTACTCAAGATTTCCTCTTTGGGATTTGCCTAGAGATTGCTCTTGGCAATGTCATGTGTGAATTATACAGTAGAGTTACATATTATGTATACAACACTTACTTTTCCAGGATTAATGTAAACAGTTCACTTCCTGTAGGCTTCTTTGGTGGTCTAAGCATCAATTATGGAGCCTCCACACTTCCCCAGAAGTATAGGTTGAAATCTCAGTAGGCTGACTCAGCCTTTCATTATTCTTCTCCTGCAGTTCTAAGCATACTTCCCTGGAAGTGTATCCCATTCAGTTAAGAGGGATTTTCATTTAAGCAAAACTTAGGCTGTGAAAATGGCCATTGAGAACTAGCTGATTTAAAAACATAATTCTCTTCTTTGTGAAATTTATATATTTATTTGTTGATTTGATTTGTGTGTCACCCCATTAGAGCAAGGCACCATTCTGGGTGCATTGGTGATTTACAGCGAATAATAAAACACAATAACAAAGAAATTACATGAAACCAAATAATAGATAAAATTAGATCAAATTATTTCCTCCACAGCTTCTTACATAACTGGAATATCAGTATTATAGAACTTTAATTACTGCATGTGAGAGCAAATCAAAGAAGGCCTACAATAATGTAGGTACAGTAATACCTTGGTTTACAAGCATAATTTGTTCTAGAAACATGCTTATAAACCAAAATATAAAAACATAAGAAGAGCCATGTTGTATCAGGTCAAGGGCCCATCTAATCTAGTTTCCTGTATCTCACAGTGGCCCCACCAAATGCCTCTGGGAGCTCATGGGTAGTCTCCTGATACCACTCCCTTGCATCTGGCCTTTGAAGTACCCTGTTTTTAAGCCTCTTATATCAAAGCAAATTTCCCCATAAGAAATAATGGAAACTTAGATAATTTGTTCTGGGGTCCCATAGATCGCATACTACGCATACAAAATGCCAAAACACATAAAAGAAGTTGGCTAGAAGTCCACATCCACACCATGGTTGTGGAAACTGCTCTGCTTAGGACTAACAACTGGATTTTACTCTATGTTTTAATGGGACAATAATACAGGGCTATTTGTAGCCCTATACACACTTGACTAGCTTCCCCATGACTGGAAATTGTTTGAAAAAATAAGAATGATGAAAAAAATAATTAAAAATATAAATATAAAATAAAATAAAACCCTAACCTGCACTCCCCTTTGAAAATGTTCCTGGCTGGTGCAAAGGGGGGGGCTCTATTCCTCTCTCCTCCCCCTGCTTTTGAGGCTTGCCTGAGATGGAACATTTCAGACAATCAAGCACAATCCAGCAGGGGGAAGGAGAGAAAGAGCCACCACTGAGTCACTTGTGATCATGTGACCTATTCCAAAGCTTGCATATCAATACATTGCTTGTTGATCAAGGCAAAATTTAGAAGAAATTTTTTCTTGTCTTGCAAAATGCTCTTAAACCAAGGCATTACTGTACTTTGATTCCACCAAAGGATATACTGGTAGCAAACAGAAGACTTTTCCGTAGATGTTGTCTCTTCCATACAACGCTTTGAGGGCATGCTTCATAATGCTATAGGAATTATACATCAACACATGTCATATTATAACACCTGGTCACACTTGTGTTGGGTGGCAGGTTGAAGATCTTTTATGCAAGTCTAGACAACACCGGTATTATACTACCATGACTGGGTAACCACAGTTGAGATGCTGATATAATAGATTTAGTGGCCCAATGGACCAAATTCACTGCAGAGGTCCGAGACTTCCCAATCTCAGAGTGGGTAACTATTCTTTCTATCAAGATATGCATGCTCTTTGAATAAGGTGAGGGCCACCCCACCCTCTTTCTCTTTATAAGGATTTTTTATGTCAGAAAAAGAAAGTGAATGTAAGATGGTGAGGGATGTTAAGATAAATACCTACCTATGATTTTTGTTTCTCTCACACAGGGAACTAGCATAGTAACTGGACAGAGGATCCTTGGGGCTACAATAATTAGCCTATAATACTGCCCACCCCTGTCATAAACTGACACTACATTATGGGCTCTGGGAAACTATGAAGATTGTGATTAAAACAAATACTCAATGCAAGTGTCTGGGGTGCTGTGATGCTGTTGGTGGTAGAGGTGCTGTTGAATAATTTCTACAGTTTTTTCCATTCAGACCTGCATGACTCTTTAACCTTTTCGATACAACTTGAGCAAATTCCCTGGCTGGACACAGGGCTGGTGCTTCCATTAAGGTGAACTACGCAGTTGCCTAGGGCGCCAAAATGGAGAGAGGGTGCTGGACTGCCTGGCGCCCCCCACCGCCCCCGCCACTGGCTACCACCGTCCATCCCCCCACTGCCTGCCAGCCACCCGTCGCCATCTACCCATCGCTGCCCCCGTGCCCATTGCCACCCCCGTGCCTGTCGCTGTCCCCCGCCATCCACCCCCCGCTGCCCCACCCCTGCCCCCTGTCCTGCCTACCCACCCCACCCCTCCCGCCCCTCGCCTAGGGTGCAAAAAAACCTAGCCCTGGCTAGACAGCAACTCCCCATAAACCCCCCCCCCCCAGCCAACATACCCATTTGGTAAGGAAAGTAAAAAAAGAAATAATTTTCCATGGTGTACTCTCATCACCACCTCCATCACCACCATAAGCAGGCATGAGAAATGTATAACCCTCTAACTGATGTTAGATTCCACCAGTCTCTGTTGGTATAACCCAGAATGATGGGGGGTACAGTCAGCAGCAGCTGGAGGCAAAAGATTACTGGACCCCAACTTGTAAGCTAAATTTCATTGCTCACAAGAAAAATTCCATTGTCCATTGTTCATTCACATCTATTCATTGTGCTTAGGGCAAATGATCCATAATCTTGTTTGCAACAGTAGCCAACTACATGTCTGGTAGATATCCACAAGCTTGCATAGCAACTGATAATCAGTGGCATATCTCTGAGAAGGAAGTCCTGTTTAGTTTCAGGGCTAACAGCTTTTGGTACATTTTTCCTGTTATTATCCATTTATTATAACTTGGACAACACACTGCTGCTGTATATACAGTAGAAAGCCACAGCAGTGCTGACTTCATGAAGTTTGGGCCAGTATGATACATACAACCAAAAACACATTTTTCCCATGTGTATTATCTTCATGTCATCTAAAACAGTTTCATATTCTCTAAAAATGAATAATCCAAACTGTGCTTTTCCCAGAGATCATGCCATAAAGATTCCTTTGTACTTACCAGCTAAATTCTGAAATACCTTATACACTATTCCACACTAACAATATTGTTGCAGCACTGGAGAAGTAAGATGAAGCAAGTGTGTGCGTGCATGCACACGTGTGTAAATAAAACAATAAACAACAAGGGGCAGCTCGCTGTACTCCACATCACAAATTATTTCTGCATCAGGACTTGTTTGGGTGGTGGTAGCTCCACAGCTGCACTCTAAAATCCATTAAACAAATATCATATTGTGTTAATTTTAACACATGAGGAAGCAGGCATAAAACCAATTTATGCAGTGTTATGACCCAAACAAATACAGATGGAAGCTAATCAGAAGCATTTGTATCCCTACTTAAATCCTGCATTGTAGGAGGGAAAAAACATGAAAAGGATTAACTTCATTTGTATTGGATTTTTGTAGCATTTTACCTAGGTTCACAAACACTTTACTAGATAGACCAAAGGCCTATCTAAACCAACATTCTGTTTAAATGATGGCCACAACTTTTCCTCTTGCTCTTCCTTGCAACTGCAGCCATAATGGCAGTGGGAAGCAGAGTCTGCTGGAAGCTGCTGTCTCCCAGTGAAATCAGCATGCCAAAAAGAATGCATGCCCTACCACTGGCCTAGGAAAGTGTGTGCCAGCTCTTAAAAGGGAAGGATAGATCATGCAGATGAAGTTTTCTCCCCCGTCCCCTGGCCCCTGGTGCAAACCATGCCAGCAGCCATCCATGGGACCAGGTGTACCTGATCTCATATTACAATGTTCAATTTTTTCATTGATTCCGATGAGAAGTTCCAGGTTTTCAGTAAGTGTAGTCCAGTAGTGTTGGAATCCACTGGTTCAAGAAAGCCTATTAGGACTCGCTACCAATATTTTCAGATTTAAAATTTCAGTTTCTTCTTAAAGCACAAGACTCGAGATGGGAAGCTGCTAAGAAATTATCTTTTCCCATCCCAGTACTTCTGGATGTCTAACAATAGGTAGTTTTTTTTATTATATATGAGTATGGTGGCATTCTGAGAAACATTTGGATGAGAAAAGATGGTGAAGTCACCTGACCCAATGTATCTTTTTACTGCCTAGATCCTTAAAATGAGGTAGTTACATAATATATATATCATTGCTAGTAATATGCAATATGTTAGTAGAGGACAAATATGAAACAATAACTCTGAAGGAGATTTGGCAAGGATATTTGAATAAACAAATTAGTGGAGAAGTTTGGAAGATGATGTGGGAAAAGAATAATGAGAAACATGTCGGGGCAAAGGAAAATTGTTATAAAGTAACATGGTAATGGTACTTAACACCAATGAAATTGAATATAATGAATGAAGGGATACTATCTATTTTTAGGAGATGTAAGAAAGATATGGAGGAGTATTATCATATGTGGTGGACATGTGAAAACAGACAGAAAGAATGGACAATTGTTTTCATTGAGATTAAAGAAATTATAGGGATATATATACAAAGATGTCCAATGATGGCTCAATTAAATATATTTGGAAACAGTCAATTAGAGATAGGAAAAAATGGAACTCCCTACTACGTATTATGTTAATCGCACCAAGACTGATATTGGCAGGGAACTAGAAAACTAATTGCCAGTTGAGTTTGGAAGAAGAGTATAATAACATAATCTAGCTATTAACAACAAAAAACTAGCCTGTGAACTGAAAGTTAGAAAATGACTCTTCTTCCTAGCATTTTTCCACAAATGCATGGTTTTCAGATCCTGAACCATCACTCAGCCCATCAGACCCTGTCTTCAGGGCAAAGGCTGATGATTCACATCATGTCCTTATTGACAGTGTCCTGCTGTCTTTGTTTTGGTCACCTATGTTGCCACCAGCCATCAATGTTCATATGGTACACAGTAGAGATGGGCACGAAACAAACAATTTTTCGTTTCCATTTTCGTTTTTTCATTTTGTTACGTAACAAAACGACAAATGAATTTTGTCTTTAAAATGAAACGAAATGAACAGAAACACCAGAAATTTTGTTGTCCGTTTTGTTTTTGTTACGGCAATACATTGAACTGCTTTAAATGCCAAAAAAAATGACAAAAAAAGAAATAAGTGGTAATGAAACGGTAATGAAACGAAAGAAAACAAACATGAATTTTTTGCAAAAAATTCACAAAAAACGGAAACGAACTGAAACGGACCCCCTAAACGACAAATGACAAACGAAACGCCATTTTTTTTATTCATGCCCATCTCTAGTACACAGTTTGGGTGACAGTGGAAGGTGCTGCTCCGAGGACATGTCCATACCAGTGGCCCTGGCTTTCTCTCATCTTCTCTGTCACTGATACCACACCGATACCACACCTAGTTGCTATCACACAATATCATTTGTGATATGGTCAAGTATCCAATACAGCATACACAATTCCATGGCATGGAGGCATGGAGGCAGCTCTCTACACCTTTTATTGCTGCCGAGCAGTCTGTGCTATACAGTGCAACAGGATGGACAAAATGTCTTATCAGTCTTGGATTTGAGATGGATTAGCATCAATCTGTCACAAAGCACACTGGTGAGTTCTCACCATTGCAAGAAGGATGCATTCACTTTTGCTTGCATATTGTCACCTTGGATATGGGAGCAAGGATATCAGTAGACGTTCTGTAGACATTCTTTGTTTGTTTGGAACATTTTGTGGGTGGTAACAGTCTCTAGGTACTAAGTTTTCCTGATGTTTAGGGAGAGTCCAAAGTGGTTAAGATGGTAATTCCATGTCTGAAACCACAAGTTTGTTCGTAGTGGTAGTAGCAAGTATGACATCTTCAGCATACAGTATGGTCCTGGGAGCATTTTGCTGCATGACTAGTATAAAAAAGAGTGGCAACAGTGCAGAGCCTTGGTGTACTCCAATTGTCACTGGGAAAACTGCTAGAGAGGCCAGTAGAGCATTGCACATTGGGCTGGTGTTCTTGTATAGCATTTTGACCCAAAGGAGTTACAAAGAGCACATCAGATCATTTCATGTAGGGACATGGTCAAATGCCTTCTCCAGGTCTAAAAAAAACACGTGCAGTGGTTGGGTCTTCTCCCAGTGTTTCTCTATTAGTGGATGAGTTACTAAAATGGCATCGGGCATTCCGCATCATTGACAAAGCGGCATTGGTTAGTGATAAGTTGGGAAATGTTGTAAATGAATTTTCTCAAATATCGTCAGAGGCAGATTGGATAATAGTTGGTACAATTGGCTGGGTCACCCTTGTTCTTGAATATGGAGACTGTTATGCTCATTGAAAAATGTGTTGATATACAACAAGTATTCATTGTGGCATTGAAGAATTCTGTCAGTCAAGCTATCCCTATGTCGTAGAGTTCATGTAGGTTCCTGAAATCAGTGGGAAGATCATTGAGTCCAGGGGCTTTTGTATTCTTCATATTGTCTTCTGAACTGGTGACTTCTGTGGTGGTAATGGGAGAATGGTCCACAGGTTGGCATGCCTTCAGGGAATGGTGGGAGCAGAAATTCAGTGTTGGAGATCTCATTGAAATTATCTTGTCATATTTGGAGGATATCCTATTTGCCCTGGAGTCATTTACCATCCTTATCCCTTATGCACATGTAGTGTCTGATGTCTTGGACAGCCTTCTTTCATGCTTTGGCTAACCAGTAAATGTACTTCTCACCTTCTCGCATTTTCAGATGATTATAGGTGTGCCACTTTGGCTTGGGCAACAGCCCTCTTGGCTGCTAATTTGGCAGCAACATAGTTCTGTCGATTATCAGTTTGATCTGATTGCCATTTTCCCAAAGTTTCTATCTATCTATCTATCTATCTATCTATCTATCTATCTATCTATCTATCTATCTATCTATCTATCTATCTATCTATCATCTAACCTGAAGGTGGGGCTTACACTTTGTGTTATATTTATTTATTTATTTATTTATTTATACAACCTATATGCCGCCCACTACCCAAAGGTCTCTGGGTGACTTACAATTAAAATGAACAGTTAAAAACAGTTAAAATGTTAAAAAGGCAATGGACAATTAAAACAATAAAAACATTTAAACACAAAACACTAAAATTGCCACCAGGACACCCAAATCATGTTATGTCAATTAAAAAAACTTCAGAAACAGGAAGGGTTCTACCTGGCGCCGAAATATTATCAGTGTTGGCGCCAGGCGGATGTCACTTGGGAGGGCATTCCATAACCTGGGGGCAGCTGCCGAGAACGGCCTAGACCAGGCCTGCCCAAAGTCTGGCCCGGGGCCCAAATCAGGCACGTCAGGCCATTCTGAGTGGCCCACGGCTGGCTGGCCTGCCCCTCCCTCCCCCTCCTTCACCCACATTCCCCTGCGGTGGCCATGGCTCCCTGTGCTTTCTTTGTTCCCCACCTTCCTTCCTTCCTCTCTTGGTTTCCACCTTCCTTCCTTCCTTCCTTCCTCCCTCCCTCCCTGCCTCCGTTGGTCCCCGCCTTCCTTCCTGCAGGTGGGGTTGCAAGGGGTCAGTGGGTGGGGCTTATGGGCCAGTGGGTGGGGCTTGCAGTGGAGTAGCAGGGTCGGGGAGCAACCGGCCCCTGACACATTCTCAGCCACCAAATCTGGCCCTCCTTACAAAAAGTTTGGGCACCCCTGGCCTAGACCTACAAGCCATCCCTTTCACCTCCTTGAGGGATGGCTCTTTCAGGAGGGCTCCCTGACTAGATCTTAATTACCGGGTACGTTCATATGGAAGGAGGCGGTCCTTCAGGTATCTAGGTCCTAAGCCATTTAGAGCATTATATGCCAAAATAAGCACTTTGAAATGGGCTCAGGCAACAAGTGGTAACCAATGCAGGTTGCGTAGAATCGGTGTGATATGATCCATTGCAGCCCAACCACTCACCAGCCGGGCTGCACGAATCTGAACCAGTTGCAATACCGGACCATCTTCAAAGGTTGCCCCACGTAGAGCACATTGCAGTAATCAATACGGGATGCTATCATGGTATGGGAGCAGCTCTGTAGCGGACAAAAAAGCTCTACAGAGAATAATTAAAATTGCCCAGAATGTTACCGGGCTCCAACTACCAACCCTGGATGACATCTTTACATCTCGCTGTTTGAGGAAGTCACACAACATTCTGAAGAAGTCACACAACTCATCCTGCTCACAATTTCTTCAAACTGTTGCCTTCTGGCAGAAGATACAGAACAATTAAAACTCGGACCACACGTCTTCTGAACAGTTTTTATCCCAGAGCTATATTTGCACTTAATAATGAACTCAAGGACCACCAGCAGTGAGCACTTGGACAGGATTACCTAGCCTATTGTATAGATGCTTGTTTTTTTAGGGGGGGGGGCGGTTGGTGGGTGGGGAGTGTTCGGGGATTTTTATGTGTGTGTGTTGAAGGGTTTTTTATTGTGTGTGAGAGTGTCTGGGGATTTGTGTGTGTGTGTGTGTGTGTGTGTGTGTGTGTGTCTGGAATCTGGTCTCGGGGTGTCTGAATTTCGTTGTATGTGTATACTGTGTATATACACACAATGACAATTATTTATTTATTTATTTATTTATTTATTTATTTATTTATTTATTTAACCACACAGCTATCTACGCTGGATTTTATATTACCAATCACTAGTCGAATGCTTCCCAAGCGTTTAGGACTCAGTGATGTATCGGTGAATTATGCGAGCAGATCCCAGTAAGGTGGCTTTCTGCATCTGACTGATGGTGACTTTGTCCACTCCAATTTCTTCTAAATACTTGCTATGATGATGATGATGATGATGATGATGATGATGATGTTACCAGTATATGAGTGACTGTCATGAGACTCCGTTCGTCCAGGTAGGGGCATAGCTGGTATATTTTCCGCAGCTGAAGGAAGGCACCCCTGGCCACCGAGTCCACCTGGGCTTCCAGAGTTAGACTGCGGTCCAGGAGTACTCCCAAGCTGCAGACCCTGTCCTTTAGGGGGAGTGCAACCCCATCCAGAACAGGGAGATGGCCCTCTAACATGTCTGGTGAAGCACCCACTAACAGCACTTCCATCTTGTCTGGATTAAGTTTCAATTTATTAACCCTCATCCAGTCCATTATCTCGCCCAGGCACAAGTTTAGCATAGAGACAGGCTCACCTGGATTGGTGGAAAATGAGAGGTTGAGCTGAGTATCATCAGCATATTGCTGACTCCTCAGCCCAAACCTCCTGATGACCTCTCCCAGCGGTTCCATGTAAATGTTAAACAGCATGGGGGACAATATAGAACCCTGTGGAACCCTGTGACGTAAACACCACAGTGCAGAGCAATTGTCCCTCAGCATAACCTTCTGGACACGGTCAGCCAGGAAGGAGCGGAACCACTACAGAACAGTACCTCTGACCCCCAACCTGGCCAGCCTATCCAGAAGGACACCATGGTCAATTGTGTTGAAAGCCGCTGGAAGATCCAGGAGTATCAACAGGTTCGCACTCCCCCTGTCTCTCTCCTGGCAAAGGTCATTGTACAGGGCGACCAAGGCAGTCTCAGTACCAAAACCCGGCCTGAAACCTGATTGAAATGGACCTAGAAAATCCATTTCATCCAGCAGAACCTGGAGTTGCCTGGCCACCACCCACTCCAATACCTTGCCCAAATAAGGGAGGTTTGCTACTGGTCGGTAGTTAACCACCAGCTCTGGGTCCAGATTAGGCTTTTTAAGGAGTGGTCTAATTACCAGCTCTTTCAAGGCAGCAGGGGCCACTCCCTCTCTTAAAGAGGCATTCACAGCCTCCTGGACACAGGTGCAACCCCCCCCCCGGCAGATCTTTCAATTAGCCATGAAGGGCAAGGGTCAAGCAACGTGGTGGTAGAACAGACAGATCCAAGTACCCTGTCCACATCCTCGGGTCTCAATAATTTGAAACTCATCCAATAATATTGGACCTAAGCACGGTGCACTGGACACATCCCTTGATTCTGCAACAATAGTGGAGTCTAATTCACTGTGAATCTGAGCAACTTTTCCCTCAAAGTGAAAAGCAAACTCGTCACAGTGAAATGCTGAATGGTCCAGGACCTCCACTTTATCTCCCGATTAGAGATGGGCACGACTCGGGAAAATGACGTTTTCGAGTTGTCGTGTGTCGGAGGCAGCCTGTGTCGGCTCGTTTCCGTTTTTCGCGAAACTTCGCAAAAATTAGTCGGTTCGTTTTTTCATTTTTTCATTTTCGTTATATTGGTTTTTTTGGGGGGGTAGCGGGCTGCTGGAGGCACCTCTGTGGGGTGGGTGCCTCCGCCGGCCCGCTATAAAGGGAAAGTGGGCTCCTGGAGGCACCCGTGGGTGCCTCCTATCCTCACCCACTAGGAAGGGACAGCAGCAGCAGGCTCCAAGAGACCACTCAACATGGGGGTCTCCCCTCCTCACCTGCTGCTGCTGCAAAATGGCATGCATAACCATATGGATATGCATACCATTTGCAGGCAGTGAGACCAGTCCCCTGGTATGACCCACCATCCAGGATGACTGGGTCGCACCTGCCATGTCCCACAAAGAAGGGAATCGTACTTGCGTGTGTAGTGCAATGCAAGTAGATCTGGCTATGGGCTAAGGTGGCTTAGTGCAAGAGCTAGGGTTAGGCTAATGACGGGTAAGGTTACGGTGGGCTATTGGGTTGCACCTCTGGGTGCCTCTCTGACCCACTAAGAAGACAGTCTGTGAAGTATGGGTAAGGAGTCAAGGATTAGGGTTAGGGGGTTAGGGGGCTAGGGCAGGTTTTAGGGGGCTTTTTGGCACATCCCAGAAGTCTCAGTGGCCAAGTGGCCATGCGATTGGTGGGATGGCTCCAAAAATTTGCATGGTCGTCCCCTCCCACATGGCTGGCCAGGCCACTGGGCCAGCCCATCATTGCGCACTGCGCAGGTGTAAATAAAATAAAATAAAATAAAATCAATGGAGGACAGAGGAGGAGGAGAGGAGAGACATTTTGTTGCAAGAAAAAACCCACTGCTACTGTGAAAAATCTGGCAGTTTATAAATTTCCGCGTGTTTCTGTTGTGGTGTGTTTTTGGACCACGATTTCAAAAACAATATTGCGTTCGCCGCCCCATTTTGGATCCCCCGCCCGCACCGCATGGCATGGCGACTCGAGTCCGGCTGCCCAGGACGGAGGGGAGGCGGGACCCCCCCTCCAGTAACAATCCCTCCGGTAGATGCCCTGCGCCCTTAGTCAAGCAGGCATTTTTCTTCCTGCTTTTTGGCCCGGGAATGTGTGGGGGGGAGACCCGGGAGAGTTTAAAAAAGTTTTTTTCCTGTGCCGCCTGTGCTGCTTGCTTGCGCTTTGGCGGCCGGCGGCGAGACTGGGCTTTTTGCGGCGGGCGAGCCGGCGGCGACTTCGGCGAGTCCCACCAGACCAGAGCATCCCAGGACGGAGGGGGGGAGGCCGGGACCCCCCCTCCAGGCCAGAAACCCCCCCTCCGGTAGGTGCCCTGAGGCACGGCAGGCATTTTCCGCCTGCTTTTTGGCCCGGGAATGGGTGGGGGGAGAGTTTAAAAGTTTTTTCCTGTGCCATCCGTGCTGCTTGAGCCAGCGGCGAGACTCGTGCCGTGCGGGAATGGGTGGGGGCTGGGGGGAGAGTTTAAAAGTTTTTTCCTGTGCCGTCCGTGCTGCTTGAGCCGGCGGCGAGACTCGTGCCGTGCGGGAATGGGTGGGAGGAGAGTTTAAAAGTTTTTTTCCTGTGCCGCCCGTGCCGCTTGCTTGTGCTTTGGCGGCCAGCGGCGAGATTGGGCTTTTTGCGGCAGGCGAGACTGCGGCGAGTCCCACCAGACCATAGCATCCCAGGACGGAGGGGGGGGAGGCCAGGACCCCCCCTCCAGGCCAGAAACCCCCCCTCCGGTAGGTGCCCTGCGCCCTTAGTCAAGCAGGCATTTTTCTGCCTGCTTTTTGGCCCGGGAATGGGTGGGGGGGGAGACCCGGGAGAGTTTTAAAAAGGTTTTTCCTGTGCCGCCCGTGCCGCTTGCTTGTGCTTTGGCGGCCGGCGGCGAGACTGGGCTTTTTGCGGTGGGCGAGTCCCACCACCAGAGCATCCCAGGACGGAGGAGGGGGGGAGGCCGGGCGGGGACCTCCAAAAACCACCCCTCTGGTAGGTGCCCTGAGGCACGGCAGGCATATTTTCGCCTGCTTTTTGGCCGGGAACCGGGTTTTTTAACTTTTAAAAACTTTTTTTCTGTGCCGCTTGGCATCGCGCGCGATCGCGCGATGCAAGTAACGAGCACGACAAATCAGACCAAATTGTTCGTTCGTCGGTTCGAGCTCGAAGTCTGGGGCAGTAATTCCCGTTACCATTTCCGTACAGTAACGGAACCGAGTAACAGAAACGGAAATACCGCTAAGTCGTGCCCATCTCTACTCCCGATTGAAGAAGATCCAGGACAACCTGGAACAGCTTGTTGGTTATATCTTTGTTATTAAGTATTGCTTGATGTATAGTTTTGTTTATAATAATAATAATAATAATAATAATAATAATAATAATAATAATAATACATAAGAACATAAGAACATAAGAAGAGCCATGCTGGATCAGGCCAAAGGCCCATCTAGTCCAGCTTCCTGTATCTCACAGCGGCCCCACCAGATGCATCTGGGAGCTCATGAGACTAGATATCTGTCTCCTGATACCACTCTCCTGCATCTGGCCCTTGAAGTACCCTGGTTTAAAGCCTGGAGACTACACATCTCCATCATGGTCTGTAACCTGTGATGGACTTTTCCTCCAGGAATCTGTCCAGTCCCCTTTTGAAGGCATCCAGGTCAGATGCCATCACCACATTGTGTGGCAGGGAATTCCATAGACTTACAACGCGCTGGGTGAAAAAATATTTTCTTTTGTCAGTTTTTACTCTCCCAGCCCTCAATTTGAGTGTATGTCCCCTAGTTCTGGTATTTTGGGAGAGGGAGAAGAGCTTCCCTCTATCCACTTTACTCATACCCTGCATTATTTTGTATGTCTCAATCATATCCCCCCTCAGGCGCCTTTTTTCCAGACTAAAGAGGCCCAAATGTTTTAGCCTTTCTTCATAAGGGAGGTGCCCCAGCCCAGTAATCATTTTAGTCGCCCTCTTCTGCACCTTTTCCAGTTCCACTATGTCTTTCTTGAGATGCGGTGACCAGAATTGTACACAATACTCCAGGTGGGGCCTTACTATTGTTTTGTATAATGGCATTATAATGTTGGCTGTTTTATTTTCAATCCCCTTTTTGATAATCCCTAGCATGGAATTGGCCTTCTTCACCGCTGCCGCACATTGGGGAGACACCTTCATGGAGCTGTCCACCAACACACCAAGATCTCTTTCCTGATCCGTCACGGATAACTCAGAACCCATGAGTTGATAGATGAAGTTTGGATTTTTTGCCCCAATATGCATTACTTTACATTTGGTTACATTAAAACGCATTTGCCATTTCTCAGCCCACTCCCCCAGTTTAGAGAGATCCTTCTGGAGCTCTTCACAATCTTCTCTGGTTTTTACCACACGGAAAAGTTTTGTGTCATCTGCAAACTTGGCCACCTCACTGTTTATCCCTGTCTCCAGGTCATTTATGAACAGACTGAAAAGCACCGGTCCCAGGACAGAGCCTTGGGGCACACCGCTTTTCACTTCTCTCCATTGTGAAAATTTCCCATTGACACCTACTCTTTGTTTCCGGGATCTCAACCAGTTCTCAATCCATAAGAGGACCTGCCCTCTTATCCCCTGACTGTGCAATTTTCTCAGCAGCCTTTGGTGAGGGACTGTGTCAAAAGCCTTTTGAAAATCCAGATAGACTATATCCACCGGTTCACCCAAATCCACGTGCCTGTTGACCTTTTCAAAAAATTCTAAGAGGTTTGTCAGACAAGATTTACCCTTACAGAAGCCATGCTGATTTTCTCTCAGCAAGGTTTGTTCTTTTATGTGTTTTAAGATTTTCTCTTGGATGAGGCTTTCCACCATCTTCCCTGGGACAGATGTAAGGCTAACCGGCCTGTAGTTTCCCGGGTCCCCCCTCCTTCCTTTTTTAAAAATTGGTGTGACATCTGCTATCCTCCAGTCCCCCGGCACTGTGGCCGTTTTAAGAGACAAGTTGCATATAACCGTTAAGAGATCTGCAATTTCATTTCTCAGTTCCCTAATAACCCTTGGGTGGATGCCATCTGGGCCCGGTGACTTG
>JAHTLZ010000379.1:37821872-37833430 GCA_023846285.1 Phrynocephalus versicolor | reverse complement strand
CATCATCATCATCATCATCATCATCATCATCATCATCATCATCATCAGCAACTTTCATTTTTTAGTGTTGGTCCCACTTGATGGTGGGATCTACTGTTCTTGTTTTAGCTTTCCACTTGGCATTATTATGGGCTAGCTCCAGGTGAACTCGGAACAACTTCATGTTGTCATCAAGGCTGTTCATCCAAAACTGTTTTAATCATCCCCTCGGTCGAGATCTGCTGACCTCCAGGGTGCGATCAGATGGTGATGTGCTGGAAAAGGTTGCATCAACGAGAGAAATCTCCTTTAAAGCAACTCTTCCATATGTGCATAATCCAGCTCTGATTGTGTCATCCCAGTTCCAGGAAAAGGGTAGCCTTGCTGCTGGACCAAAAATATTTGGATTGGTCAGAAAGCAGGGTTGGGCTGGTTTACTATTTCCTATGTGCTGTCTAATCACTGGAAAATAGATTTAAGTAACTTCTATCCTCTAGTTCTTGCAGTGGCAGGCTTCTTATTCTGTGCTGGTGTATCAGAAGAAAAAGAAAAGAAACAAAGCAGAAACCAAAACCAAAACTGAGAAAGGAGACAAAAGCATTGTGGCAATTTAAAGATTAACCATCATATTATAATGTGAGATTTTATGGGTCAGGTCCACCTCTTGAGACATAAAAGCAAAAAAGTATGTTCTGCTTATATACCACCCCATAGTGCTTAAAGCACTTTCTGGGTAGTTTAAACTGAATTATGCAGTATATTCATTGCCCCCCAGCAATCTGGGTACTCATTTTACCGACCTCAGAATGATAGACGTCTGAGTCAACTATGAGCCGGTTACCTGGGATTGAACCCCAGGTCGTGATCACAGTTTTAGCTGCAGTACAGCCATTTAATTACTGTGCCACAAAGTTCTTAAAAGCTGCCTTAAAACATTCAGGCTATATGGCAATCATTTATATATAATTCCATCAACTCGTGGAGGTACAACGGCTTAAGTGATTGGTTGGTTAGTAAATTAGACAAAAGTTGTAAATTTTGTGAGTCAATGGAATTTCATACTTGAAAGTAACTTAAGCCCCTGATTGATATATAGTTCTTTTAAGCACGTTTCTTTCCATTGTTTTGTAAAAAAATTACAGTCGTTTGTCATTTTTATAGCAGTTAGTCTTTTATATTTATCAGTTTTAAATACAGTAATCCCCCATTTGTCACAGGGGTTAGTGACCCAACCTGACCTGCGATAAAGGAAAATCCGCATTATGTGGATGCTGAGTGAGGTTGGGACTGTGAGGCCTGTTTGAGGCCTGCTGCACTTACCCCAGGCCTGGTGCTGCCCTGAATGGGTCTTTGATGGGCTTCCCAGGCCTGTCAGAGGCCCCAGAAGTGAAGTCACTTCCGGTTCACTGGAAACCACTTCGGGGGCCTCCAATAGGCTCAGGAAGCCCATCTGGGGCCCACTTGGGGCAGCACCAGGCCTGAAGTCAGTGAAGGGGGGCCGAAACAGCTTGCCCCTGGAGCCTTTGCCTTCATGTACTGTGATCCCACAATTTACTGGAACTGCAGTATATGAACCGCAATATAGTGGGGGATGATTGTGTAGCAATTAGTCTTTAAGATACAATAACATTTTTGTCTATTTTTGTTTTGTTTTGTTTTGTTTCTTTTTTTTAAAGTGAACACTTACAGCTAGGTGCTTTTCTGTGTCTTTTGTAATCAATTAAATTAGAAAAGCTTGCATGTCACGCCCCCCCCCACCTGAAAATGCATCATGTATATCTAATGCAGTAAAAAGAGAGACAAAGTATGCAACAGTTACTGATTAATCTTGATTTATGTTTCATAGACATCACTGAGATGGATTATAACGAAAGTAGATCATTTAAGAACTCTTTGGTTGCAGCCACTCCAAAGCTAAGCAAAAACATGATTCCTGAGTTTACTTCATAAATTCTGCATTTATTTTGAGAAACATGTGACATGCGGATAATTATAAACCTACATATGTATGCATATGCTCCTGTTATTGTTTTATTATTCATTTATATTTGAATCTCTTAATATTTAGCACGACTATCATTCAGTGGAATTTGAAAGCTGGCATGTATCTCATCTTGTTTGTTGCTCTCTAAACAGTAATCCACAGAAGTGGCAATATTCTGGCATTTTGCCAGAAATGAGAGGTGGTCAATTCTATTTTAAAAACAGCCCATATGCAATGGCTTATAAAATGGCTTTGAATATTCGGGGTAGAATTGAGCTTCATATTGGCTGAAAACCAGTTTTATGTCACAACTAGAATAGGCCCACTGTATCAGTGGGGATTTGGTAAGTCAACACTTACATAAGTTCTCCCGCTTCTGTAGGCCTACTCTAATTGCAACGTACCCCTGGTCTGAATTCCATCCATGGAATATATGTGCACTTTTTATCTTTTTAATTTTTATTTTAATTAATGATAATTATTTAGGTTGTTCTTTAAATTGTTGTGTCATATATGCCATTGTATTGCTTCCTGTTTACAACAGGTCTAATGGGTTTTTCCAGGCACATTAAATGTTCAAGGAGTGAATTTCCATGGCCAGGGGCAAAATTTGAATCAAGATCTCCTGAGTCTAGTCTATAACAGACTGCCTCTCAACTCTTTCATATCATTTCCCAAGATCTAGCTAAACCTGAGCTGTTTAAAAATGAGTAATAATTTAAATACTCTGTTTTATTGTTGTAAATGTGGCAATTTTAAACTAAAAAGTAAACATTCTTTAAATTCCTGAATATTTTATTTGTATCATTAGCCAAAATCATATTGGTATTTGTTTAATGTATACATAACCTTAGAAGGCTGATCGCCGCAGAATTGACGCTTTTGAGCTGTGGTGCTGGAGGAGACTCCTGAGAGTCCCCTGGACTGCAAGGATATCAAATCTATCCATCCTAAAAGAAATCAACCCTGAATGTTCACTGGAAGAAGAAATTTTGAAGCTGAGGCTCCAATACTTTGGCTACCTCATGAGGAGAGAGGGCTCCTTGGAAAAGTCCCTGATGCTGGGAAAGATTGAAGTCAAAAGGAAAAGGGGATAGCAGAGAATGAGATGGTTGGATGGCATCATTGATGCAGCCATCATGGATTTGACCAATCTCCGGGAGGCAGTGGAAGACAGGAGGGCCTGGTGTGGGGTCCATGGGGTCACAAAGAGTAGGACATGACTTAATGGCTGAACAACAAAATGCATAACCTGCCCACAATAAACCTATTCAGCTCAGGCAAGTATAATCACAGTCCAATCATGTTACTCCCATGATAATTATGCTTTAGCCATGATTTGCTTCGATGACATGAGAAAGACAGGGAAAAGAGTGCAATGGAATGCAATGGAAATACTATTGCAGAACAAAGAAAAGGGAAGCAGGTCCCCAAGCACTGCTGAGAAATCAAAATCAACACAGATAGGAAAAGTTACTTTTATGGCCCCAGAGTTCAGACAGTACCTCATGCTGGCTGAGGTATTTTAATAACTGTTGTCCAGAGGGAGAAGAATGGAGAGAGAAAAAGGAGGAACTTTCTTCATATCTGCCAAAGTGCCAATAAGTCGGAGGACTAGATGATGAAAATGATTTAGTATTGTGGGCAGTCTTTTGTTTGATGATGTTTAAACAGTTGGCCTTGTTTAATAAATAATAATAATGTCAAGGCCAGATGCATTCTGAACTAATGAGCTTTTCTCACATTCTAAAACCAAAGCCAGTTGCTCAGCATTTAAAATGCACACTAAACAGTATACTAAATGAAGAATACATCTGTATGTTCTACAGCCAGACAACGTGATACATGCAAAAAGGTTTAATACATAGCAGCATAGTCATCTTATTGTTCAATTCCATTACTATTTCATGTATTATTCCCCCAACCCTGATAAATAAAGGTTGGCTGCCTCATCATTCGCCACAGACTATGAAGTAACTCTAAATCTTTAATGATTTATTCAGCTGATCCTTCACCAGACAAAAAAGATACATATTTCTGCTCTTAGCCTTCGGTTAAGGTTAAAATTAGCAACAACTGATTTGCATTGAAAGTCGTGTTTTCAAAAAGGCTTCCACTGCAATCCTAAATGCACTTCTGTTCTGGAGAATAAAGCCCACTAAGGTCAGAGTGACTTACTCTTGAGTAAAGAGAATTAGGATTATATTGTGCCTTTCTTTGGGACGCTCCCTTAACGTGTATATGAGTCATTTTAGTATCCCTGTTTTTTGAAGCTGATCCTGTACAGTTGTGTTGTACCATTTTCAGCTTTTTTTAAAAGCTAAGGCTGCATTTGAAGCCAATCATGGGAACATTAATCTCTCCCCTGTTTCCAATGAAAAGCTGAGCTAAAGTGGCTGCTATTCTTAAGAGAGTGACTTGTATCACTCTCTTAAGAATACATTGAATTCAGGCTCCCCCCAGTATTTACTAGACCACTCTTGGTTTATCAAGCAGGTCTCTCTCCCTCTCCCCCACCCATCTCTCTTTCCCTCCCTCTCTCTCTCAAATAACATTGGATGATGATGATGATGATGATTCAGTTTGTGTAGGTCAGCATAGAGAACACTTATTTTACAGTTTCATCCTAGAGGTGGATGACTTACTCCTGGTGTATATTAGGAAAAATGTACAACAGGGGTGTCCAACTTTGAACAGCCTGCAGGCTCCCGCCCACCTTCTGCATGTCCCGTGAGCTCCCCACCAAGTGCAGGCACGTGAGCACTTGAGCGCGTGCACTCTCCTCGCTGCCACCCCACCCCATCTGAATTTGGTGTGGCACAAGCACCCTCGTTGGTGCCACACCAAATTCAAATGGCTTGAGTCTTTTCCCTTCTCCCCTTTGCGGTGAACGGGAGGACGGGGATTGCTGGATCCATTTGATTTTGGTGGCACAAGCACCGTCATTGGTGGCATGCCAAATTCAAATGGCTTGAATCTTCTCCCTTCTCCCCTTTGCTGTGAGTGGGAGGAGGGGGGAGGTTCGAAAAAGGAGATTTGAGCAGCCTGGGAGGTTACCGAGGCAAGCAGTGGTAGCAGATCTGATTGCTTGCCTCTGTAAATTCCCAGGCTGCTTGAATCTCCTCTTCAAGAAAGCACACTTTCACCCCTTCCCGCTCAACTGGGGGGGGGTGCACCTTTTAAAAAAGGAAATTCAAGCCTACCTGCCCACCCAGGTTCCACACACTGGGCATGCACTTTCCCTGCCACCCCCCCAAGGTTCATGGCACTGGTGGTGGCAGCTGAGACCTGGCCGGCTGCCCGCCTGCCTATCAAGGATTTTGGTGCTGCATGTGCACAGTCGCTCCCCCACTCGCCCACCAAGGTCCCCTGCACTGGCGATGGAGGCAGCGGAGCCTCGGCTGCCCACCTGCCCACCCACCAAGGTCCCCTGTGCTGGTGACAGAGGCAGCGGAGACCTGGCCGCTGTCCTGCCCCACCCACCCATCAAGCTTCCCGGTGTTGCATGTGTGTGCACATCTGCTCCACCTCCCCACCCACCAAGGGCAGCGGAGCCTCAGTCACCTGCCCAACCAACCACCCACTAAGTCCCCAGAGCAACTCCCCCCCCCAAATGGCGGCAGGTGGGGAGGCAGGCAGGGACCTGATGGGTGACCTCTGAGGACTCCGAGGTCAACCTTGGGCAGGCCTGATGTACAAGAAAGATAGAGATTAATTAGCTTGACTGCAGTTTGTGTTTCATATGTTCTGAATAGAGATATGAAGGCCTGGGTAAATAACCTGAAAATTTAGGGACACCTAATGTTTCTCCACCCATTCCCCCGCCCCAAAGCCTACTTTTTTTTACTTGTTCAGTAGAAAATCTGGAGAACCTAGGAAATGGAGAGGAAAATATGCTCTAAAGTAATATTTTTGTTTTCAAAATGAGAGAGATACATTACTTTAAAAGAGAATGTTTGACTTGTTCAAAAATGATTGTGTAGAATGACGCTCAGTTGGCAGTTGAAGAAGAAAAAAAGAGGCGTTGGCCCCAAGCCAGCACCTCAAAAATCCGGGGTCAGGATCGCCCCCCCCCTGTTGCCGCCGCCGCCACCTGGTAAGTTGGACCTGAACTGGTTCGGCTCGTTTTGAGTTCGTACGATTTAAAAAAAAAATTGTATGAACTCGAACCGAGCCTAATCAAGGGTCGGCCTGAAACAGATGAACCCAAACCATGGGTTTTCTATTTCGTGATCACCTCTAGTTATTTTTATGCCACTCCTCTAAAGCATTAGATTGTCCATTTGAAATGTTGGGGTGGTTCTTGTGCAGTTAGTTGATGGTCCACTTTAGGCAAAAGAGTATAGAACCACACGAGTGTTCTTTGTGTTTCCAATGGAACCAGCTATCCCCCTCATCGTCATCCTGATTTTCAGCATTAAGTTAGATAAAATGAGGTGTTCTGTTTTATGTGTGTTTTATCCCCACAAAAAACATCATGACAAAAATGCTGCTGAAGAATCAGTCTCCATAGTTATTTATTTGTATATAGAGAAGCAATTCACAACTCAGCATTCAGACATTGTTTGCATTCAGAGAATCTTTAGCTCAAGCCTTGGTATTTTCATTTCAAAAGGCTGGTACTAGTAAAGGTTTTTCTCTCCTCCTTGGAAAGCTATGGCCAGTCAAAGTAGACAATACTGAACTAGATGGGCCATGATCTGGTTGCCTTATAGAGCAACTTGATGAATCTGTGCAGTTTTAGTGACTTTTTTTTCATGAATGTGGCTTTTGAAAGCACAAAAGGTTATAAAAACATATATTTGGCTATTGCACATATGGTCTTACTCAATTTCCTGTAGCAGTAGTATGCACAGTGCTTATGATCCAATTTATGTGGGATTTAAATTGCCAGTGTGCAAGTAATTGCAGTGTTCATCCAAGAACTTGAGCTTACATGCTTTCCTTTAACTCAGTGCTGTTACCTCTGTATGTCCAAGTGGGGAGGGGGAGGCATTGCCTAATTTGGCAAGGCATTTAAGCTCCCAGACCACACAACTTCTCACCAAATACAGCAAGGGGATATGCTGTGAGTAACTTATAGAGAGCTGTCAAAATAAATGCTTTCAATTGATTTTAGAACTAGTAGAAATAATTCAATAACAGCCCTGGTTCGTTTTGTTTGAGACAGAATATTAGAAGCTGGGCCTCTGTTTTGTTTAATATAAAATAAATAAATATATCATGGCAAACACATTCTAAGAAGGTTTACCCTTTTCAGGATTAGAATCAGAGAAGGCAGCAGTGTTTACATTATGTCCTCTGCTGCAGGAGATGAGCAGCTTGTGCAATTTCAAATCTTGTTGGAAATCAGCTCTCTATATTATGTGCCACTGGTTATATTGGCTAAGGCTGATATGGTTTGCAGTCCAATAACATTTGGAGAACCACACATTGAACTATCCTCTGTTGTATCATAGGTTGTGCTGTAGAAGAACTTAGATATGTGTTAGAACACATAGAATGATGATGGTTATTCCACATGTAGTGTGTAATATTGGTTGTTGGAACATGTCCACATCATCCATCATATTTACAATAGGATTGGCTTAGAAGGCAGCACAAACTGTTTAATATGTTATCTGAAACTCTTTTATCCCCTTCTAGACATTGAAAATTGGTCACAGCCTTGGGTTTGCACGAATGCTGCTATGGCAGTCATTTCAAACATATTTCTGTTTTGGATTACAGGTCATAGGGTTTTTCCAAGAAGCTGGCCAAAGGCATTTTCCTATCTGAGGCAGAGCTTCATATTTACACACTCAAGTTGTGCTATATATCTTGCTAATCTAGCCAAGTTATTTTGGCACAAGAGGCATAAAATCCCACAAGTGTCTCTTTATACGTCTGGAAGTGAAAAGAAATTATGAGAACAAGTTCAAGACCAAACGAATTGCTGTTGTTTCATGACACCCAATATTCGCTGCAATGTTTCCTAAGGATGGGCATGCTGTTTTATCCAGAAATCCATCATGCATGATTGAGGAATATGTATAACCCATCAACTTTCTTTACAGGCATCTCATAGAATCTTTCTTTCTTGCTAAATAGGCTTGTGTGTACATAGGGAAGATGCTTTCATCATATCATTATCATCATAGCCATTCATTCATGTCTTATCTTAGATTTTGATCTTAGCACATATGTGAAATTAGTGTCTTTGCTCTGTATACATAGCAAAGCAGAAGCATTTCTGGCTTCTGATAGCTGTTGTGAATTATTCAGGCTGCTTGGCTATGTTCTGGGAGTTTTTCTTCCTGATGTTTTGCCAGAGCTCAGGGAACTAGGAGTTCTCTCTGTGCTCTGGGGCACAGAGCACAGAGAGTACTCCTAGTTCCCTGAGCTCCTTGCCCTCTGAAGATGCTGGACACAGAGTCTGGTGAAACGTCAGGAAGAAAAATTTCCAAAACGCAGCCGCCAAACAGCCTGAAAAACTCACAACAGGTATCAGATGCTGGCTGGGAAAGCCCTCGAGAATACATTTCAGGCTTCTATTTCTGTGCGTAGCTTGCATCTATATATCATAACTCCCCCCTCCCAAACTGCCAAGTTATTAGAGGTGCATTTTTCAGAGAAAAGTTTCTTTTTAAAACTGATTTGACATAGTTTCTTATCATTCTATTTTTAAAGTTCCTGTAACTTAATTGCATGTTTCCTGTCATTATGTGCTTTCAAGTCATCCTCCACCTACCATGAGACCATGAATGAGCCATCTCCCAAATGACCTGTCCTCAACAGCCCTTGCAAAATCAAAACTTTTGCTTGCTTTAGGGAGTCAGTCCATCTTGTATTTGATCTTCCTCTTCTCTTGCTGCCTTCAGCCCTTCCTAGCATTGTTTTTTTTTTTACAAAAAGTCCCATTTTGTCATAATTTGCACATGGTAGGACAGCCTTAATTTGCACATGGTCCTCCAGCACCGTATTTCAAATAGAACAATTAATTTTCTTGTTAGCTTTTTTACTCTCCAGTAGAGATGGCCACGAAACGGAAAAATAGCATTTCATTTTGTTTGGTTCATGTAGTTTGTTCATTTGTAACAAATTTTTAAAGTAGTTTCATTATAAAACAAAACAAATGCTCCCTTTGGTCTTAAAGGACCAAAATGGCAGCAGAGCTTCCTCAATCAATCAATTCTAGGTAACCCCGTGAAATGTGGAAAGGTTTGAGGGTTAGGGAGGTGAGTTATGAAGCTCCAAAGGGGGTGCCCCTTGGACAAAAACCTTTCTAATTGGAATTGGAACTTCGGAAGTCAAGCTGCGGGCAAGCCACATGGCTTGGCTTCCGATTCCAATAGAAAGATTTTTTCCTAGGGATATCCCTTTTGGAGCTTCATAAATCAGCTTGCTGACCCCAAAACCTTTCCAAATTTCAGGGGCTTTCAGGGAAGAGCTTGAGCTCCCCTGCAATTGATTCCTCTAGGATGAATTGTTTCATTCCAGAGCAGTGGTTCTCAGCCTTTTGTCCCCAGATGTTCTTGGACTACAACTACCCAGAGTCTTCAGCACTAGCTAAGTTGGCCAGGATGTATGGGGGTTGTAGTCCAAGAACACCTGGGATTGAGAACCCTTCTTCTTCTAGAGAGAAAAAAATGGTGTTTCTTGATGAGACAAGACAAAACCTACCTTTTTGTTACCTAACGAAATGGTAGGTAATGAAAGTAATTTGTTACCTAACAAAAGTAATTTGTTACTTAATGAAACAACGAAACAGCATTTTGTTTTTCATTTCATGCCCATCTCTACTCTCTACCTTTCATTCCCATACATGGTGATTAGAAATATGGCAGTGTGGATGATCTTGGTCTTGGTCTCCAATGATACAACCTTACACTTGATGTTCGTTTCTAGTTCCTTTATTGCTGCTATTCTGAGTCTTCAAATTTTTTGGCTAAACTCTCCATTTGGATTGATGCCAGAATCAAGGTATACAAAATCTCTTGACTACTGCAATTTCTTTATTGTCAGTGTTGAACTTGTGTAACTATTATGTACTCAGATTTTGGCCATCAAAATGTTTAACTAATTTCACTTAAAGTCATTTGAAGTAATTGCTCCCCCCCCCAGTGAGATGGTATTAAAGCAAAGCAAACTGAAGTGTTCCGCTTACATGCTGTACCACAGTGCTTAAAGGACTCTCTGGGCAGTTTACCATTTAATTATAATTTTGTGGGCTGCAACCCTCTCCTCTCCCCCACTGGCCTCAGTGAGCTGTGTACTCATTTTACCAACTTTGGAAGGATAGAAAACTGGGTTAATTACAAGCCAGCTATCTGGAATTGACCCCTGGGTCATGAGAACAGCTGGTCATCTTTCTTTCACTTTTTACTTTTGGTTCTTGACTGTCCTTTAAAGTTTTAAAAATAGGCCACTAATAAAAATAAAAAACAAAGTATATTGCAAGCTTTTGAGTGTAAATCACTCTTCTTCAAAGCAGGTCCCAGAATTTCAGACATGGTGAAATATGTACATTATGAGGAGGTTACTTTTAACCTATTTTTTCAATTGTGTTTTGTGATGGCCACACAGTTCAACACCCTTTTTGTTTTTACTGTTTTAAGAGTCTTCCATCATACATCTTAGGTTTTCTTTTTACTACAGGAATTATCTTCCTGAATTTTTCCTTAATAATAAATATATCTGGTTTCAGTTCTTCTGGCTCACAGTCAGTTGAGTTAAGTAATGCAAATCTGTTCCTTATGTGGAGATGTGTTAAACCACATGTTTAAAAAAAGACAAAGGATTACTTCCCTTGCAATGTAAGCATGCTGTTCCTCATTTCTGAGTGTTACATGTATTGTGAAGCCAAGATTTTGAATTCATATCCAGAAATAATTGTCAGTTATCATTTAGGAGAGGAGCAAAGAGGTGATATAAAAATGCTCAAATTGTAAAAATATAGAAAGATCAGATGATACTTGACTTTTGCAGCATCTATGCTAAAGGTGTGTTTGGCACCTAAATACCTGGAAATGAAAATAAATGTGTTCTTTTAGACATGGGCATGACTTGGCGAAATTGTTGTTTCCGTTTTCGGTTTTCATTTCCGTTACGTAACGGAAACGGTAATGATAATTACGCCGCTCCAGCTCGAACCTGACCTGAAGAAAGAAAAATTGGGTTGGGTTTTTCGTTGTTGTTAATGGCATCACAGCGATCGCGCAATGCCATTGCCAAGCAGCACAGAAAAAAAGTTTTAAAAAGTAAAAAAAAAAAAAACCCGACTCCCGGCCAAAAAAGGCGAAAATATGCCTGCCTGAGGACACCTACCTGAGGGGTGGTTTCTGGGGGGGGGTCCCCGGCCTCCCCCCCTCTCCTGTCCTGGGCTGCTTGCACCAGGCTGGGGGGAGGGGGTCATCCTCGTCATCTCCATGCCATGCGGTTGAGGGGGGGAAATCCAAAATGGCGACCGCAATATTTATTTTTAAATCGTGGTCCAAAAACCCACCAAAGCACAACAGAAACTCCGTAGCAAAAACCCTCATCTCCAGAACCAAACGCCTCGCTGACACAGACCACCTAAAAACTGAATTACACACTCTCTCGAATGTTTTAATTG
>JAHTLZ010000379.1:37796722-37818750 GCA_023846285.1 Phrynocephalus versicolor | reverse complement strand
ACACACACACACACACACACACACACACACACACACACACACACACAGTCCTAGAATATCTAGGGATCCAAGTTTGGGAACCACTGACCTAGGTGAAGGACTCTGACCATCAAGATAGTTAGAAGCTGAGCCACTGAGAAGAGAAGGGGTGGCACCATCCTTCATCACAGTTCCCCAGTCAGATTGGCAGTATTTTCAGGGAAGAGAAGGGAAAGGGAAAAAATCTCTGCAGTTGTCACATGGAAGTGGAACCTATGCAGGCACTCCTTATGCATGTTTGCTTAATACATAAAGACTAGGTGTGTACTGACCCTGGTCTCTCAGTGATTTCGATCACATTGTCTGCATTGAAGGTAGCTTTCTGTATGGAAAGCATGGGCGTTTCTACATTGTTTTGATCACAGGACTCAGGATCAGGTGGCGTGATTCCATAGATAGCAGAGGCTGTTCCTTCACTGCTGTCCTTCTAAGGCTCAGTCTTCTTCTCATTTCTTGGCTGCAGTTTCCAATTGAAATCATGAAAATAAAGCAATTTAATGCGGGATATGTGTACTTCATGTCTGACCATATGCACAAAGGTCTCCCCTGTGGACATTTGCACAGTATTTCCATGTGTGTGTGGAGGGGATGGGCAATGGAATGACATAGCATCAGGCATGAACTACTTGTTTCTGCTCAGGTAGGAAGTTCCTTCATTTTTTGTACTGCCTGAATAGGGCTAGATTGTCTCTTCAAATTCTCCTCCAGGTTTGAGAACAGAAGAAAATCCATGCTGCATCTGACTAAAGGCTTTTAGAGACTGAGTGCCCAAACTGTGATTCAAAACCCACTAAATTTTTTGCAAAGTGCCAATATAGCAATTTAACCTGAATACAGCTGGCTGTGAAGGGGCAATGTCTGGTGCCCACAGAAAGGGCTCTGAGTGCCACCTTTGGCACTCGTGTCATAGGTTTTGCCAACACTGGGCTAAGCTAAGGCAGCTTCTTGCCTCTATAGGCAGAAGCTAATGAAAAGCCAGCAAGCGTGAGTGTGTGAGCACAGAATCATTCTCCTTATGGTAACCTGATTAGGTTTTTGGAACACAAACTCTTCCCCTGCGCAATTTTGCTTGCTAAGTTCGGAGAGTTCCTTGTTCTTGGCAAGGGAGTTTTCCTGAAGGCTGGCCAATTTTTGATGATGAATTTAATATGCATTTCTTGAAATCTGTTCTGTCACCTCAAGAACCAAACACAAAAGTTATAGCTGCAAGTGGAAGATAAAATAATAAGTTTAACCATGTTTGGCTACCCACTCTATTGTACTTCTGTATGACACGCTTCCTCCAACATGACAATGTAGGTGCTGACATGTTTTACTGTGCGTCTGTGTTGCGTCGTTACAGTCATGACTGACTCTACAAAATTATAAACCCGTGCTTATCTTGTTTTAAGATCTGTTAATTGTTTCTTCACACAGACACACAAACCTTTCTCACATACATGGTGCTCAGAGTAACTTTATGTGGTGGAAAGTAATTGTTGGGTTGCTGTTGGGATACAAATTGTCTCATATTTCTGGAGTGATAACATTGTGTTCAGTGCTGCTTGGGATGTGAAAAATCTAAATGCTCTCTTAATAAGTATTAACTCTTGCAGAGAAAAGTATCTGAAGGTGTACATTAGGCAGAGATTTGAACAATTTTTTTTTAAACTATAGCCCCTAGAATCCCCAAGTTAGCATGACCACTGGCTGGACAATTTTTTAAGAAAGTGTAAACATACTTCTTCTAAGATGAGTTCCACTAGTATTCATTCTCCAGCTTCCAACATGTGTTTATCCTAATGCTTCTTGCATTGTTTCTCCTTCTTTTTGTTCTTATATGCTAACATTGCCTTTGACACAATTTTAATGAGTTATCTCCAGAATGCCCTGTCCCTAATAGAACTGCTCAACTCTTGTAAAAGCAAGGCTGAAGATTCCTTGGTTAAATCCATCTCACATTTGATCTTCCTCTTTTTCTGCTGCCTTTAGTCTTTCCCAGTATCATTATCTTTTCCAGAGAATATTCCCTTCACATGATGGGTCAAATTTATTTTTCTTTCTGGATGAGTTTAGAAAGGGTTGAGCATATGAGAACAACTCATTTTCCCCCAGTAGGCCTCTGTTAGAGTAATCCCACTTGAGTCAATGGAACCTATGGAAGAACTGACTCACAAAATTCCCATTGATTCATTGGGTGTACTTTAGTGCAAGTTATAATAAGCAACAGAATTTTGACCATAGGGTCATATGGTTGAGAGGTACCCAAAGACCATCTATTTCAAATTCTGGGAATACATAATTGAAGAATCTCTGACAATGAATCAATCTCTGATTAAAAACCTATAAAGAAGGAGTCTCTACCACTTCCTAAGGTAGTCCATTCCATTGCCAAGCTGCCCTTATATGCCATCTGAAAATTCTTCCTGATATTTAGTTGGAATCTGAATTATTATCATCTTAATTAACGAATTCATTCAGATTTTGCCATATGAGGCACACAAAAATATATTCCCAACAATCAGCTTCATTAGATAATCCTGGAGATTATGAGACACTTTTGACACAGATTTCTCTTATATATGTGGGTAACTTTTGCAGTTGTAGCAGATGGTTTCCAACCAAACATAACCCACTTTGTCTCCTTCCTAGGTTTTGGGTCAAGGTGAAGAATGGAAAGGAGGAGAAGGTCTAAACTCGATTGGAGGAGGCCAGAAAGTGCGCCTGTTAAAATCTGCACTGGAGGCATACACTAATCGGGCGGATTTGGTGGTTTTATATGTTGATAGGTAAGAAGATTTTCGTTGTTGGACTTTTTTCCTGCTGCAGTCAGTGGGAAGCTTCTGAACTTCAGTTTTGTTTTGACGTGCAGTTGGTTAGCATGGAGATGTTTTCCTCTGCCCTACTTCCTTTCACTGGGGAAAGTGAGTACCTATTTTCCACTTACACAGACAGTAAGCCATCTGTGGCCCAGATGGTGTTTGTTCGGTGGATCTGCAGATGTAAAAAAATGTCACAGGACTTTGCCTTCTGTACTCCTTGATGTTGTACAAAGAGATGACAAGCGGTGAGACGCACACACCCATTGAAACATTCCTGTATTATGACTTAATAATTCCTGTCAAGAATGAAAGAACTTTACTTAAAATATCAAGAAGCTAGTTCTCTTTATAGAACTATAGCGTGCATAGTGGGCAGAATTAAAAGTGAGAGAAGCCATGTTGCGAGATTTCTAACAGTGCCTGCTTTACAAGATGCTGTGTGTGTCAGATGCTAGGTTGTAATCATTTCTGATCATGCCTTTATATCTTTTTCTAGTAATCTCAGTTATGTGGGAAATGACAATAGTTACTTTGTGGTATCTTTTTTCACATGCTCAGCCATTCCGGTCTCAGAGATGTCTCAATGTTTGCTGTCTGAGGCAAAACAATGTCTTCCCCCAATATTAGTAAAAATTGGTTTCAATATTAGCTGACACACAACAAAGATGTATGAAAAATATGGTATACAGCTCTGCCCTCTAATGCTTTGCTACCTGAAGAGGCTGCTGCAGTGCTGCCTAATGGCAGGGTTGGCCTCAGCAGAAAGTTGACATATTTCAAAATAATGTACAGTAGTCCCCTGCCACAACGCGGTTCATATATTACAGTCTCAGTATATCATGGCTTTTTTCTTGAGAGAAGCAGGCTTCCACTGTGCTTCCCTGGGTCCTACAGGCACCAAAATGGCAGGGGAGTTTCCACAAGCTCTTCCCTGTATGCCCCCAACATTTGGAAAGGGGTTTCCCAATAGAAAAAATCATTTCTAATTGAGTGAAAAACCATTAATCATTCACAATAGAAATTACTTTTTTCCAAGAGTTCCAAGATTGAAACAGACAAAGAAACAGTGAAAGGCCTTTGGAAGGTTTACTCCAATGCAGTGGAGGCAGCAAAGAAATAATTTTTCTCTTCCACCATTGATATGGCACAAAATCACGAAGGGCAACTTTTTAGAATAGTTCAAAAGTCTGAATAGTTCACATGCTGACCCACAGGAAGATAACACAGACCTCCGCCGCCGTCCCCATCGCCGCCCTCGCCCCCTGCCACTGCTGCCAATGACCCCGAGTCTGCCGCCCCCATTGCCCTGCTGCCTTCGCCCCTGCCCTGCTGCCGCCAATCCTGACCCCCCCCCCCGGCACTGGCACCATCTCCATCACCAAGTTCGGGCACTTGGTGTCAAAAAGGTTTGCCATCCCTGCCCTAAGCAATCCAATCTCACCTGATTTTGGAAGCTAAGCAAGGTCAGCCCTGGTTACTACTTGGATGGGAGACCACCAGGAAATACCAGGCACTGTAGGTGTCTAGAGTAGGAACTGGCAAACTACTCCAATATTCCTGCCAAGAAAACTCTATGGTCATGGGGTCACGGAGAGTCGGTCAGAACTGTAACGACACAACACACAACATGCTCCAGAATCCTGCCAGAAAACTACAATAAATATATGAGAACAGTGACCCTCTCTTGCTACTCTTCCTGAGCAGTGGCTATCACCATATCCTCTAGCAGCAAATTTCATAGTTTTACTACATACTGTCTTCCTAGCATTCAGCTTAATTAGATAATCCTGGGGTTTAGTATTATCAGTCACTTTCTTCATATCAGGAATAATTTTACAAATTTCTATCATGCTTCTCATATCTTTCTAAACTAAACAACCCCACACATAAGCCTTAATGATAAGGGTGTAGTTTTTTAGCCTCCCAGTCATTTGGGGTTGATCTACTCAAAGTGAAAAGTGGCAAAAAGAAGAGTGTTGTAAGTATGAACTTTCCATGATAATCCCACATATTTGTATAGAAGTCTTATGATTAGAGATGAAAAATTTCCAGACATTTTGAAGCTCAGAAAAATACTCAGCCTTTTTTTGTTCGTTTTTAGGGGGGGAATGGAAATTTTCATTAGCATACACATACACACCCCTTTACAACTTGAAAATCATCCTGTTCCTTTAGGAACATAAAATATGACTATAGACAATTTGACGTGGCATAACATTATCACAACTAGCATGTTAAAATATAGTGTATTCAAAAAATATTACAAACAGAATTTACTTTTTATAAACTAATGTAGTAAATGATTTGATATTCTGGAATCAGATAAATGTAATCTCTTACCTTTTAAAATTAAGTTAATTAAATTATATTAAGTCATTCCAGTGCTTTGAGGCCTAGTGAAGAGGACAGAACAGAACCAAAAATACTCCACTCACATGCAAAAACAAAAGTGAACCTTTTTTTCTTTTTGTTGTGACAAAAGCAGCCTAAAGGAATAAATGCATTTTGTTCTTGTTTTGGAGAGTTCACATTGTAACCTAGGACTTGCTTATCCTCAGTGCACAGAAATTAGAATAATCTGATACTATGCATATTTTTTAGAAGTGATTTGGAAAATATTTGAGCACACTGTCTTAAAATATTTTATTCATCATTTTAAAATAAAACATTCCGTAATTATATTTTATTTTTATTTTTTAATGTTTTCCATTTCTTTGGAAAGAAAACAAAACAGAAATGCTTCAGGAAAAAACAAACAGAAAAAGGCTGTTTTTCCCTGAACTTTTCCACCCCCACCCCCACCCCCCGGGCCTTCACATCTCTAGTTATGATTATGGTTAGAATTATGGCTATGATTTGATTCCTCATAGGAGCTCAAGGTGTTTTTATTTTATTTTATTTTTAATACTACTTCTATGACTGATACCATGGTGGCTCATTGGGATAGAGCAGTGCTCCCCAACCTTTTTGTCCCCACGGACTGGAAAATATTTGATGATTTTTCCGTGGCTCGGGGCTGGGGGTGGGGAGGGGGGGAGATGGGGGTGCGGGGGGTCGGGCGGGGGGGCAGGGGAGGGTGTGGGGGGAGGGGGATGGGTGGGAGGGAGGAGGGGGAGGAGGGCTGTAGGAGGGCTTGGAGTGTGTGCCTTGTGGGGGACCACGGGAGCGGCGGCGGTGGCGGCAGTGTTCCGGCTCCCGGCCCCCCACCCTGGCCTCTCCTCTCCTCTCCTCTCCTTCCATTGGCTTCCCGTGGGAGAGAAGAGGAGGAGGAGGAGGAGGAGGGCGGAGGAGGAGGAGGAGGACACGCCGCTGCCACCGTGGCTGCTGCTGCTGCTGCTGCTGCTGGTGGAGGGCAAGGAGGAGGAGGGTGGAGGAGGAGGAGGATGCGCCGCCACCGCTGGCGGGCAGAGGAGGGAGGCAAAGGCAAAGGCGGCGGCGGCGGCTCCTCCAGCCTTCCTTCTCCACCGGCCGCCCGCGGGAGAGAAGAAGAGGAGGAGGAGGGCGGCAGAGGAAAAGGGGAGGAGCCTCCCCGGCCTCCCCAGGCGGCCCGGTGCCGACCGGTCCACGGACCGGCACCGGTCCGCGGCCCGGGGGTTGGGGACCACCGGGATAGAGCACTGAAAACTGTTGGCTACAATGTTGGCAGCTCAGTGGTTCGAATCCTGGGTGCCACGTAGCGGAATGAGCTCCCGGTGTTAACCCCAGCTCCTGCCAACCTAGCAGTTCAAAAGCATGGAAATGCAAGTACATACAGGCAAATAGGTACCGCCATAAGAGCAGGAAGGTAAAACAGTGTTTCCTTGCAGCTATGCCGGCCACATGGCCATGGACTTGCACAACACTGGCTCCTTGGCTTGAATATTGAGATGAGCACCGCCCCTAGAGTTGGACATGACTAGCACACATGTGCGCACGGGGGGGACCTTTACCTTTACCTTTTTATGACTGATACGTAATACATAATTCAATAACTATTGCATAGTGAGTCAAAATTGTCACTGAGCTGTCTACTGTAGCTCTAGGTTTTCCCTTCTGCTTAGGCTCACTGCTAGTTCATGTTCCATCAGTGTCTGTATGTTTGCTTGTTGCATTTATATTCTGCCCATTTAGTGGCAAGCCAGTACTCTGAGTGATTATAACATTAGAACATTTATTTTATAGATGAAATTAGAACATCTTGTGTTAGTCTGATCTCCCCACCGCCCTTACTGGTACTTTTCTATGGGCTGTCTTCTCATCTCTGAGCTTTGTTAGATAATCCCATTCATTTGCTATTTTAGATGTTATTCTTCATTTTTGAGTTTGGCAAGTTGTCCTTAGAACTCTTTGCAATCCAGTTACTCCACTAGAGATAATGGTTCAGTTACATCACCATCAGGTTCCCTTGCAATGTTTATTGCCCTCTGAGCTTGAAACTTGCATGAAGAACATTGTTTTGGCTCAACAGGCTTGTCTTGTGTCCAAGGCATATACTTTTCTTGTTTTGCAGCATATAAAGAAATAATTTTCTTTGTTGCTGGAATTCCTCCCCTGAATTGCTAAAAAAATAAAATAAAAAAAATCCCTCCTCTGTACTGGCTGGCAGCCCACTTGGTGATGTTTTTCATTGAATGTTTGATGCCATTTAATAACTGGTCCCTTGTTGGGGATATGATGACCAAATACATGGAAGGAAAGCTAGAAGTCTAAATGCCTTACAGATCAAATAATTCGCTTGTAGCTCTTCAAATGTCTTTTGGATGACCGAAGAATTCAGGCTTGCGGTAATCCAGGTGTCTCTTATTAGTGTTTTTAGACTATTAGGATAGCCACTTTAGGAAGAGAAACAAGGATATTATGCATGCAAGCAAATGTTGAGAAGTAGAATTCCAGAGTTTAATTAATGAACTCGAGCTACAGTAGCTAAGAAAGATGCCATTTGAATCTCTAATCATATCCCTTTTCCTAAGGCTGCCACATTCACCACATCAAAAAGCAGTCTGAATGCCTTAATACGCTGCTGCTATTGAGACAGAAAGAGGGAAAGGAATAGGATTAGGTCACCCTGGTTGTGATGAAAAAGGTTTGTGGGAAACAGTGCTTCAGATGGTGTCTGGTTTTTGTCACTGTCTGAAAAATTTCCACTGCGACTTTGCAAGGGGAAAAAAAAACCACCTTAGCAAATACTTTCTCCTCGCCTTTTGGCTGTTCCCTGTTTCGCCTTGGGTTTTATGTCAGCTTCTGGGCTCACCAGTTTGAAGGGGGCTTTGTCTGTAGCATAAACTGGCCCGTTTTCTTTTTAACCTGGAGAAGCTCCAAGGCACACAATTTATGTTTAGCTGCTACCAAACCTTGGGAAAAGGAAGACAGTGGGGTTCTTCATAGGTAAGCTTTTTACACACGTTGATCAGGCTTCCTTTCCTCCAAGTTCCTAAATACCCGCCCTTCTGCTTAGACTGAGCAATGGGCAAATTTTTGCTTCTCCTTTCTTTCCACTTGTAAACCAGCAGCACTCTATTCCACATCTCTTTCTCAATTGGGTTAATGACCTTTACATAAAATAGCATGGCATCCAACTGTACCTATTTTATAATTATGCTGACCATCATTTATTTATTTCTTTTAATATTTGTATATTCCAGTTTGCTGGGGTTTTCAAGGGTTTTTCTCAAGTTCCTCCTGCCAGCAGAGAAAGGGCCATTTCAGTGATGGCAACACAATTTGACAGTGTTGTCTGAGAAAAGTTTACCTGGTATCCCCCGGCCCATCCCCGGGAGAGACTGAACATAATAAATAAATACATAATCATGAGATGCCAAGTACATTCAGGTTGATGGTGAGCCTTTTCGGGAGTTTTCCAGGTGCAGAATACTCAAAACTGGCTTACCATTTTCTTCTTCTGGGGTATCCTGGAACTGTACAGATTGCCCAAGGCCACTCAGGCTGGCTGAATTCACAGAACGGACAGGGAAGAATTGAGTCTCTGGCTTAGGGAAGTGACAGTGGTAAAAACGCCTCAAATATCTCACTTCCCTTGAAAGCCCTGTTAGGGTTGCTATAAGTTGATTCTGACACACATGCCTTATTAACTAAACTTATTCTGCCCCCAAAATCTCATTGCCAGAACATTCTCATACTCCGGTTGCAAATTTGACTGTGTACACCAATAGGCGTGCAACTGTTGCAAGCAGGTTCTGCAGCGGGATACCTAAACCAGCCAGTCTCTTCCTTATTCAGGGATTATTTCTACCTCTTAAAAGACATGCCATGATTATTTAATAATCAGTTATTTGAGTCATTAGATGCTTTTTATTGGATACCAGCCAAAATACAAAAAAACAAAAAACAAAATAAAGAAGTTAAAGCAGAGCCGTTAAACAACATAAACCAAATCACTGCACGCAAGTGTACCATGCACCCAAGAGCCAATGAATATTTGGCTTGAAACTGATACTTCGTTCACCATTTTATTCTCTTGCCCTATCTCTGAAGAAGTGGACTTGTTCCATGAAAGTTTACATTATAATATATTCGTTAGCTTTTCCCCCCTTTGTGAATAAAGGTCAACACTTGCTTATTTAAATATCGGCCACATTCAAAAATAAAATGGATGTGGAGTTTATTTATTTATTTATTTATTATTAGACTTGTATCCCGCCCATCTTCCCAAAGGAACTCTGGGCGGCTTCCAATAGACAGACCAAACAGTGGTCGTCAACACAAGATACAATAAGCAATTACAATAGACAATGAATACAATAAACAGACAACAACAAATTAAAACACTTCTAGCACCCTTTGCATAATAACAGATAGGCTCATTAGCCATACATCTTACTTCCAAGGAAGCGATAATGACAAGTGGTGGTGGTGGGGAAGAATTGTAGATAATTAAATTAAACTTGGTCACCAAAGGCCTCTCGAAAGAGCAAGGTTTTGAGAGCTCTTTGAAAGGCCAGCAGGGACTCTGCAGAGCACACATCACTTGGAAGGGTGTTCCACAACGAAGGGGCCACCACCGAGAAGGCTGGGTTGCGAGTGATGGTTTTCCGGGCCTCTCTTGGGGTGGCAACCGGAGCGAGTGCGCTCGCGACTTCTGAACCGGTCGGGCCGAGGTTGATCTCTGGGCGATCCGCTCCGCCAGGTAGTCTGGGCCCAAGCCATGGAGGGATTTATAAACCAAAACCAGCACCTTGAATCTGATCCGGTCTGCAACGGGCAGCCAATGCAAGCGAGCCAGGACTGGGGTGATGTGGTCATAGCGATGCACTCCAGCCACCAGCCTGGCTGCCACATTTTGTACCTGCTGCAAGTGCCGGAGGAGAGTAAAGGGCAACCCCATGTAAAGAGCATTGCAGTAGTCCAGCCTCAAGATCACTACTGCCTGCATTACTGTCCTCAGGGAGTCCCCGTCCAGGTATGGGCAGATCTGGGATATTTGATGCAGGTGGAAGAAAGCAGATCTGGTCACGGCAGCCACCTGGGCATCCAAGGATAGTGCCGGATCCAAGACCATGCCCAGATTCCTCACCCTATCCGCCAGTTGGAGGGAAACACCCTCCAAACAGGGGAGAGGGCCTCCATAACCAGACGGGGAACTCCCGAAGAACATAACCCCGGTCTTCTCGGGGTTGAGTTTGAGCCTGCTTGCCCTGGTCCATGCCATGACCGCCTCCAGACACCGGTTAAGGGTCGTGACAGCTTCCACTGCAGAGGTGGAAAAGGAGAGATAGAGCTGCGTGTCATCAGCATACTGATGACAGCAGACTCCAAAACTCCGGATGACCCCCGCCAGCGGTCTTACATAGATGTTGAACAGCATGGGGGAGAGAGACGAGCCCTGCGGCACACCACAGGGGAGTGTCCACGGGGCCGACAACTCTCCACCATGCTGCACATACTGGGGACGAGCCTCCAGGAAGGACCGGAGCCAACTGCGAACAGTGCCTCCGATACCCACCCCGGAGTATCGATACCATGGTCGACGGCATCAAAGGCTGCTGACAGTTAAAGGAAAGGCACTCTGGAGAGGTGAAAAGAACATGTGTACTGGAACGGGCCAATTAATCTCTACCCAGGTACCTTCTGCAATCAATTAACCTCAGTTAATCAATGCAGGAACTTAGAGATTACTTAAACCCACGTAAGTCCTTTCTCTGATTGTTTCCCAGCCTATCTTCTGTGTTATTTCCAACTTACTAAAATAACTTGCAAGGCATCATCTCTTGAATAATAATTAAAGGCATTTATTTAACTAACAGGAATTACACAGGAATATGGTTCTTAACTTCAAAATAACAAAGCATGGTTCCTACCCTAACACGAATAATACTCTGAGGTGAAAGCCTCATTATCTAATTCCTAACCTACATTGCTAAGCATTAGTCCATCTTGCAGCAATAAAATCCATCTGAAAAAAGTCTCTTCTTCTCCCTCCCTCAGACTGCTCACAGTAGGGGAAAACAGTCACATGTTGATTCTTGGACCAATCAGGTTTCACTTGTTTCTGGCTGGAATGTTCACTTCGCCATTGTTTACACATTCACTTGCGATAAACTTCACTACCAAACCGAAGCTGCACTTTAATATTGACATTGCTTACATTTGGCCTAAAGAAAGGCTTCCCTACTGTTACAACAAGAAAAGCAAATTTTGCCATGAGAAATAATGCCACACTCTGCCCTAAAAGTTTGCAGAAATGAAAAGCAACCAGGGAGTGCTCTTGCACCAGCTGTTTATCTGGCATGTCTTCAAACATAGTATGTCATGTTAATTGCATGTTCTATGTTTCTTCAGCCCCTCAGGCTTAGTCTTCTTCAGTAGTACCTCCCATTCCAGAAGTATTAATCTTGTGCTTTTATGTCCTCCTTGTAATGTCTGGAATATCCCAATTCCTGGATATTACTCCAATGCACATTCTTCTCTGATGTCATAGTTAGATGCCAATTCTACTAACAATGACAATGCGTCCTACCGCAGCTCCTCATTGGAATGGATGCATTTATCCCTTGTCTGAGATGGCCTTGTGGATTCCAGTAAGATTTGTTTTCCTTGCTTCTGTTGGATCAGCAGCCTGGGAATTCTTCTCTAGAGTGAAAGGCAGAAAAGGGAAGGTAGTCTGGAAAAAATACAGTAGTGGCAGAAGCCAAGATTTCTGAAACACATGGAGCTTCAAAAGAACACTGCCTGAGAAATGGATGAGGAAGCAAAAGGGATAATAGAAAAAGAAGCTAGGGTGAAGGCTTAGACCCAGGAAGCCTAGGTGCAAATCCATTAAACTCATTGAGCTGGTTGGTGTCAGTCAGAGTGACTCTGCTCACAAGAGGGTGTTGTGAAGATAAAGTGATAGTAGAGGATAGTAGAGGAGTAGAGGAGTTATATGGATCATTTTGAACTAATTAGAGGAATGGTGGGCTATAAATGCTTCAAACAAATAAACAAAAGTTACATATTTTGTGACTTCCTCAGTGGCACAGAGTGAAGAGTGGCTTGAATGCACATTCATAGTAACAAAAGGAGAAAATATAAATAAACAGATTATTTTGCTATCCTTGCAAGTGGACTGCAACTGCCAGATTACAAACAGCTCTGCTGGTTTTGCATTTGTAATCATAGCTGCCTGGAGAAAAATATAGAGGAGGAGAAGAGACAGTGAAACCTGGAAGGAAAAGATGGATCCAGCCAAGGGATAACATAGTTTGGCAAGCTTCTGAATTTGGGAGATATGGATCGAAAAAGTCATAGGTTTCTGCCTTTGTAATCTGGCAAGAGTTGTGGGTTTAGAAACATATTTGAGCATCTGCAGAGGGAGAATTAGGGAACAATCTGAAACAAGAAAGAAATATAAACTGCAAAGTGAAACGTAGTCATACAGAGATGTCAAGCTGTGGGTTGTTTAAGCCAAAAGAGCAATTTGTATACCAGAGGTTTCCAAAGACTACTGAAATAAATTATGTTGACACAGATTCCGGTGATTCTACTGGCTACACTGACTGCACAGGATTAACTTTAAGGAAAACAAGTCACATCGACATTTTATTAACAGGCAAATTTTTGCTTTTTTTCTCCCCCCCCTTTTTTTTGGCTACAAAAGGTGAATGTTAGGCAACACAGTGAGCGTAGAGGAGCGGCTTGCCTAAATGATTTGTCCACCCCCTCCTTGAAAAAGACTTTTTTTTTGGCTGCAGCATAATAGTTCTAATGGGGGAGGGGGTTATAATTAGACTTATTTACTGTCAATGGGGAGCAAGTCCAATATAGTTCAATATAGAGTAGAACCTCTGAATAAGAATTAACTTTAAAAGTCCCCTTCATTCAGTGTGCACCTCTGTTTAGGACATCTTATTAGACAAATGATTTTCTTGGTATATAAAGAAAGGAAATCTTTCAGCAAAGAACTACTGTATATATGCTGCATGACACAGCACTGTGAATCAAACTTCCCTGGCCAGAAGGCCATACATCATGCAATTCTGATGATGTCACCATCTGCAGTCATGCCACAGACTTTTCTGGGGAATTAAAAGGTTCCCTTTGCCAACCTCCCAGGTTCTGGGGAATTCCTAGAAATTCTGAAGGCTTCATCGTAGGAGGTGCACGTCAGGGGATAAGGTGAGGTGTAAGTTTTAATTTTCCAGAAAAGGCTACAGCTAATGATATTATCAGTTATGCTGTGTAACATGCACCAACTGGATTCTGTTCAACATAATGCAAATTGTCAGCCAGAGCCAACATAACAATTTTTGTGTGGAAGCATGCTTTGACAAAACTAGGACACAACAAATGATTTTTATGAACCATTTTGATGTTTGTTTTTGTGCCATATGTGTTCCATCCTGCCCTGGTAGTTTGTAAGTAACAGGTCATAACATATTCATAAAAGCCCTTAGAAGCTTGCATATTATGGCTGGGCATCAGCTTTATAGCCTATATCGATAAAAATGTTAGGTCTGAAAATATGGAAGGAAATTTAATGAAATATTTGGCAACAGACGGAAGCTCTGTATCATGTTTTCAGTGGGAAAGGAGCGGAGCCTCAATAGCTTGCCAGGATTTCTTTTACCTTCCAGCGACAGAAACAGGATACATTTGCAGTTGGTAAAGATTCAAGGATTCAACTTTGCTGGTTCTGTAATTTGTATTACTTTGGGAGGGGATCGAAGCATACTGAAGACGGTTCCCATGTTCATTGGTTTAAAATAGAAGTATAAGACGCTGGGATTGTGTCTGTTGGCCTCATTTCCTAATGTTCATGTATAGCCTGTGAACAAAGTTTGTCTACATTCGTAAGTATGGATAGAAATGGGCAAGTCAGCAAAAGGGTAAAAGGTCACAAGGGCATGTGTGCCTCCTTCCTGACACACAACCTGTTCATCTGAATTTCTTCAGCATCTTCTTGAGTGCTTAGGAGAGACTTCCAGTTGGCGATGTAAGGCTGCTGACTCAACCAGCACATTTTAAGAAAGAACAGGAAATTGTTAGCAACATAATTTATATCTTTACAGCTCTGAATGAGTGGAGGTGCTTGTGATTTATTTTTCTTTGTTTGTTTTTCTGGATCCTGTACTAGAATCACATGACTGGCTTTGAGTACTATGTATCTTTGATTCCAGTAGGGGGCACTATGTGCTTTTTGACTTAGGCAGCAAAATGGCTTAAGCAAGGCCTGGTTCTGTGATACCAATTCCTCTCTCCCTGCCCTGTTTATAATTTAAAATATGCATCCCCAAAATAATATGGAAAGTTACCAAATACTAAGAAAAAAATCCAAAAATGCATTTGTATATATGTATGTATGTATGTATGTATGTATGTATGTATGTATGTATGTATGTATGTATGTATGTATTTATTTATTTATTTATTTATTTATTTATTTAATATGTTGCCCATTTAGCCTGAATTTTGATGTCTCAGACAAATAATCAGTTGCTGGGAGCTGTGTTTTCAAATGAAGTACACTCATTCATGTTGATAAAACTAAAACCCATTTCCAGTTCAGAAATAATAGAATAATGAAGTTCAAAGGGGCCTATAAGGCCAGTCAAATACACCCCCCCCCCCCGCTCAATGCCCTAGAATTCCTAGATGGGCTTTGTCATGAGGAAAATTCCACCGATATATACCCAAGTTTTATAATCTAAAATAGGATTGTTGCATTTGGCTGAATGAATTTTTAACTGCGTAACAATATAAGTAAAACAAAAAGGAGGCAGTTTTTATTAATAAATAATTTGGATCCTAAGTACAGTATATTTACTGCAATATATTAGATTAATTTTAGGGCAATGTGTATGATAAAATTCACTTTCCACATATGATATGTCATTAATGAACCCAGCAGAGAAGTAGTTAAAACTGTGGCAAACCTATGATTTTTTTCAAAATAAGTTGAGGTCTTGAGGGCTAAATTATCGTATTTTGCTGCAGACATCATCCTGACCTATGATAAGAAAGCCATTGTGTGAGAACATTCCAGTGGAATGATTGTGCTGATCAAGGAATATATTTCTTTGGAAAATCTGGAAAGCCCACATAGCGATACTGCCCCTAAATTGCTACAGCTGTCTGCAGTAGTCTTCTAGATTTGCAACGCATCTTGGTACAAAAAAATGTACAAATTCATCACAATTAAAACTTGACATCTCTGCAGCTATTTCTCAGAGCTTTATCTCAGAGCTTTATGTCAGTTATATTTGTAAGTTCAAGTGTCTTTCAGCCATTAAGTTATGGAAGAGTACAAAAAATGTTCTTCTCATATTATTTAGTTTGAAAGGATGTTAGAATACCTTTGAGTCAAAGGCAGGTTTTTAAAAACAAAACAAAAACAAATGTAGAACCTAAAAGACTGCCAAATAGAACCGAAAGCAAAACAGTGGTCAAAATTGTATTGCTTTGTGTAGCAAATAGCTCTAAAGTAGGCGATTGAGTCAATGGGGATTTCATAAATCAACTTCTATGTAACTTACATTGAATCAAATGATCCTACTCCATTTGTGAATTAGTTTAGTACAGTGATCCCCCACCTATCGTGGGGGTTAGGGACCCAACCCAACCTGCAATAATTGAAAATCCGTGATATGCGGATGCAGGTCAGGTCGGACCTGGGGGGCCTAGATGGGGGCTCTTGTATTTACCCCCAGCCTGGCGCTGCCCTGAATGGGCCTGCAAGGGCTTCTGGAGGCCCCAAAAGGGCCTTCCTGCAAACCAGAAGTGACTTCAGGATTGCCTAAAATTCTGAGGCCTCTGATTCCGGAAGCAGGAAGGCTCTTTTGGGGCCTCCAGAAGGCCCGGGAACTCCCTCACAGGCCCGTTTGGGGCAGCACCAGTCCTGGAGTAAGTACTGGAGGCCTGAAACAGGCCTTTCCCCTTTACCCTGGGGGGCCTTTTTTCATATACTGTGGTCCCGCAATATAGCGGGACCGCAGGATATGAACTGCGAAAGGGAAAGGGACCACTGTACACACTAACTTCTCTACAGAACAGAAGCTGAGCAATTAAAAGCAAAAAGGAAAGACAAGAAAGGCTTTGACTTGGGTGATGTTCTGGATCCATCATCATTTGTAATTGGCCTATACCTCAGTAGAGCAAGCCCTTAGTCAGTAGAGCAAGCCCTTAGTCAGTAGAGCAAGCCCTTAGCAACTGTAGCACAGAAATAAGTTTAAGAAAAACATTTTGATTGCTTTAGGGGCAAGCCAAGCCCATGCGCACTTCGGATATTTGTTTACCCTCATACCTTGCAGTGACCCCTGTGTAGGCTGAAGGACACAATTGGCGTTCTCAGGTTGCAGAGTTCCTGAGAGTGAGGGAAGAGAAGAGAATTTAAGCAGGGTATCTCCACCATTCTATAATTTCTCAATTAAGAGGTACAGATTATATTATAAGAATCATAATTCATGTGTCTTCCACATAGGGGCAATTTTACCATTAGGAAGAATGCTGCCTAAGGCAGCAGAGGCTAGGAGGAAACAAAGTGCCAGAGTAAAGAGATTTGAGGACTGCAGCTATGTCTACAAAGCTAGCCTGCTGCCTTCAGTTGTGTGGGGGATGATCAACAGTGTTAAAGAAAGAGCTAACTGCCAGGTCAATAGATTTATGTCCAAAGAGAAGGGTGGATGAATACCATGTTTATCATTGTCTCGGATACCAGTTGCCTTGTGTTAGCCCTACTGTTCCATTCAGATACAGTATAAAGCAGAGGGGTGCATTTTCACCACCCAGTCAATTGTCTTAGGCACTAGGCCAGGAATGCAGAATGATGGCATTGTAAAAGCAGGGATCAAATCTTAAAAAAATTGATGGTTGGTTAATAAATTCATTAAAACAACCCCATCTATTTTGGCCAAGTGGTTTAGGTATCTGGGTGCAGAGCCAAAGGATAGCAGTTCAGTTCTCCTTTGTGCCACCATGACGGGCTGGTAAAGGATCCTTAGGGTCTCTTCCAGCTCTGCAGTTTGATGATGATGATGATGATGATGATGATGATGATGATGATGATGTGACCTTCTTTGGGTATGAAAAAAGAAAAGAAGTGGCAATATGAATACTGCAACAACATTATTTATTAATTTATTTATTTATTTATTGTACATTACCTGTACATCTGTAAAATAACAAAATAAAAATCATTTCAGTACTAAGGTGCCATACACATGTTAGTAAATAGAGATGGGCATGAAATACCAAAATGGCATTTCATTTTGTATCCTACAAAATGATTTTTTAAAAAAAAAATGTTTCATTTTTCATTTTGTTTCATTTTTTATTTTTCGTTCTCTTTTTTACTTTTTTTTTACAGCCAACCACCCCAGCCAATTGGTGCTTTTTAAAAAACAAGCACCAATCAGCTGTAGTGAGGATCTGGCCAATTGGCATTTTAAAAAAAAAAAAAACCAAGGCCTCCCCACCTCCTTGGAAGCCCTCCCTGTGGGGGCTCCTCAGTGCCAGCAGTGGCGCCGGGAAGTGGGAGGCCTTCCTGGCCTCAGGTAGGGGAAGACGGTGGATTGGGGGACCGAAAAATGAAATGAAATGAACCAATTCGTTTGTTTTGTTTCCTTTTGGTTTTCTTTGATGGATCATTTCATTTTACGTTTCATTAGGGAACAAAATGAAACAATGAAAAACAAACAAAAAATTGTTTCGTGCCCATCTCTACTACTAGACTACCAGGCTGGATGGGTTGCTCTGTTAGATGGGCCACTGTTAGGTTGTGGTTGGAGGGAATTTACATAATCCCAGAATAGGTGCAGAAGAAGGAAGCAGTAAACATCTTTTAAGCACTCTATACCTAGAAATCCCAGGAAAGGGTTGACGTAAGATTTTATTGACTTGATGGCACATCTTGAACTATCAACATGAACAAAGGTTTCAGATCACCCAAATTTTACTAGGTGATCTGTACATTTTACTAGTTAATATGTGATTAATATTTCTTTTATGCTTCCACTGACAGTTGAAGACCATTTGAGGTGGGCTTTGACCAATCACAGTTGAGTCCCTGAATGCCATTTTAAATTTAAGATAGTGGTTAATGCTTACCTGCTTTTAATTATTCAATTGTATTTTAATTAATGTACCATTTAGTTGTTTTATGTTTATATTATAAGTCTATTATATTAATATAGTGTGCCACCTTGGATCCTTTTATTGGGAGAAAGGAGGCCTATAAAACTAACTAACTAACTAACATATAATAAATATTACTAATTCAAACTCTGTAAATTGAGAAAGGCTAAAGGAAGAAGCAGTTAACACCAATTCTTCCTGTTCCTTCCATAGTTTAACCCCTTGTTTTATAAAAGAGCAGGAGGGTGACAGCCAGATTCCACTTAAGATTAAATGATTCATGTGTGAGGACTTATCATTGCCTTAAGAATAAAATCTGTATCTGAAATACCTAATCAATGAGTATGGTATTTCTTATTCTTATTCTAATACTGTATATGTACATTTTAATTCCTCTCACGATGACAGCTTACATTTCTGTTATACTTAAAAAGATTTTTAGTCATCATTCTGTTTTACCCTTGCAACAAACAGCTATGATGTTATATTTGCTGGAGGACCTGAGGAATTGTTAAAGAAGTTCCAGAAAGCCAAACACAAGGTTGTGTTTGCTGCAGATGGTTTAATATGGCCTGATAAAAAACTGTCAGACAAATACCCTGTTGTTCGCAGTGGGAAACGATTCCTTAATGCAGGAGGTGAGTAATGTTTGCAGAAACTAAAAAGATCTTTCAAAATATTGTCGGGAAAATGCTGTCTGAGCCATGTCACGTATTTTATACAAATTTCTCCTCCAGCATTCCAATCTCCATTAAGTGTTTTTTAAAAATAACATTTAATGGACAATATTGTCTTATGTAAGTGTGTACTTTGTAAAATTATGTTTTTAACTGCAACTAGAAAAAGAAATGAGGAAAAAAGGGGGGAATGTGAGGAAATATGTGCAGTGTGATGATGGACTAGGTATATACAATAAATGTGGACCCCGACCCTTAATTCAGTTGCTAGTCCCAAGCAGAGTAGACCTACTAAATTAATAATAACTCATTATTTATATAATTATCGCTGAGTCAGTATTTCTGTTTGTAGAGGCTACCTGCTCTGTTCTGCTACATACAGTACAGTGGTCCCCCGCCCTATTGCGGTTCATATACTGCGGTCCCACTATATTGCGGGACCATATTACATGAAAAAGCCCCCCTTGGGTAAGGAGCAAAGGCTGTTTCTGGCCTCCCATACTCACCCCAGCAGTGGTGCTGCCCCGAATGGGCCTGCGGGAGCCTTCCCAGGGGCCTCCAGAAGGCCTGGGAAGGCCCTCACAGTCCCATTTGGGGCAGTGCCAGGCTGGGAGTAAGTACAAGAGCCCCCAGTTAGGGTCCCCACACCTGACCTGACCTGCATCTGCATATCGCAGATTTTCAGTTATCACGGGTTGGGTCAGGTTCCTAACCCCAGCAATAGGCGGGGGATCACTGTATGTCAAAAACATTAACAAAAAACTTCAAAAATGACTGAAGCTTGGCATCTAGAAGATTTAATTAAGTTTCTGACAAAAAGTTTCCATTTGGCACAAAGTCTCCTACTCATTTTCAAGTGGACACGAATAGAAGCCTTATTACTTTTAGTCCTTGTGCTAGCACAATGAATGTCCACTCAAAAGTTACGATGTCTTCAGAGTGAAGTACATGTATGATTGCTCTGAAGATTCCCTCCCACACTCACTTTATATAAATTCTTTCCTACCCCTTCTGTGAGAAAGAAGATGGATTATTTCTTTACTGTGATGACATGTGGGGGTGGGGGGGGAATGATGACTACTCATTTTATGCATTCTTCCACAGCATTGTTTCTACCATATCTGGAATGTTTTTATTCTGGCCATAAGGAAACAATCTAAAATAAAACATGGAAAGAACTGGAATTCAGGAGGTTAATAACATAAAGCACCAGGAAAGCTCTGGGTAGACAACTGAGTTGACACCCAGATTTTCAGGCCAACTTCTTTCAGCCTCAAGCAGTGGTGCTAATAATAAGAATTATAAAAGTGGTAGCCAAAACCACCTAAAGCTCCTTGATGTTTTGATGTTTGATATCCTAAAATAGACAGAATGTGGTGTGTGTTTTTTAAGTTAGAGCATTGATGCATATAATTAGACTATCATTTGGTTTTTTCCAGGATTTATTTTTGATGCATATAATTAGACTATCATTTGGTTTTTTCCAGGATTTATTGGTTATTCCTCATCTGTATATAGTATTGTACAACAATGGAACCTGCAAGATAATGATGATGATCAGCTTTTTTATACCAAAGTTTATATTGACCCATTGAAGAGGGTATGTAAACTCTGATTGGTAATAATTCTTGTAGGTTGTGGAGCATGTATACTTTACAAATAGATTTTAATAGTGAATGCAAGTCCAAGCTGCAATTCTGGTTCCATTTAGGTTTAAAAATGAAGAAAGACGTTGAATTTAACATTCTATCACTTTAGTTTGAGTGCATGATTGGTTGGCTTAGTTGAGTCCTGTAAGTGTACTTGAAAATGTTAGGAACAAATTCAGGCTCTTACATTGACGAATAAACCCACTTAAAACTGTGTAATATGAAGGGTCTGAATTAGACAGGAGCAGAACAAAGATACAAAAATCTTGTGGAGGATAATACTTCAGGCACAGTCAGCATAGAACTTAATCGTGAACAGACAATCAGTAAACAGAAGGAACATAGTGTTCAGCATTCATCTCTAGTGCTTCTTCTTAAAATCTGTCATCTTCATGGGGTCCTGGATGGATTCTCTAGGGCAGTGATGGCGTACCTATTAGAGACCAAGTGCGCAAACTGTGATTCAAAAGCCACTGATTGATTGCAAAGTGCCAATACAGCCATTTAACCTGAATACAGGTGGCTGTAAAGGGGCAATGTCAGGTGCCCATAGAAAGGGCTCCGAGTGCCACCTTTGGCACCTGTGCCATAGGTTCACCAACACTGCTCTAGGGAGTTTAAATATCAAAAATCACTGGGATGGAAATATATGTTGAATAATTATTACCTCCCTGGAGTTCAATAAATGCAGAACAGTTGTGCCAATATTCAGAAATCTGGGGGAGGAAAACCCCTTCTAAAACCCCTGGGTTAAAGTTTCTACAGCTAGACTGGAGCTTCTGCAGGACACGTAATAGTGGGCTCAAGCTATAGGAATCCAGATTTTAGGCTGATTCTCAGTAAACACCTTTTAAACTGTTAGAGCAGTTTGACAACGGAACCAGTTATCTCAGAATAAGCTTTGATTGGATTCCTGCATTCATCAGGGAGTTGGACTTGATAGCTGTCTAGGCCCCTTCCAACTCAGCTATTCTATGATTCTAGACCTTGACATCAGACATTGAGAGCCTGTAGTCTGACCAGTAGGGACTAGACATGGGCACGACTTAGCGGAATTCCCATTTCCGTTTCCGTTCCTCGTTTCCGTTACGGAATGGAAACGGTAACGGGAATTACTCCGCCAGAACTCGAACTCGAACCGACTAAAGAATAATTGGGTCTGATTTGTCGTTGTCGTTCCTGGCATCGCGGCGATCCCGCGATGCCAAGCGGCAGAGAAAAAAAGTTTTTAAAAGTTAAAAAATACCCCGATTCCCGGCCAAAAAGCAGGCAAAAATATGCCTGCCTGAGTGAGTGCACCTAGAGGGGTGGTTTCTGGG
>JAHTLZ010000379.1:37770646-37796712 GCA_023846285.1 Phrynocephalus versicolor | reverse complement strand
GGGGGGGGGGGTCCCCGGCCTCCCCCCCTCTCCTCCTGTCCCTCCTGGGCTGTGCTGGGGGCGGGTATCCTCGTCGTCCCGCCAAACTCACCGCCTCGCCTCCTCGCCGCCATTCAAGCGGCACAGAAAAAAAAAAGTTTTTTAAAGTAAAAAAAACCCCGATTCCCGGCCCAAAAAGCAGGCGAAAATATGCCTGTCTGAGAGTGCACCTAGCAGAGGGATGGTTTCTGGGGGGGGGGGTCCCCAGCCTCCCCCCCCTCCTGTCCTGGGCTGTTCTGGCGGGGGAAATCCTCGTTGTCTCGCAGTCGCTCGCAACAAGCCGGACTCGCCGCCGGCCGCCGCAATTCAAGCGGCACAGAAAAAAAGTTTTAAAACCCCCGATTCCCAGCCCAAAAAGCAGGCGAAAATATGCCTGCCTGAGAGGACACCTACCAGAGGGGTGGTTTCTGGAGGCGGGGGTCCCCAGCCTCCCCCCCTCTCCTGTCCTGGGCTGCTCTGGTGGGGACTTGCAAGCAACAAGCCGGACTCGCCATGCCATGCGGTGCGGGCGGGGGATCAAAAATGGGGCGGCGACCGCAATATTTTTTTTAAATTGTGGAGTGGTCCAAAAACACACAAGCACCACACAGAAACATGCGAAAATTGCTATTTTAAAACTGCCAGAATTTTTACAGTAGCAGTGGGTTTTTCTTGCAACAAAATGTCTCCTCTTTCCTCTCTCCATTGATTTTATTTTATTTTATTTTATTTTATTTTTTTACACCTGCACAATGATGGGCTGGCCATGTGACCATGGGAGTGGACCATGCAAATTTTTGGAGCCATTCCACCAATCGCATGGCCACTTGGCCACTGAGACTTCTGGGATGTGCCAAAAAGCCCACTAACCCTGCCCTAGCCCTAACCCTAACCCTAACCCTTACCCATACGCCACACTCTGCCACAGTATACTGTCCTCTTAGTGGGTCAGAGAGGCACCCAGAGGTGCACCCCACTACCCCACCCTAACCTCACCAGTAACTAGCCTAACCCTAGCCCTTACACTAACCCTGTCCCCTAAGCCAGATCTGTACTTGCATTGCACTACTACGCAAGTACGCTTCCCTTCTTAGTGAGACACAGCGGATGCAGAGAGTCTGCCAGTTCGTCACTTGTGGCTCTGGCTGACTCCTGCAGGCTCAGCTCGGCAGCATTTGTGTGCCATGCAAACCATGCCCGTCGAGGCCTGACTGATGCAGGGAAGGCACCCCAAAAAGAGGGGTGCCTCTGCCAGTCTGCTGTGTTTGCAACTTGGTATGCATATCCATATGGCTATGCATGCCCTTTTGCAGCAGGCGAGGAGAGGAGGCCCCCATGCCATGAGGGGTCTCCAGGAGCCTGCTTTCCCTTCCTAGCGGGTGAGGTGCCTCCAGGAGCCCGCTAACCCCCCCAAACGACAGACAAAAAAACGAAAAACGAAACGACTATTTTTTGCGAAGTTTCGTGAAAAACGGAAACGAGCCGACACGGGCCGCCTCCGACACACGACAACTCGAAAATGTCATTTTCCCTAGTCGTGCCCATCTCTAGTAGGGACACTTCACTGTGGCATGAACACTACCCAGATTAAAATGGTTATCAGCCCACTACAAATGTGGTAACAATCAGAGGCAGACTCCAGATGCCTGGACCACCAAGTACCCATGGGAATAAAATGTGCGGAAAAGGAGCCTTCTGTGAATGTAACCCTTTCCAAGCAGAGAGCTGCACATGTAAGGCCGTGAGGGAAAACCATTTCTACAGATCTGTTTAACTTATAGACAGCTTTGTTTAACATATTGTCTTGTAAAGGAAGTTGGAACCTTCCAATAGAACAGTTCCAGCAGAAATAGAATTTCCTTTCAAAATCAAACAACTGTCTCACAAAACTGCAGTACTTTTTTTATCATAATTGAAAGGCACAGGAGAGATACTTCCGGAATGGCTTAAAACTAACAGCAAATATATATACTGTATTTTAAAAAACAGAGGCAAACACTTGATATGTATCATTATGATGTTTTTAAGATGGTTGGAGATGACCCTCTAGTTGGAAGAAAGATTCCAGCTGGGACAGAGGCAGGCATTTGTTGTTTTGCCCTGGCTGTCTGAGTCCTTCTCCTGGATCCATGTTTGTTTAAAAGAGCAAAGTGTGTCCAATTCATGATTTGTCATACTGTGTTGGATTGAACCAATTGTTTTTAAGGTTTAGCTACCCTGATGCTAAAGTTATTAGTTTAAATTCCATTGATTTACATGGAACATCGAAAAATATGTGGATAAAATTCCCTTTACTAGAGTTACTAAAATCATTCTGCACATATATTGATAGATTTTTCCATTGTTATTCCTTTTATTTTTTTAAACTGTTAATCTATCAGTAGAATCTGACAGATATTTATAATAATATCATATTTATATCATACTTATAAGCTGCCAAATCATCATTCTTTAGAAAGTCATGGACTTTGCTTAGGTTACAGAGCAGAAAGCACACTGTTGGTGTTGAGATCATATAAACAGTTTGTTAATGAATCATATGTCCATGAATATTTGTGGCATAAGTGAACACTGAAGATGTATGAAAGAGTTTGGCTGAAAAATTAGCGTTATTAAAATGAATGTTAAAGGAAACCTATAGTCATGATTTTTACCTATCATGTAGTTTTGAAGTTACTTAGTTTCAGTTTATAATGCCCTGCATTTTATTATGCTCATTTAGATTTTTTTCCTTTGTTCTTATACCTTAGGAACATATTAATATTACCTTGGATCACAAGTGCAACATTTTCCAGACTTTAAATGGAGCTATTGGTATGTCAAACTGCCTCAAGAAAATACCCTTTCCCTTAGTGACTGGCTGTCTGAGGGCTTTTTTTAATGGATTATTGTGCCCTGTTGCTTTTAAACATTTTTTAGTATCACATTTATTTACCATTTTAATACAATATTTGTTTTATTATCTTAAAATATTATTATACTACCTTTTTTGCTATTAAGCATCATCTTTTTAATGTAAGTCACTTTGAGTTACATCAAGAGAAAGGCAGGATAAAAATATTTTAAATCAGTCAGTCAGTCAGTCAGTCAGTCAGTCAGTCAATTAATCAAGGTATCATATTTTTTTGCATATCAGAAATGTGTTACAGTTGTCCCTCGCCCTTTCGCAGTTCATATACTGCGGTCCCGGTATATCGCGGGACCACAATATATGAAAAAAGGTCCCCTGGGATAAGGAGGAAAGGCCTTCCCAGGCCCATCAGAGGCCCCAAAACTGCTTCCCTGCAAACCTGAAGTGATTTCCAGTAACCCAGAAGTGACCTCCAGATCACTAGAAAGCACTTTTGGGGCCTCTCGGGGAAAGGAAAGCCCCTTGCAGGCCCGTTTGGGGCAGCGCCAGGCCCCCAGAGAGCCCACCCCGTCCCGACCTGACTCAGCATCTGCATATTGCGGATTTTCAATTATTGCGGGTTGGGTAGGGTCCCTAACACCTGCGAAAGGTGGGGGTTTAGTGTACATGAAAATATACCTATTATATAATACCCTTGAGACAAATACTTCTTGAAGCCTGTTACTTCACTTGGGATTATTGGCGTCTGATGACAGAATTCTTTTCCCCCTACCAGACTCTTGCAGATATTTGAACATTAGCTTGTTCCAGACCCTGAAGGGTTAAAGCCCCTTTGAATATCTCTTAAGATATTTGGAATAGGAGAGTGGTATAAAAGAGGAGAGCAAGCTATGGGCCTGGATCTACCCTCTTCTTGGGAGCAATTGTGATTGGAGTGTATCTGAGCAGGCCCCAAACTTGCCAAAATAGTGTTGAAAAAACATCACCCAGTTCCTCAGAATTCTGCGATAACAGATTGGCCATTGTAAAATAAAACAAAACAAAAAAAAGCAGGACCTTTGGACAGATAAATTGTCCTTTAAAGAACTGTTGTGCTTTTTTGTTCTTTTCAATACGTTCCTAAGCAATGAAACAATTAGCTTAGAGGACTATAGGTTTAACAAACAGGAAATTCAGGAATCTGTATAAAATCTCAGTACTCAGGGCATTTGTAAAGAATGTTGTACTGTTCTTCTTCGAGGAAATTACCATTGACATATTGTTAACTTCTTAATGGGCTGCAGATGAGGTTCATCTAACATTTGAAGAAGGAAGAGCGAGAGTGAGGAATTCTGTATATGATACCTTCCCTATCACTCTCCATGGAAATGGACCGACTAAAGTAAGTGAGAGCAACATTTCTTCAACTGTGATTTTTCAACATGAAAATACTGGTGGTGGTGTGGGGGAATACACAGCATAATTTTAGTTGGTTATGCTATTGAGGCTTAGTTAGCAGTATTGGGGACATGCAGTTTGTCACATCTGCTACGTGACCCATTGCCACTCATTTCTATTGTGTAACCATCATCACAGAGAGGTGTAGAATCTTTTGCCAAGAGCTGCTGAAGCAGAGTTTATTAATCTGTTAATCTGATTTAAACTTCTCATCAAGATTAATCTGAATTACTTTGGAAACTACATCCCCAATGGCTGGACCCCTGAAACTGGATGTGGCACCTGTGACAATGATTTACTACACCTAGCCTCATTGTCTGTAAGTATACATTTACAAGCAGTTCAATTTGTCCCCCAAATAAAGCTATTTATAATGTATAACCTGTGCTATAGTTGGTGTGTTTATTTTTAACTTGATAGCTTGTCTGTTTTTATCTTGCTGTGAACCATGGAGAATAATGCATTGTACCCTTGGGGTATGTAAATATAAAAGATAAGTAAGTAAATACCTGTGGAAAATATCTCCCAGTTTCCTGTCCCTGTTTTTGCTTCTGTTTTGGCCTTCTGCAGTACTTACTGTCCTGCCACTATCTGTGTTTATTTAATAGCCCCAACTGTATCAATCCTGTCACTACTTTCTCATTTGGTCATATTTGGTAGTGTGTGGCAACCACAGTGCAATGGTCAGCCCCGTCACCTCCATCAGTTCTTTAGCCTTGGAAAAGTAACTGGCAGAAGAGGAAGAAATTTCTGTACTGGGTAGCCTCCCAAACTAATTTTCCCACTACCTTCCCATTATACTCTTTCTGGTCTCTCATCTTCCACTCAGAACCATCTTTTTTAATCATAACTCACTCTATGAACCCAAGCACCACATCTGGTTTTGGAAACTGATTCACTAATTTCCATTATTTCCTCCCCGCAATCCTTTACAAACCCCCCTACCCCCAATGGGAGGTGTCCCAAAGATATAGACGATTCAAAGCAATCCCAATGGTACAGGACTGGCTTTACTTAATGATGGAATGGCATCCCCTGGAGGTCATGGAGCTTTGGTTCAGGAAGCCCCAAAAAGTAGAATGGGGGGGGGTTGCTATCAAATCTAGCATACTGATTTTGCTTCACAGATTTGACCTTATGTTTTATCTCTAAATTTCGATCATGTTTCAGAAACAATTGGGAAGATTTAGGGAGATTTTATTTTTTAAAAAATCCTTATCAGGCCATAAGAAGATAATAATTTTTATTGGGATGAAGGGAGATGTTCTCTTTCACATCCAGACATTGACTTCATGAAATGTTAGCCCATATTGATATTTCAGACAGACACAAAACAGGTTCTAGGGAATTTGCCAGACCTTTCATGCCCATATTTAGTTCTGGGCTGAAATGCAGTTTCCAATGTTTATACAAAATGTCTGGTGCAAAGGTAGAGACATATTTATGTCTTACCGGTACATATCCATAGCCATGTCCACTGCAGTACATTCTTGGCCTATTTTGATTTAGCAAAAATATAAAGCCCACAAACCTCCCCTCTCTCCCCCTCTCTCACACACACCCACCCACACACACATGAACAGACACCCACCCACATACACACAAACACGGTTATTAGCCAGGCTTCCTACTAAGTTTGTTTATTTAGGACTCAAAGTAGGTTGCAATGCACTAGATTCAGGGGTTGGGAACAGGATGACCACAACTGCTCATTTCCATTCTGGCAATGTATTGGTAGAACACACTGAATTTCTATAAAGAGAGGCATCCTATGATAAAATTGGTTTTGGAGGTATTTATGGAAAGCTATGGACTCCGGTAACAAATAATTTGTGGCTCATTTAAGATCTGAATTTTACCATTGCAAATCATACTATTTTTCTCTGACCAGATAAATGTGCAATGGGATTTGGGCAATAATTTGTACAGATACATTGAGACCATTGTAAAGATTCTTTTAAGTATTTTACAAACATATGAGAGGAACAGCAATTCAAAGCTGCAATGAAGTCTGCCATTCAAGGCTACAGTATATGAAAAATAGAAAAGGAAAAAGAATGTTGCATAGTGCATACTGAAGTTTGCAGTATATTTTCCAAGGCATGTAATGTAATTCATTTTCATTGATTCAAAGATTGTTCATACTGTAAAAGACTTTGAATTAAATGCTTTGCACTCCCCCCCCCCAAATGTATTATTGTTTTTAGGAGATTCCAAGAGTAACAATTGGTGTTTTCATTGAACAACCAACTCCTTTCCTGACCAAGTTTTTGGACAGACTGTTGACTCTGGATTATGCAAAGGAAAAACTTAGCCTGTTCATCCATAATAATGTGAGTACTTTATAACCAAATGATAACTGAACAGTTGTTTTTGTAAATCGATTTTCAAAAAGTTATTAATCTAGTTAATTTAACAGTCTAATACATTTAGATTAATATTATAAACATTGACATCAGTCATTTGCTAGATGATAGAAAATAGCACATATATTTAAGTTTGCAACACCATATTATCAAAAAAATTGAATCTGTATTTCATCTATCAATATGCATTGTTATGTTGAGGCTATTCCTAAGGTGAGATTTTTTAAAGTCATTTATTTTTGCGATATACGTGCCAGCTAGCATGGCTATTGGCAACTGTCATCCCCAAAGGTGACTCTTCGAAATTCATAATTAATCTTGGAAACACTGTTTCTTTGTTGGTTGTATGCATAGCCTAGAGATGGAAGTGTGGGTACAATTACAGTTAACTGCAGTGGCTTCCAGTTCTTTCCTACCCTATTTCAAGCTGCTGGTTTTGATGTCTAAACCTGGAGGCCATGATATCTGAATGATTCTTCCAAATGATCCAGCTTGGGTCAGTGAGGATAGGTCCATTCACTTCCACCCTTAAACTGAGAGCAGAGTTCTTGAACATTTTTGGCCAAAACTTGGCTTTAGTTACTTGTTATGTCAGTCACATGGTGTTCTGAAGAATCCAGATTGATGCCACCGGGCTCTGCCATAGTTCACAAAGGTCTGAAAACACCCAGAGTTTTACCAGCAATCATTTCATTGGGGGGGGGGCAGGCTTTTTTGTTTGTAGGTCTTTTTGGGGACTGCATCCCGTTTTATACAATACTCAGTGACCAACATTTGGCACTCCAGATGTTTTGGACCACAAATCCCACAGTCCTTTGTCATTGGCAGTCTAGGCTCAGAATTCTGGGATTTGTAGTCCAAAACATCTGGCATGCTGAAGGTTCACTACCACTGCCCTAGCTGCTGCCAAGGACAAGTAAAGGACAGGTGAGGCACCTTGTTGTTCCGGGCTTTCCACCCTCCCCCACTGCAACCTTTAATCTCCTTGGGGAAAATCCGGTCCACATTCCAGTCAGCCACTTTCTCACCTTGGTCTGGTGGCCACTGGAAGAAGAAGAGCCGCTAGGCGGGAAGCCAGGGCAGCTTGGTGTGCCTGTGCACCCCTGTCTCTCTACACCTTGCACAGACATGGCTTACTGCAAGCCTCACAGAGGTGGAGCTGGCTTTGATTGCTCTACTTTACATCTCCTTGTCACATCCTCCAATTGCAGGGAGCTCCCCTGGACTGGCTGCATTAACAGCTACCTAAGTCAAAGCTGGCATGTTCTTCTCTTGTGTGGTTTATCCGACACTCTCCCTGGGCCAAGCCTGCACCAGATGCCTCTTAGCTCTATCTAACTTTTGGTGTTTTTTTTCCTGCCAACTCCTACACCTTCTGCTCTCTCATCGGCTTCCCCCATGTTTTATTTCTCTCATTCTTTGTCCCTTTTAAGAGTTATTTTCTACCTTGTTGCTTGCAGCTCCTCCCCTTCAGATATGCAGGTTCTCAAAAGCTCAGCCTTTTCATCCCTCTGGCCTTGCAGATTTCTTGGCAGCCCTGCATGTGCTTAACTAAAAACTTTCCCCTGCATCCAATGCAGACAAGATTTCATTTCACCCGGAAGTCTCTGGTGTCCTAATATGCTCTGCACCCATCTGAACATACATCAGAAAGAGCTCTCCTCTTTCTGAACCCCGTTCCCCCACTCCTGGGGATATAAGATTTTGGGGCATACATTACTCATCTGAAAAAGAAGCCCTGCACAAGCAAGGACAGAGCCGATCCCTGGTCCTAAAAGGTAGGGGAACCGCTGGTCTAAAGTATATATTCCACCATCATACTGGAAGAAAATCAGTTACTAGTAGAGATCTGTGCACATCTGTGCAAAAGGAAGTACCATTGCGTTCTGTGGGCTTACTCCCAGACACTATAGGATTGTTGTCTAAGTGACTAGCAGTTCAGAAAAATCATTTGGATGACTCGTGCCAGAGTGATTAAACTGCTGGACTACAGCCCAAACTGCTCATGACCCAGGGTTCAATCCCAGATAGCCATCCCAAGGTTCACACCGCCTTCCATATTTCCAAAGTTGGTAAATTGAATGCCTAGTTTGCTGGGTGGGTAGGTAGGTGGGGGGATGTGTGATGTGTGAAAAACTGCAAACCACTAGGAGAGTGTTTTTGGTGCTATATAGAGCAGCATAGAAGCCACACACTTTGCTTTTACAACTACTGGATCTTACACTAGTTTCTTCTGACTTCTGTTGCTGAAGTGTCAGTAATAGTTCTCTGTGATTTTTACTGTGAAGGTTTCTACTGTTTGTAAAACCTTTTTTAGAAATTATATATGCAAATTCAAAATGGAAAGTATTAGAATGAAAACAATATTTTAAAAAGAGATAATAACAATTCTATGCCATCAAGTAAACTCTGACCTTTGGTGACATTTTTCAGGGAGTTTTAAGGTAGAAAAATACTGTGTTTTGTCATACTTTTCTTATGGGAGTGCCCTGCATTGTCCAGCTTCCACAAAGCCACAGGAAGGCTCTTCTAGAATGCAGAGCAGGGAGTAGAACTCCCTGATAATGAGAAAGCCAGATGGATGCCAAGCCTCCCCTTCCCCTCACTGTGATCTGTAATGTTAGTCACTCACAATGCCTCTACTCTTAATCATCTGAACTTCATTCTGCGCAACACACCTGTTTGGATAGTTCTAGTTCAACCTTATAGGGCCTTTTCACACGACCCCTAAGATCCGCTGGTCCCTTAAATTCGGACCAGAGATCTTGGGGGTTCGTTTCTGTTCCTGCGTCCCCACCCCTCAGCACTTCCTGCTCCTGTCTGCGTGAGGGGAGGGACGGAAAAAAAGGACAAAAGAAGCCTTTACTAACCTGCCGGTGCCTGTCGAAGTTGCCACGAGCCCCGTTACTTCCTGGTTCCTTCTCAAGGGGCTCTTAAAAGGGCGGGAGGCAAAAAAGCAACAGACGAGCGAGGAGAGCCCGGCACTCTTATCCACATCAAGGAATTTTCACCTGCTGAGAGCAGGTACATGAAAGGTGCGCTGGGTCGCGCTTATGGGGGCATGGTCGCACTTAATTTTCTCTAAACTCCGGAGCTGGTGAGGAAACATTTCTAAGCTCCGGAGCTGGGAGCCATTTGCAGCGGAGCTTAGGGGTCGTGTATAAACGCCTATAGGTGCTTGATCAGAGATAGTGAATTTGTTGGCCAAAATACTGTTAATTATGGCAGCATAAATGTAAAGGCATAACTTGTAGTGGTGAACTGTGGTTATTTAATTAGCTGCCCGTTGAATCCATCAGCGTGCACCAACTCATCTTATTTTAAAGGGGAAATTGTCCAGGTTGTTATAATGCTAGGTTTTGATGGTACAACTCCAAATTATGCACTCGATTGCAGGGGCCACAAAAATGAAGGGAGGCCACATGTAATTCATAGACATAATTCATATACTGGGTTGCAGCTTCATGGGGATTATGGAGCAGAAATGGAGAAGAACCCTGCATTCATAAATCATTGCAGCTATGATGGATTGTGTCATCTGTTTTCCTCTTGCCCTCTGTTATCCTGGATGCTAGCTCTCAACTGCATGATTGCATGTTTTAGTTTTTACCCAGTGTGACTGGTCTGTCATTAGTTCTGTACTTTATCATTTCCAGGAAGTTTACCATGAAAAGCATATCAAGAAATTTTGGGAAAAAGCCAAGCACATGATCAAAAGTATACACATTGTTGGACCCGAAGAAAATCTGAGTCAAGCTGATGCCAGGAATATGGGAATGTAATTTTATTTTTAATCATTTTTCTTTTCAATGTGTATATTTCACACAAAGCCAGACATAGATCTTAAGTGGAAGCTGTCCGATTGAAATGAACAATAAACAAATGGATATTTTATAAAAGGTCCCAGCTAGGTTTATGAGCAATTTATATCTTGATATGTGGGATTATTTCTCATTGGCTAGGATTTAATGATCCATCACTGAGATTTTCAACATATGTTTTTACAATATGGATGGTAACAGTTTATGTTGAAACAGAACAGATGTTGTTGATTATGCATCAGCCTCTCTGTTAAGATTATTGCTTCATTTTTAGTTTTCTAAAAACATTTCTGCTGTACCTTTCAGCAAAAGATTCTGATGCAACTATTTGAGAAGTTTTTTAAACAACATCTAGCATTAATATTCAAACAATAAAGAGAAATTATAAATGTTTCAGTCAAATAAAAACAGAAAGAATGGCAATAAGAAAATAAAGTAATAGCAGAAATGAAGTACATCATCCATAAAATATTCTTGATAATGATATGGTCTCAAACGGACATCTGAGATCTGATAAAATAGCCACAAACTGTATCTCTGGGGAGGATGTTGTAAAATATTTTTTTCTCTCATCCCAGGGACACTAACTTGGGCATATCATGATTATTTAAAGACGTCTCATCTATGTTGATGTTTTGCTAGGAACCTGAAAGTATTTCCTTCCATTATGCCTTAATTGGGAAGCTGCACTTAACAACTTCAGCGTAACTCAGGCTGTGAAACTACAGTTTGGCATTGACTTGGTACTCCCTTTTAATTTATTACTGGCAAGGAGAGGTTTTGTGAATACTGTACTCCCCAAGGCTTCTCCGTGTTTCATCTTATTAAATTGAGACACCCTTGTACAAAACAGTCCACCAACTTAGTGGATTGGTTCAGCTTTGGTAGATACAGAAGTAAAATGCATCTTGATTACCAGAACAAGGAACTTGGTCAGGACGTGAAGTTGACATCATGATGGGGAGAATTTTGGCATCACACTATGGGGGATGGGATGCTATGGATGTTTTTTAGTTTTTGTCTGCTGCAAGCATTTTTTTAATTGAGGAAAGACATTGACAGAAGTAGCCCAGTAATTTAATTCTGAAATGTGTAGAATTTCCCACACCACATGGTTTAAGGCCTCTTTGCAGTGGAGGCAGTGGGATTATTACTATTATTTTTGCAGTATCTCCAAAATGCATCCTTTCTTGTATAATGCACTAAGCCCTTGTAACTCCGGCAATATCTATAAATAAAAGATTTTTTCTTGTTTTGTTTATTTGCAATATCTATTTATCACATTTCCAGAACAACTCAAAGTTAAAAATTGGCCGAGAGACAGTGTTGCAAACAGGAGCTTCAAAGACACAGCAGCATATGCCAAAATCTGTTGTTCTGGCTTTTAAGATCACAACTCCCAACGATCTCCTAACCAATTAATCGAGTAACATGCCTATTGTTGCTTGAAATTAACTTACTCTAATAGGCTGAGTTGCCAGTTTAAGTAGCTAATTAATGAAAGTTCTTAAAATCACACATTCTGTATTTCGCTGCAAGTGTCTCTTTAACTCAGGCATGTCCAAACTTCGGCCCTCCAGATGTTTTGGACCACAACTCCTACAGTCCTTTGCCATTGGAAATACAGGCTTCGAATTCTGGGAGTTGTGGTCCAAAACACCTGGAGGGCCGAAGTTTGGACATGCCTGCTTTAACCTGATTATGACCTGTTGAGTACCAGACATGCTTTGAGTGCTAATAGCAAAGCTGTAACTAGGCTGCGTTGCTCTGGAGAACCAAAATATGGAGGACATTGAAATCTAGACCTAAAATTACTAATGGATGCTAGGAAAATGAAGAACAATAACTTCCTGGTCCCATTAATCCTTTGCCCTCCCACCTTTATGAAACCATAATTGGTTTTGAGTGGCCACCACATTCTCTTCCTTTTTTTGTTTTGTTTGTGTGTGTTTTTTCTGGATGAGCTGATGTTCGTGTTGTAGGATGGAGTGGTCAATGTCTTTTCTTTCTCTTCATTTTCAAGGGATATTTGTCGGCAGAATAAAGAATGTGAATATTATTTCAGCATAGATGCAGATGTTGTTTTAACAAACCCAAATACGTTAAAACTCCTCATAGAACAAAACAGGTAAGTGAGAAGGGTGGCCGGGCTAACGAGTATCATTTATTTTCCAGTGGCTGGACCAGTTTCATTTAGTAATTCCTTTAAATAGGTTGTCACTGAAAAAAAGAGTGGGTTGCATCCAATTGTGGTGTGCCTCTTTAAACAAGATGCCCCAGAAATGGGAAGAAAGACAAGCGGATGCAAATCCACCCCCCCCCCCCAAAAATGTATGTGGGAATTGACTCCAGAGAGCTGAGAAACATTCCGAAGCTCATTTTTAGGCAGCATGGAGAATTAGGGTGTGATAGCCGGAGTAATCTTGGATCACTTAACACTGTATCTTGAAGCTATAAATATTTTCACACCCTGTTAGGTGACATCTGGCTTGTCAGCATGACTTTAAGTAACCCCATTCCAATATATGGGGTGCCATGTTCCCTCACTGGAGTCACTAGGAAAAAAATAACTACATATTTCTTTCAGAATGTTGGTATACTGGCTAGGATAAATGTTTGAGTTGGTTTGATGACATTTTGTTTACCAGTAAAAAAGAGTAACCGCCCAGAGTGACCTCGCTGCCAGATGGGTGGTATAAAAATGCAATGAATAAATAAATAAATAAATAAAGAACTGCTAGTTTATGTATCTGGTGGTGGAGCCAAAATTTAGGAGATCATTTCTCCACTGAGATTCCTTGGCAGAGGGTCGACTTGATGATACATAGTCTCCATTCCAAATCTGTGGTTCTAAGATTATTACTGTAATTCGTCTTGCCTGGTATGATTGCTAGAAGGTCTCCAAAACTACGGGCAATATTTGCCAAAATTCTTGCCTTGCAACTTTTAAGTGGAAAGCTCAAAGAATATTTGAAGACTCTTAAACAGTAAGCACTCCATTTTAGCCATCGAGGTGTGCCTCAGGCCTCTGTCACATTTCAGAGATTTATTTTCCTATAGTCCATTGCTGTGTCAAATTATGGTCATGAACAGGTGAATGTGTACGTGCCAGGGCATAACTGAAATATGTCAGTTTGGCATTTCACAACACATGTTTAGGAGCAGAATCAATATCAATGGAAATTTAAGGAAAACAATAGTTGAAAATCTATTTATTTATTTATTTATTTATTTACCGCCCATCTTCTAACCAGAACTCTGAGCGGTTTACAATAATACAATAAAAATAAAAATAAAAGAGCAAAACAACAATAAATATAATAATAAAAAACCATATTAACAACAAACCATCAGGCAATCTAAGTTACTGGTCCAAAGACAATTAATTAATTAACTAATGGTCATCAAATGCCTCTCTAAAAAGCAGCATTTTAACTGCTTTCTTAAAGGCAGGCAAGAACTCTGCAAAGCAAATCTCACTTGGGGCGACCACAGAGAAGGCCCAACTCTTAGTGATTTTTTTTTCCGGGCCTCTCTACACGTGGCCACCTGGAGTGAGAATGCCTGTGACACTGTGGTGGGTCGGCCTGCAGCTGATCTTAAGGAGATTTTCTCCACCAGGTATTCAGGTCCCAAGCTGTGGAGGGTTTTGAAAGTAGTGAAAGCCATGACATCAGTGTCTAGTTGTTCTTCCCCGCTTTGGGCTTTTTGAACCACAGAGTTTTGTCTCGCATATCAGTCCTATCAAGATCAAGGTATTGGCTCTTGCTTTTTACCTCCAATGTAACATCATATGTTTCCATTTTGTTTTGTTTTGTTTTTCAACAGAAAGATAATTGCTCCTCTTGTGACACGCCATGGGAAGCTCTGGTCAAATTTTTGGGGTGCACTAAGTCCGGATGGATACTATGCTCGATCTGAAGACTATGTGGATATTGTCCAAGGAAAAAGAATGTGAGTTAATCATACATTGTTTAGTATTTTGCATTCAGGCAGCTTATTAGTTGGAAGCTCCTACTCTTCTTTTGACTGCATACTGTAAATAACAAAGGTTTTAGAGCTGTATTTTGTTTTGTTTTGGCTAAACAACTCATATAATTATCTATATTCAAAATGAAAATGTGTCAATTTTTTAGGAGTTGGTAACAGCAAGAATTGATAATATTCTGCAGAATCTGAGCTTTCCTTTCCCAACAACAACATATTAAATCTAGAGCTGATACATTAACTAAACAGTTATACAGTTTGATAGAAACTCTGGGAAATAGCCATAGATGCTTACTCAAAAAGCACTGACCTGAAAAGGATGCCCTCCATATGTCTGAATTGTTGGCATTTCTTTATTAAATCTCTAAAGTGTGTGCCAAATAATTTCCCAACCAGCACATAGTCCAGTGTGCCTGCACATGCAAAACATTTATCTTTTTATTTATTTATTTTTGAGTATTTTTACCCCTCCTTTCTCCTTGGAAAAGGACCCAGGGCAGCTTACAGTAGTGAGGGACAATATACAGCCCAGTACCTTTAAGACACATTCACGTTTAAGAACGGGGAATTGAGGGGCATCTTACAGCATTGTGGCAACATTAAATTTAAAAGAGAATGTGAGTAGTTGAAAGAACAAAGATTCCATTATGAGGGATGGAACTAACATTGAAAACACCAGTGTATTTATGAAGTCAGTCAATTATTTAATTGTGTAAGGTAGACCATCTAAAGCCATTAGGGATGGAAACTAACATAATTTCAATGCAATCATACAAGGAGAGGTATAAAGATAAAGTTATAACTGATTATAAAACCAAAGCCTGTATAGTCATGTATGGTAGACTCATATGAAAGACACATAATAGGTAGTCCATCATTCAGGGAAAGCTTGCCTAAAGAGAATGGTCTTTGCCTGTTTCCGGAAAGACAGCAGATATGTGGCAGTCCTGGCCTTTATTGGGAAGGGGTTCCAGAGTCTGGGTGCAGCCAAGAAGGCCCTTTCCTGTGTTCTCATGAGATGTACCTGTGAAGGTGGCAAGATGGAGAGAAAAGCCTCTCCTGATGACCTTAACACCTGAGTCAGTTCATACCATGAAATTTGATCCTTAAAATAGCTAGGACCCAGGTCGTATAATGCTTTTTAGGTTAAGGTCAGCACATTGAATTGTGCCTGATAGCTGATTGGCAGCTAGTGGAGCTGCCCGTGGCGCAATGGTTAAATGCCTGTACTGCAGGTAAAACTGTGCTCACGACCTGGGGTTCAATCCCAGGTAGCAGGCTCAAGGTTCACTCAGTCATCCATCCTTCCTAGGTCAGTAAAATGAGTACCCAGCCTGCTTTGGGGGGCAATGTGTAGCCTGCATACTGTAATTAAAAACTGTCAACTGCCTAGAGACTACTTGAAGTGGTATGGGGCGGTATATAAGCACAACACTTTGCTTTGCTTTTTAATAGGGGCGTAATATGATCTCTTTTGACAAAAGTAATTTTAGAAAGTGCTTCAGTATGAGTGTTTTTCCACTGTTCAGTTTTCAAAACTGCAAACAACAAATAGGAAACCAACCTGGCAGAGTTCCTGGTCTAATTTGTAAAAGAACAGCAGTTTCTAAAATTCAGCTCAGATGATTTGCTGCATGATAAGACAGTGCTGATTATAAAAAAAATCATGGTTCCATTTTACTTTTTATTCTTGTTCATAGGTGAAACAGTACAAATTGGGCCTCATAGTCTTCTTTTGTTATTTGAATGTGCCTTGCTTACTTTTGAAAACCATGAGCCCAAATGGAAACTGCTGGATAGCTTAGCTTAGTGCGGTGGTGGCAAACCTTCGACGCTCCAGATGTTTTGGACCACAAATGCCACAGTCCTTTCTCATTGGCAATACAGGCTTAGAATTCTGGGAGCTGTGGTCCAAAACATATGGAGTGCCGAAGATTCACCACCACTGGCTTAGTGCCTTAGGCATCCAGCTGTAAAGCCAAAGGTTGTCAGTCTGATTCCCCATTCTCTCTGAAGGAGATGGACTTGATGATCCATGGGGCTTCCTTCCAGCTCTGCAACTGTAAAACTGAATATAAGCTGTCTGATATGAGCAGGATATTGGAGAGTGTTTGGGTTTTTATGAGTGAAATGAGTATCATTCAAGAGTGACTCAACAGATTAAGCTAAAACATGGAACTAATCTTTTGGTGCATTCCCTAAATTGGAACCCTGGCTGGAAAGCCAAAGATAGGGTGTTCAGTTCCCTGCTGTGACTTGTGTGGAAAGACCTATCTTGTGTGGTCTTGGACTCATAGTGCCCCAAGAAGAAAGGAATAGTAAGTCAATTCAGGGCACTCATTTCCTAGAAAACTCTAGAAAACGTTACTGTAGGGGAGAATTGACTTGATAGTACACAAATAACACAGTTGCCTCTTGCTTCCCATATGCAAGGAAACAAAGCAAGAGATCTTCCACTAAACACACACATCTGGTTTCTTGTTCCTCACAAAATCCATGTTTTGAAACTGGTTTGCTATCCTAGGTTGTCCTGAAGCCATTAGCGGATTTTGGCATGAAATATGATAGCTACAGGAGACATTCTGTTTTACTTGCTCAGTCACTTGAAGAAAGAAGTACAGAGAACTGGTGTGGAAATAGTGAAAAGCCTCACTCAGATATTTTCATATCTTGTACAGTTGTGTGGATACTCACACACATTGTCTCCATTTATTATTTCTCTTACAGAGGTGTATGGAACGTCCCTTATGTAGCAAACATATACTTGATCAAAGGCAAGGTTCTCAGATCTCAGATGAAGGAGCGGAATTATTTTGCACGTGATAGACTGGATCCCGATATGGCCCTTTGCAGGAATGTCAGGGAAATGGTGAGGAGCATGCTTTGTAAAAGCTTTGAAAATGTCCAGCTATACTTTGGATTATTATTCTTTCTTTCTCATCAAAAGTACTAGCCAATTTTTTTCCAGTCATGTTTTCTCAACATCTTACCTGTTCCACAAAGCAGCAGTGGCAACAGTGTGTAACCAGTTCATAATAGTTTAAGCCCGTGGGGGGGGGGGTTGTTATAAATATTGTATGCTGCTGAATTCTGAATGCAGAATTACATTTCATAGAGTTAACTTAATCAGTTCCTGTTACAAACTGTAATAATAGTTAACACTGATTTCCCCCTTTTCTTTTCCCTTACATTGAGGTTCCCTTCGTTAATGTTTCCAAGAGAAACAATAGTATTGATGCCACTCCACTAATTCTAGAACTGTCTGTTTCAAGGACATGAATTACTGATTTTATTATTTCAAGGGAAATTCAATTTTTTTTCAACAAGAGCCATTCTCTTTGTTGTTAATAACATTTAGTGGATGTTAACATTGTGAGAACCTCTATGAATATCATTGCAATACAAATGTAAATCTGTATTTGTACTGATATTTACATTAGTTCCAGAGCAGAAACAAATGACAGCTATTTCCAGGCAATATAGCACTGAAAAATAATTTTGCTGAATTGAACAAGAAAAGTTGGCAAGTATTAAAGTTTATTCCCTCCTTTAACAAGGCATGGTTTTCGTCTGTTTGTTCTTGTTCTGCAGAATATTCCAATCAGCCTTCTCTTGTTTTCTACCTTTCAAGCATCAGTTATGGAAATTGTACTTGCCGTGTGCTTGTGTTCAACTAATCTGACTTTGTGGCTCACCAGGAAAAAGAAATGTCTTTTTCTCTTTCTCATGCTGTGAAGTAGCCTGGTGTTGAGCATGCGTGTGCCTCTGTATTTCTTATCGCAACAAAGAAGGGGCCGATAGAGCCAGCTAGTTTTAACCCATACATGATAAGCTTTGCTTGAAGCTGCATGCTGTTTGCAGAGGTTCCTTTGGAATACCAGCCTTTGAATAAAGGATGTTGTTCTGCTAACATGGCCGCAGAAATTTAACACAACTCTAACAATGGAAAAGACAGCAATGAAAGGTCAACTGATGCAGTGCTTCTCCTCCTTCATTTTTAGACCCTACAAAGGGAAACAGACTCCCCTTCTGCGGAAACATTCCACATGCTCAGACCCCCAAAGGTTTTTCATTTTTTTTTAATTCATTTATTCCAATGCAATCATCTTACTATTTTAGAGAACGTTTTCCTGCCCTTTTGCCATGCCCTTGGTTAGTTTTTCCATCCTAGGGTGCCCATGTATAATACAGTACCTATCATCCCATGCAGCGTGGCCAATGAGGGCTATAGTTCAGAAACATCTAACTTTACAAGTGGAACAGGCTTTCTGTGAGCAGAAAGTTATTCTTCAAACAGAATAGCACTTTTTGATCAAACGGGAGTAAATTTTATTCTGAAAATGAAGGTAAATGTGTTTTTACACACTGCAGTGCATGTACAACAGAAGGAAGGGAAGACAAAGTACACATTTTCAGTCAGCTTCATATGTGACATCCTGCATTAACTTCATGTGATATTTTATAATTGCCAAAGTATGGTTTTCTGATTTTTTTTTGAACTGTTGAAATTTGATATGAGGAATTCTTGTGTTACACCTTCCTGGTGATACATTAACGTAAATTATATCATGAGTAGTAGGAATTATGAAATTCATTAACAGCAGGTGTAAGCTGTTAAGCACTGCTGTGAGACAATTCATTTGTTTCCTTACAACTTCAATGTGATTTCCACTGAGATCAATGGAAGTTGGAGAGTTCCCTCAGGAGCTTCTTTTTTCCTATTCCCCCCATTTAAAATGATTATATATATATATATAAGCTTTATCTTCCAGAATCCATAGATACATTTAATGAGATCTGTGTAATTAGTATTGTATGTAGTTCAGTAGTACTGAAGCTAAGTTATCCCATCTCTATAGGCTACTCCAGGGTTAGAACCTATCTATTGCATAATAAAGTTTGCTTAACACACATTCTTCAGTAGCTCATTATGAAAAAAACTGATGTTCTCTCATTGTGTAGAAAGGGAACATATACTGTGGCTTTGCTTTGTTTCCCATGAAAATGTGTGTGTGTAAAGTAAAGACACAGTTCTAAATACATCCACTATCAGATGCCTGTTACCACTGCGTTTATTCAGTTCTATGCTGATGCAATTCCATTGGACGTAATGGAGCATAAAACTGGGCAGTGGGGTGGTGTATTTATGTTGAGCAGGAAGCATTACCTAATCACCAATTCACTTTTAATTCAGTGCTCTTTAGCTGCAAACTTTATGTATCTTTCAAAAATAAGAGCCACAAACTGATCACAGATTTAGTGTCTGTAGGAGCAAGAAAACCTACAGTATTTTAAGCCAAAAATACAAGGCTTCCAAGTGGCTTTTGTATACCAGAGTTGCCATATCTGTCTATAGAGCAGGGATGGCGAACCTATGGCACGTGGAGAGCTTTCACCTGGCACGTGACAGGCTCCCTGCCCCCCACTTCCCCCTCCACTGGACCAGCCATGAGGAATTTGTGGAGGGGGAAGTAGGGGGGACAGGGAGCATGTCACATGCCAGGACGACCCTATGGCTGCCATCCCCATTGCCACCCTTGCCCTGCCCCCTGCCAATCCTGCCTCCGCCTCCGCCTGCCTCTGCTGCCGTCCCCATCACTGTCCTTGCCCCGCCCCTGCTGACCCGCCTCCGCCTCCATCCACCTCTGCTACTGTCCCCATCACTGTCCTCACCCCGCCCCTGCTGAACCCACCTCCGCCGCCATCCCCATTGCCGCCCTCACCCCCTGCCGCTGCTGCCAATAACCCTGAGCCCACCCCGTTGCCCTGATGCCTATGCCCCCTGCCCCGCCCCTGCTGCCACCAATCCCGACCCCCCCCCCAGCACCGCCACCATCTCCATCACTGAGTTTGGGCACTCGGTGTCAAAAAGGTTTGCCATCTCTGCTATAGAGCCTGTGCCCTGTGGTGAGCATACAGAGATGATTGCTTCTGTAGTAAACTCCACAGCAAAACAGAAAGCACCTCTTGGGGGAGGAACTTTAATAAGTGAAGTCAGAGATACTACCACTATTTTTATTGGCTGTTGAAAAGTCTTATAGTTTTAAAAAAACTTAATAGAAGCACTCTCTCTCCTGCCTAAATATACTCCAAAGAAATGAGCCAAAAAGCTCCAGTTTCCCATGTGTTCTATTCAGTGACTTTTGCTGACTGATAAAGTATATGTGCAATTCCACTTATCCAGACATCACTTTTATATATGGTTTCATAAAGTCTCACTTCCAAATTTGAAATACTATAATAATACTGGAATCATAGTTTTTGAAGGCTCTTATAAGAAACAAACCAAAATAGTCTGAAATATTCTGGGACTGATTTCTTGTCATACTAATCTGAATCCATTCAATTGGTATTTTGGATTTTATGAGTATTACATAAAATGTATAAATAACAATTTCCGCTGTTCTCTCGGCCAGCCAGTCTCAATGGTTGGTAATCAAGATAGATAACCTGTGTGTTTATTAAGTGCGTATTCTTACTATGATATAATTACTAATACCTTACAATAATGTGATATTAAGGTCATGTCTCTGGGTTTTCCCTCAGTTAAATTAGGAACAGTTTATTTGCATAGTGGAAATCTTTCTTTCCAGCACAGGTTGCATAATAAAAACAACCAATGCCCTCTGCATACATCAGAGTAAAATCCTGGACAATTTGCTTTTTCAGATTGTAATTCCCAGCTAACGTACTCCTGGGAGGTGTAGTCTACATGGAATATCTATCCTAAGCACCAATCAGAACATATACTTGAATCACTCACTACCCATAAACATTTAATTATATTAAATCTCCACAACAACACCCTACAGACGGTTTTTAGAGTTTCAGATAGAGGAGTGTAATTCATACTGTCCTCATTAGGGAAATCAACTCATAGATTGTAAATATTAATATCTTAAATAAATTCAGGTGAATTCAGTCTCAGATGTAGTCAGTTTTGCTTGAAAAAAAATGGAGTGTAGATGTTATGACCAGCTTACTCTTTTCAGTTGATCTACTGAAAATATGTTTGTCTGGATATAATCTATTGATATTTTTGGTGTTTCCAAACACTATGTGTAATCACTAACATGAGGATTATTTTTGTCTGCTGCTAGGGTGTTTTTATGTACCTCACTAACAGACATGATTTTGGGAGACTTTTATCAACTGCCAACTACAATATATCTCACTACAACAATGACCTCTGGCAAATATTTGAGAACCCTGTGGTATGTATCAAAGTATGCACTAAAATTATCTTCACATTTTGTAAAGCAGTTGTTCTCTTTCTAAGGAACAGATCACAGAAACTGTTCTTAATTTCAAGGCTTTGGTATTATAATTATTAATACCTATTACAGTAATACCTCTTAAGATGAATTTAATTCATTGTATGAATCATTTCATTTTTATGAAAAATTCACCTTGTGAAACACAGCTTCCCATAGAAATGAATGGGAAACCCATTCATTCATTCTGAAGCCTAGAAAAAATACAGAAATACCCAGTTTTCAATACCATCTTGCAAAATACATGGAAAGAGGCATGCAAACCACTCGGCTGCCTACCTTTCCTCCACAATGCAGTGAAGAAGTCCTCCACTCACTTCAAAATTGCTCCAAAATTGCTAGTAATTGTTGCAAAAAATCACTGCCAACTCCTTCCACACCTCCACATTTGATCCTATGTGCAACCCATAAGCCACTGGGTCACAGCGCATCCTGGGAGGATTTTTTTTTTAAAAAAATTGAATTTTGTAACGTTTTTCATCTTATGAAAAAATAGGGAATTTTTGTTATAAGAAGAAACCCTATTCCCGGAATTTTTTTTTCATCTTACGGATTTTTCATCTTAAGAGGTATTTCTGTACTTCTGTTTTCTTAATAGAAAGGGGGAAATGATACCCGATGCATTTAAAAAAAAAAAACCTGAGAATCATTTTTCCTGAATTATTCTTTCCAGGACTGGAAGGCAACTTACATAAACCCCAACTATTCAAAAATCTTCACTGAACATATAGTGGAACAGGTAAGGGATCATTCTTCTTAGGAAAGAAATACAATATGATTTTCCAAGTGCGGTTAGAGATCATCATTCAAGTGTAATGGCTCCAAGAATGGGGAAGAAGAGAAAACTAGAACAAATCAAACAAACTCATCTTTGTTTGGAACCAACTGACTACAACTTTATTGGTTACAGCTGGCACCTCCAATGATGAAAGAGGCCAGCTAGATGAGACTAGAACTTTTTGTACTCTCCAAACTGAGTCCCACCTACCGGCTGACCCAGTAAGTTGGCTTTGGAACCACAAAGAGCTCCTTCTTCCACACAAAGTATGCTGCAACAAAGTAGGCAACTCCACATGGTGGCCGCCCTGCTGCCCCAGCCCTCCAGTGGCAGATAATGACAAAAATGGCTGTCAGTTAGTAAGGGGCTGCCACTCCTTCCGTATTAAGCATTTTGTACAGAATGAAAATGTTTCTTTCATTTACTGCTTGCACATAAAATTCTAGAACCCTGTAGCAAAATCTCTCACCAAAACCACAAATCCAGGGGTTCTGTAAGATCAAGACAAAGTAGTTTTGGTTAAAATTTTTCAATTTCCAGCTAATATTCATCCAGTTTTCCTCCTGTCCTTGACTGTGGTGGTACAGACCTTCAAAGACCAGAATTTTGTGACAAGGACAAAAATAATAGCACAATTACTCCTGGTGTAAATGTTGTGCTACTATTCCATTTTTGGAAACACATAGTAGTGTGGAGGGTCCGTTCCAATTCCCACTGCAGCTTATAGCAGGACAGAAGGTTTATTAGTACACAAAGCTGCCCATATAGAAACATAATAGAAGCTTATTATTAAGGCAGGTGAAGGATATTTATAGGTGTGGCCAAACTCAGAGCAGAATAAAGGAATTTCATGGAAAAGAGAACATAAGAACATAAAAACATAGGAACATAAGAAGAGCCCTGCTGGATCAGGCCAAAGGCCTATCTAGTCCAGCTTCCTGTATCTCACAGTGGCCCCACCAGATGCACTTGGGAGTTCATGAAACTAGATATCTGTCTCCTGATACCACTCCCCTGGATCTGGCCGTTGAACTACTCCAGTTATAAGCCTGGAGATTACACATCTCCATCATGGTTTGTAATCTGTGATGGACTTTCCCTCCAGGAATCTGTCCAAACCCCTTTTGAAGGCATCCAGACCAGATGCCATCACCACATCCTGTGGCAGGGAATTCCACAGACTAACAACGTGCTGGATGAAAAAAATATTTTCTTTTGTCTGTTCTTACTCTCCCAGCCCACAATTTGAGTGTCTGTCCCCTAGTTCTGATATTTTGTGAGAGGGAGAAGAGCTTTCCTCTATCCACTTTACTCATTCCCTGCATAATTTTGTACTTCTCAATCATATCCCCCCTCAGGTGCCTTTTTTCCAGACTAAAGAGCCCCAAATGTTTTAGCCTTTCCTCTTAAGGGAGGTGCCCCAGCCCAGTAATCATTTTAGTCGCTCTCTTTTGCACCTTTTCTACTTCCACTATGTCTTTCTTGAAATGCAGTGACCAGAATTGTGCACAATTCTCCAGGTGCAGCCTTACTATCGTTTTGTATAATGGCATTATAATGTTGGCTGTTTTATTTTCAATCCCCTTTTTGATAATCCCTAGCATGGAATTGTCCTTCTTCACCGCTGCCACACATTGGGGAGACACCTTCATGGAGCTGTCCACCAATACACCAAGATCTCTTTCCTGATCCGTCATGGATAACTCAGAGCCCATGAGTTGATACATAAAGTTTTGATATTTTTGCCCCAATATGCGTTGCTTTACATTTTGCTACATTAAAACGCATTTGCCATTTTGCAGCCCATTCCCCCAGTTTGGAGAGATCCTTCTGGAGCTCTTCACAATCTTCTCTGGTTTTTACCACACGGAAAAGTTTTGTGTCATCTGCAAACTTGGCCACCTCACTGTTTATCCCTGTCTCCAGGTCATTTATGAACAGATTGAAAAGCACCGGTCCCAGGACAGAGCCTTGGGGCACACCGCTTTTCACTTCTCTCCATTGTGAAAATTTCCCATTGACACCTACTCTTTGTTTCCGGGATCTCAACCAGTTCTCAATCCATAAGAGGACCTGCCCTCTTATCCCCTGACTGTGCAATTTTTTCAGCGGCCTTTGGTGAGGGACTGTGTCAAAAGCCTTTTGAAAATCCAGATAGACTATATCCACTGGTTCACCCAAATCCGCATGCCTGTTGACCTTTTCAAAAAATTCTAAATGATTTGTCAGACAAGACTTACCCTTACAGAAGCCATGCTGATTTTCTCTCAGCAAGGTTTGTTCTATGTGTTTTAAGATTTTCTCTTGGATGAGGCTTTCCACCATCTTCCCTGGGACAGATGTAAGGCTAACTGGCCTGTAGTTTCCCGGGTCCCCCCTCCTTCCTTTTTAAAAAATTGGTGTGACATCCACTATCCTCCAGTCCTCCGGCACTCTGGCCATTTTAAGAGACAAGTTGCATATTACCGTTAAGAGATCTGCATTTTCATTTCTCAGTTCCCTAATAACCCTCGGGTGGATGCCATCTGGGCCCAGTGGACTTGTTAATCTTCAATTTATCAATTAGTCCTAAAACATCCTCTCTTTTAACCTGTATTTGATTTAATTCTTTAGTCAAGATTCGGACCAGAGATCTTGGGGGTTTGCTCAAGCAGTGGAATCTGCTCAAGGTCTTCTGTCGTGAAGACAGATGCAAAGAACTCATTTAATTTCTCTGCAATTTCCAAGTCCTCCTTAACCTCCCCTTTTCCTCCCTCACCATCCAGAGGGCCAGGGAGGGAGAAGAATGGCCTATCTTGCAGCTCTGTTTCGGAACCCTGATTCAGTTTTGTATGGGATGCCTATTTAGTTGTTCTCTAAATGGGTATAACCTACGTATGATTAGAGGAGTGTGCTAGCCCGGTCCCCAACCCCCAGCATTACTTTTCAATAGGCAAAAGTGAAGGTGTACAAAATAATTCATCTCTTTTGTTATATTGTTTTTATTCTTATCAGTTGTCTGATTGTGTTGTTAACTGCCCAGAGTTCCTTCGGAAGACGGGCGGTATAGAAATAAATAAAGAAGGTCTAATGCAGGCATGCCCAAACTTCGGCCCTCATGTTTTGGACCACAACTCCCAGAATTCCAAGCTTGCATTTCCAAATTAAACGGACTATGGGAGTTGTGATCCAAAACATCTGGAGGACTGAAGTTTGGACATACCTGGTAAAGGGAATCTACCGTGTCCATATAGCCACCCCATGTAAGCCAGAACCCCAACCAACTAACATAATTTTGTGTTAGCCTTTAAGGTACATGTGTTTTCTGTGTTTCCTTCGCTGCTATCCTAGTTGTTGGAAGGTAGATGTTTAAGGAAACAATTTGTCATATTTACAAGCCAGGAACTTTGACTCTTGTAATAAAGCAAAAGTTATCTGTGAGCCTAGTTGTAAACCTAGTTGTAAGCCGTCCCCTCGGAGAGAAAGGTGGCATAAAAATAAAGTTTATTTATTATTATTATTATTATTATTATTATTATTATTATTATTATTATT
>JAHTLZ010000379.1:37748804-37766924 GCA_023846285.1 Phrynocephalus versicolor | reverse complement strand
CCCAAATATAAGCCGAGGGCATTTTTTTCAGCCAAAAATAAGGGCTGGAAAACCAAACCTATATTCAAGTAATTATGTAGCCTACCAGATCATGCTTAAAATGTTGTAAGAACCCTTGGATGATGTTCTGTTTCTACAACCAGGTCATTAAGTGAATTGGTTGTTATGTGAGGAGGTTAAGGCAAATGTCTTGTGATGTGCTGAGGTTGCCCTCCTTGTAGGCAGGCTACAGCAGGAAGGTTCTCCAGGAGGCACTGAGAGAAGAAGAAGAAAAGAGGAGGGGAATGTAGAGGTAGAGGTGGCCGGTGCTTCACTCTGCTCTTTCTCCTCCCAAGTGGAACCATTGCACCAACACCTGGCCCTTGGAAGTAGTGGAGGAGGAGGAAGGCAGGAGGGATGCTGAAACCCTGCTTCTTCCCATCTGAGCTGTTGACAAGGTAGGCAGGCAGATGGGGGTGGAACAACAGGTTCTTCCTAATGCATCATTTAAGCTGCAGCTGAAGCAGCTGTGGTCACCCCTGTTGGTTGTAAGTCTGAGCAACCATTGAATGAGTAGGTTGTTAAGTGAGGAGTGCCTGTAAAGATTTGCCTTTAGGAACCACAGTAAGGGGTGTGATTGGATGGATAAAATATCTTGCATTTTGGACCATTTGTGGCACAATTTTGTGCAACCCATTTTCCAGTGATCAAATGCATATGGGCAATAGACAGTTTTTGTTGTAATTTTTAAAAATTAAAATGTCTTTGCAAATACAGGTGTAGTTTGAAGATGGGCCTTGACTTTATAAATTATCGATGAAATGGAAATCCATCAACACAATTAACTTACACTTAAAGGTCTTCTGATTCTGATCAGTGCTGAGTGATTTTCCATGACTGGACAGGAAGCACACTGTACAACACTAACTATTGACCCCACTTGGGACCAGTATTCTATTCTTGCATGCTGCCAAGAGAACTAGAATCCTTCTTAATATAAGTTATTTTAAAACAATAATTTCCTATTGTTTTTAGTGTTTTTGTCTCAACTTCCAGTTTTATACTATATTTATTGTAAACTGCCTAGAATAGTGCTTTGGCACTAACTGGGAATGATATATAAATTGAATGAATGAATGAATGAATGAATGAATGAAACAAGTGTTCTACAAAAAAAGAGTATTCAAGGAAAGAATAGTGCTGCTACTCTGTTCAAGCTGTCCTCATATGTGGATCTAAATCTGAATACAGTATCTTTCTCCATCCATGGCAAATTGCTACCCAATGGAGAATACTGTTTTTTCAGGATTTCTGATGGCACTGAAATAATCTACAAACAGGTAAATTTCCTCTGTAGACAGAATTTAGGATGGAGGGGTTGTCGTTGGCATTTCCTTCCCTCACATGTTTACTTTAACCTTTTTGTTTAAAATCTGCAGCAGACCTAGAGAGATTTGGTATAATATGTAGACTTTATTTATATGCTGCAGAATTTCACTACCCCAGTTAAACTGATCTCTTTAGGTTTATTTTCCTACTTGTGCTATATAAGTTTTTAAGAGCCTTTTTGGGAAAGTTTATTTGCATAAACACATTTATTACCGATAACGTATTCCTGCCTTTATTTCTATGGATAAATGAAACAACTGCTGACTGTTATAACAAAGGTCCTCAAATTTCTAAATACACTGAAACATCTCCCAGATCATTACTTGTGGTATCTGATTCCAAAGAAAACAAGTGTCAATCTCATTTATGAAATGTCCTTCAAAGGATCTCCTGGCGGCATCAGCACATGAACAGGCAGAGGAATTCCTTACAACACTTTCCCAGTGCCCTTTATATTAGGCTCGAGACTTCTCTCTCAAAAGACTTAAGCTGTACAGAGTTTGATGCATTTCAGTGCATATTAAGATTACCTCCCAAAAGATTGTTTCGCTAATTAGGTCAGAGAAAGTAGTAACTCCTGTCCTTCCAAAGGGGGAGTAGCCACTGTGCTTTCAGGTTAGGCTTCATATTCTGCCAATAACCTGCTTTATTCACAACAGGTTGGGTGGTTTCTTCTGGTAAAATCATTTGTAAACCACCCAGGTCTCCCCAGCCATGTCTTTTTGCTAAGTACATAAGCATGTACAAAAGGACTTGCCAAATGCGTTTTGACTGGTAGAGATATAAGAGATATAAAAGTCTGCCATGGCAGACTAATATGCATATTTTCCCCTAGTTTAGGTCTCATTTAGGTCTCAGGAGGCAGGAGGTCTTCAATACCATCTGGGGCTCTTTAGAGAAAAGGCGGGAAACATTTTTATTCATTTATTTAGTGGACAAATAAAAATGGTGGAGTGAGTGAGTGAGTTTACAAGTCACGACTGTGGACGGCTTCCAGAAAATAATATGCATTTTTTTAAAAAAAAATGATTACCGTATATAAAATTTAAAACCCCACTGGTTACCTATGAGCTGACATAAAACACAGAGTGAGGTTTGTAAAGGCCTGGGTAAAAAACAACAACCCAAAGAACAGGTTTTAACTTTCTTTAGGGTCGATGATGGTAGGAAAAGTTTCACAGATCAGGAATAGATCTGAAGAAAAGGGTTTGGCCTTCATAAGTGCACCTTCTCCAGGGAACTAGCCTGGACAGCAATTTGGCTGGCTCAGTGTTTTTCCGGGCTTATGAACAGGGTATTGCTCAGATCCCTGTCTGAAGCCACTATCTGGCAATGCTGAGTGGATGCCAAACAACTTTCCAGATGAGGAGCATTTCTCACTCACCACCTATCTCACAAAGGGCACAGCAGGCGAGATGGGGCTTCGTTATTTATAAAATTACAGTATTTACTATTGCTAGATATAGGTAACTCAGCAGGGCACTGGGCATCTGAAAATATTTCCTTTCAGCAATTCAACTGCAAATTAGAATTCACTGGAGTTTATATACATAAACATTAACTTGAGATTGGTGTGGCTTCCTATGCATAGGAGAAACACAATGCTGAACTGAAATTTCTGAGGAGTTCTTGTTCCGCCTGCATTAAAAGTTGTTTTTCTTCCCTACCTGCTGATTTGCTCTAATTAAAACCCTACAGTGAAACTCACTGCTCAGACTGTAATGAGGAAATTTTAGCTCATTACTATTGAGCGCACATGCACAGAAGTAAATGATGAAGTACCCGTTTGCCTTTCATTTTGTTTGATCTGTTAATAGAAGCTGAACTTCCCTTTTTTGAGGAAGTAGTCATGCAAAGGTATGAACAAATATTTCTGTAAATTGAGTGCAAGCGGTGTGAACATGGTAAATGGATTGAGGGGTGCCATAAAATCAATGATTCCAAGACATCATAAACTGAAGACAAAGAAGCTGATTCCCCCCCCCCCACACTCGAAATGACCAGGCAAGACGGTATGTTGGGGGTAACTGGGCCACACTTTATTAACGCATAACATCATCATCAACAACAACAACAGGAGGGGCCAGGCATCCATGACTTGGTTGGGTCCAAGGGGTCTCCCGGGACCCCACCAACTGGGCAGCATCGGGCGAGCCATAAACCCCCAGGTGGTGCAGTCGTCCGACAGCACCCCACCAGGCCAGTTGGTTTTATTTGATCCTCCCTGCCTGCTGTCACCAACCTGGGTGATTCCCAGCGCAGGAAGGCGTTTGGTCTCCCCCGCCCCAGCACCGAGACCTCCTGGCCCGCAGTGCTGTGGTTGAGGGGCGTTTGGGTCCAGCTGTTAATTGTATGCTCACCGCTGCCCTCCATCAGCTTTTAGCCGCCATTGTGTGACCAATGTGGAAATCAACATAAACTTTCAAACTCCAAGGCACCAGTCTGGGATAGGCAAAAAATCCCCGCCCTCAACGGCCAATCTAGAGTGCAGGTCAAAAATTCCTATCCGGCCCCAAAGATGGTGACCAGTAAAACTCACACTAGCCCTAATGCGGTGGGTGGGTGGGGAACGCCGGAAGAAGACTGACTGCAGGGTTGGGGGAGGAGCTGCCCTTTGTAGGGTGCTCCTCCCCCCTTTCATCCGGGACATTATTGTCCCGTCTCGCCTGCCGTCCCTCTCGCGGGCGGCAAATAGGCTCCGCGGGGTGGACGAGCCGCCGGCAGAGCCCGCATTCATGTTAGGAACGTATCTTTGTTAGCTATTTAGTTCATGATAGTTGGATTTTTACTGATGTCGTTGTGGGTTGGGGAAGAGTTTGGAAACCAGTATAACATTGTTGTCATGACAGAAGGAGTACAATAAAACCTGCTGCTCTGCTTTAAGCAGCAACGTATTTGGGTTGCAACGTATTTGGGTTGCACAGAGATATATAAGCCACAAGTGAAATGAAAGCACTAGCAAAATTGTAAGTACAATGCCATTAATATGAGCATGGGCTTGTATCTGGGAGTCCCACAGAGATACAATCCAGGAAGGATGTCATCCTATACTGTTTCTACAGACTTAAATGAGCAAAAGAGCATCTTTCACCCCCCACAATTAGTGATGGGCATGACCAGGAAATTTTTTTTTCCGAGTTGTCGTTTTTTGGGACGGGTCCGTTTCGGCTCGTTTCCGTTTTTTGCGAAATTTTCAAAAATTTATCGTTTCGTTTGTCATTTTTTCGTCTGTCGTTAGTACTGGTTTGGGGGGGTAGCGGGCTCCTGGAGGCACCTCTGTGGGGTGGGTGCCTCCTCCGGCCTGCTATGAAGGGAAAGCGGGCTCCTGGAGGCACCCGCTACAAAATAGCATGCATAGCCATATGGATATGCATACCATGTTGCAGACTTGCTTGCAGCAGTGGACTGGCAGAGGCACCCCTCTTTGGAGTCAGTCAGAGAGAATTTGGTGGGCTCAGTGTGCACCCACTGTGTCTCACTAAGAAGGGAAGCATACTTGCGTGTAGTGCAATGCGAGTACACAGATCTGGCTTTAGGGTTAGGGTTAGCGCAAGGGCTAGGCTTAGGGTTACAGGTAAGGTTAGGGTGAGTATTGGGGTGCACCTCTGGGTGCCTCTCTGACCCACTTAGAAGGACAGTGTACTGGTGTATGGGTTAGGGTTAGGCTTAGGGTTAGGGTTCGGGCTAGGGTTAGTGTGCTTTTCATGCCCGAATGGCACATCCCAGAAGTCTCTGTGGTCAAAACCTGGCCAAGTGGCCATGCAATTGGTGGAATGGCTCCAAAAATTTGCATGGTCCACTCCCATGGCCAGCCCATCATTGTGCAGGTGTAAAATAAAATAAAATAAAATAAAATAAAATAAAATAAAATAAAATCAATGGGGAGAGGAGGACAAGAGACATTTTGTTGCAAGAAAAACCCACTGCTACTGTATGTTTCTGTGGTGCTTTGGTGTGTTTTTGGACCACGATTTCAAAAAAAAAGATTGCGGTCGCCTGCCCCATTTTGGATCCCCCGCCCGCACCGCATGGCAGGCAAGTTGGCGAGATGACGAGGATGCCCCACCAGAGCAGCCCAGGACAGGAGAGGGGGGGAGGCCAGGGACCCCCCCCCCCGAAACCACCCCTCTGGTAGTGCACTCTCAGGCAGGCATATTTTCGCCTGCTTTTTTGCCCGGGAATCGGGGTTTTTTAAAACTTTTAAAAACTTTTTTTTCTGTGCCACTTGGCATCACACGATCGCCGTGATGCCAGGAATGACAACGACAAATCAGACCCAATTTTTCTTTAGTCGGTTCGAGTTCGAGTTCTGGCAGAGTAATTGTCATTTCCTTTTCCATTACGTAACGGAAACGAGGAACGGAAACGGAAACGGGAATTTCGCTAAGTCATGCCCATGTCTACCCACAATCTAAGAAGGGCTGCAATTCTGTGCTAGATAAACATTTCAAAAGGCTAAGGCCTTGATAAAAAGTCTACCTTTCCCATTTGAAGAAGAATATTGTTTAAAGATATGGTAAGGGGAAGTCGGGAAAACTTCCTGGGCTATTGGAAGTTGGCTGATAGCCAAGATAGACCATAGTGGGTTAGATGTTCTCCTCCACTTACAAAGGTTGGAAAAGATACTTTTTTAAAAAAATTAACCCCCCCCCCCCACAATGTTTTGTCATCTAAGACTTAATGGAGCTTCCATTGCCTCTGCATTCCTATCTGATTGTTGTTTGGGTAATTCAATTATTACTGCCAATATGGGGATTATGTCGGATCTACCTTGCATCAAAGTTGAAATGACTGATTCCCTTCCCCACCCCCCACCCCCCAAAAAAACCAGTTAGCTCAACATCAACACACTTCTGCTGATGGATTTCATTTTGAACCAAGCAATGGATGTTCCTTCTTGTGGGCATTTGGTTAACCTTTGAAATAGGGTGATGAATCTACCAGAGGTTTTAGTCCACCCTTTAATGAAGCTATCCAAAGTAGCAAATCTATTTTGGGAAGTCAGATTGAGTACTATGGATAACTCATGTAACTTTTTTTGGATTTACTGCCACCCGTGAAATTGGAGCCATCACCTGAAGCTGCCCCCTGCTTCGAGGAAGAATATTCTGTGTAATAACACTGGTGTATCCTTCTCCATTTATTTATTCTGAAACAACCTGAAGAAGGCAAACCATGAAATGTGTATCAGCACATGTATAGCAGAGACTTTAAGGTTACTTGAGTCAGAATAGGTTCTGTAGCAATTTGCTCTGTTCATTTTTATGTATTAGTTCATTTTTAAATGTTTGTCAGCTGTCTTTCTTCCCACAATGTTAAAACTAGTGAAATTGCAAACACAATAAAGTTCATATTAAAAGCAATGCTTAAAACCCATCAATTTGTGAACATAAACTTCCCACTTCCCAGAAAAAAGAGCTGCAGGTCACCTCTTAGGCACCGTCCTTCAAGAGTGAAGAGGCCCAGCCGTTATATGCACGCACATACGCACATTCTCTGCTCTTAATAAAATTTGTAAGCATGGTTTCACAGCAGAGGCTAGCAGAATTTTCTGTTGGAAATACAGTAGCAACCAAAGGATGTTTGGACCAGTGGAATGGGCCTGTGGAAGCTCCTGTTGTGAAGGATGGTAGCTTTCAAGAGAGTATGCGAAAGCAGTGTTTAGCCCTGTTAACGCTCTCAGGAAAAGGTCACATCAATATGCACAGAAGGCACCACACTAATCCTAACTCCTCTGTCACTGCTTGGCATGTGTGAAAACAGTGGATACCATCATCAATGCACAGAGAGTCTCTGCTTCAGCCCAGAGCTTGGAAAATCTAAACATTGAAGCCATGTATTTTCCTGTTCTTGTGTGATGATTAGAGATGGGCACGACTCAAAAAAATGGTGTTTCATTTGTTGTTTGGTCATTTAGGGGGCTGTTTTGGTTCGTTTCCATTTTTGTGAGTTTTTTTGCAAAAAAAATTGTTTTCGTTTCGTTATGTAACAAAATGAAAAAACGAAAACGAAAACAAAAAATTGCTGTTTCGTTACCATTTAGCACAATTCAATGTATTTGCCATAATGAAAACGAATCGGTCGACAAATTTTTTTATGTTTCGGGTCATTTTGTCTCATTTTGGAGTCAAAATTTGTTTTTCGTTTCGTTATGTAACGAAACAAAAAAACAAAAATGAAAATGAAAAATCGCTCGTTTTGTGCCCATCTCTAGTGATGATTTACCACCATCACCCCTATTTCTAAAGAAAGTGGGGACCCTTCCTTATTACCGGAGACAGCTTTGGTATTTCTCCTTATCTATAAGCTACCAGGTGTCTGATGATGGAATATACTTAGGCTTCTAGCAAGAATACTATAGTCTCTTTCAGGGTGCTGTAAGTATGCTACATTAAGCTACCATCCATCTTTAACTTTGGTTTATTTTCATTTATAAGCCAGCTTCCAAAATTTCTGACTATTTCCTTTCAGAAGGTCTGCAAATGTATAAGGGATTCTGAAGTCTAAATTTTATATTTCACAAGCCTTTAGAAATTTCTAAAGTAGTTTTTGTTTGGGCTGGGTTTTATATGGGCTGGGTTTTGGGAGGGTTTTGTTTTTGGATTGTTGCTAGTGCTGTGTGAGATCATTTTAACAGTGGGAAGAAAAATATCAAAGTCATTTTCTCAGAAATGAACATTGTAACAAAAACCATGGAGCACTTTTTCAGCTTTTTCTTTGATTTGGTCCAGCGTTTTTCCCTGCTAATAGGAAGGCACACTGCCTACAAATAAAGCTAAACCGGTCACAAGAAGAATCTTAATTTAAATCATGTGGTTGTTAGCGAAAATAATCATGATAAGCATAAAAATTGTTTTAACTGTAAAATAATTAATTGTAATCATAGCCTGTCCACAAACATATGCTTTAAGTAAAACCAATAGTAGTATCAGTTTGAGGGTCATGCCTGGAAATTGCTGTGTAGCTATTTATTTCTATTATCAGTTTAAAGTTATTTGGTGAAAACTATATAAAGCGGCAGCGAAACAACACATTCTGAACTTTTCTTTAATCGTAATGCTATTACTTAATCCTGCCCCCCCAGGCTCCATACTGATATTCATTTTTATGCACTTTTCTCCTAATACACACGTTTTATGCTAGTTAGATTAATATATTCAGTTTTGCCACCCATTTCCACCTCATACAATGCTTTTCTCACTATGTTTTTCTCAGACATACAATTTCTTGTGTGTGTATTTTTCCCTAATATACTTTTTAAAATACAGTAATACCTCGGATAATGACTGCCCCTGATAACAAATAATTCGGATAACGACTGGACATTTCCAGCCCCCCCCCAAGCCCACAGCCCTCAGCCCTAGCCAGGGGCACTATCCCTGACAAACTGGAGCAATCCCCTCAGCCTTGACTCACTGGCTCCTGGTTCCCATTGGTGGCAGAGATGGCAGAGGTGGGAGCGAGGTGGATGGGGGGGAAGGGGTGAAGCTGCATGGATTTGCCCACTGCCCAGGTTGGGGCTGGGAGGGAAGGGGGTGGGAGAGGGAAGCCCTCCATGCCCAGGCAACGAGAGGTGGTGAGGCTGGGAGGTTGGGACCAGGAGGGAAGGGGGTGGGAGGGGGAAGCCCCGTGCGCCCGGGCGACGAGCGGCAGCAAGGTTGGGAGGTCGGGGCCAGGAGGGAAGGGGGGTGGAAGAGGGAAGCCCCACATGCCTGGGTGATGAGCGGCCACGAAGTTGGGAGGTCAGGGCCAGGAGGGAAGGGGGTGGGAGAGAGAAGCCCCACGCACCCAGGCAACGAGCAGCAGTAAGGCTGGGAGGTTGGGGCCAGGAGGGAAGGGGGTGGGAGAGGGAAGCCCTCCATGCCCAGGCAACAAGCGGTGCTGAGGCTGGGGGGTCAGGGCCAGGAGGGAAGGGGGTGGGAGAGGGAAGCACTGTGCGCCCGGGTGAAGAGCCGTGGTGAGGCTGGGAGGTCGGGGCCGGGAGGGAAGGGGGTGAAGGGAGAGCCCACGTGAGTGGCACGGGGCTTCTCCCGGCTCGCCCACATCCCGGGTCTTCAGAGCCGGCAGCACTGACAAAGAAAAAATGTGGGGGCCAGGGGTGGGGGGGGAAGGCTGCGTGAGTGGCGCAGGTCTTCCCCCAGCTTGCCTGACTCCTGGGTCTGCCCGCCGCCCGGGTGCCCAGCAGCAGCGGTGGCAAAGGAGGAGAGGTTGGGGCCCTGGGGAGGATGGGGGTGGGCGAGGAGGGAGAGGAGTGCACTTTGAAGATGCACTTTTTAAAGAGGTCTCGGGGGGGGGGGGGAAGGCTTTTTTGGCTTTTTTTCCGGACCTCCGGAATGCATTAAAATGGTTTCCCATTCATTTCAATGGGAAACCATGTTTTGGATAACAATTTCTTCAGATAACGAGTAACCTCGGAGAACAAATTACCATCATTATCCGAGGTACCACTGTATATATAATATTGTGGGTGGGGTATGTTTTTTTGTTTTATTTCCCCCCTGAGAACTGAACTGCAATTTTCTGAAAAGTGCAACAATTGAACAAATGACAACTGCATTTATTTGAACTGTGATTCAGAAAGTGCAACCAAATGGAATTGTCCTCTACCCCCATATGGAAGTGCTTCCATATTCAACCTACCCCACCTATGGTCAGTTTTGGAAGACTGGGTTGGGTTGGTACATATTTTACATTTGGTTCTTCAAGATATTCAAAGTAGCCCACAATAAGAAATGCATAACTTAGCTGGGACACTATAACATAACAGCAATATGGAATAAAGCATAGTAAATAATATTTTCATGTCTTCAGGAAAGTAGTTTCACAAATACAGGACACTTCCATCCTTTCTGCATCAATGGCTAACAAGTCCAGTTTCTAGCAGTATTCTTCAAAAGAAAGGAAGCACACAAGAAAGCTAGAAGTCAAATGATTTCCAGCAGTCCTTGTTTGCATGTTGAGATAAAAAGTGTCACTTCTTCCATTACCACTATTTTAACAACCTTGGTGGTATGACCATCAATCCAAAGATGAACAGTACAGACCTCTGTGGGTTTCAGAGATGCCAATGTCCCACCTACTGTCTACTTTTCTTTTGAAGATTAAAGGACAACTCCATTATTATGACACTGGTAAAGAGAGGTCACTCTACTTTGTGAAGCTATGATCACAAAATCATGGCCTCATGATTTCTGTCTTTTCCTAAAAGATCTGGCCATTTCAGCTGACTCCTGGCCAGTATTCACTGCAAAATCTGCCAACAACTCCCTATCTAAAAGGAATGCTAATATGCAAGCTTTGTCAACATGACATTTTCCAGATGTAATGAAATACAACTCCCATTTTTTGTATCACAGTTGGGGTCCACCAAGGATCAGCACTTCCCCCACTTCTTTTCATTCTGGTTATGGATGCAGTCACTCAAGCTCTAGAGATGGGCACGACTCAGCGAAATTTTCATTTTCGTTTTTCATTTTCGTTACGCAGCGAAAACAAAAACAAAAATTTTCCAGAAAACAAAACGAAAATGAAACGAAAAATTTTGCCATGTTTTTCATTTTTGTTATGACAGATACATCACAATGAAAAGAATGCTAATGAAAACGAAAATTTTTTGTTTTCATTTTGTTTTTTCATTTCGTTTCGTAACAAAAACGAAAAATGTGCAAAAAACCCCTAAAAAATGAAAACGAACCGAAATGGACCCCTTAACGAAAAACAAAAAACGAAAAATTATTTTTTTGAGTCGTGCCCATCTCTATCAAGATCTGCAGAAGCCAGTGCCCTGGACACTGCTTTACGCTGCTGATGTCATGATTGCATCACAGAATATGGCAGATCTTGAGCCCCAAGCCCAAATATAGAGTGACCGTCTGACAAGGTTTGGCTAACGAGGAGTTGTCCAAAACAGCACTGGACAAACACCCTTGAGAATGTCATGAAGTTGTCCTGGGTTCACCCAGACCTAGCCCATGACTGCACTAAGTGGAGGGCCAAAACAAGAATAGTGGGCCCCACCACCAAGTAGGACAAACATGAAGACAAAGAAAAAGAAAATATATTGAAATACAACTCCCATTATCCCATGGGGGCTGTAGTCCAATACATCTAAAAAGTTCCAGGTTGGGGAATTAATACCATCCATCACTCTTAATTAGCTTGTTTTTAATATGCAGAGCAATCACTGCATATGTTGACAGTACTGGATTTCTTTTGATTCAGCAGGGCCTTTTCTCAGGCAGTGGTTCTCCTCTCCAAAATACTTACAGAAGTCATCTTCACTGACTTCCTTCAGAGGAAATGACTTGAAATCCAGCCCATTGCCCAGCATTTTGACACAGAAAAGATATAGAAATCCTAAAGGACTAAAAGTGCTCTGAGACAGGGGATTCATAGCCATACTGGTTGAAAGACATTGTCCATACAGTTCTATCGCATAATTGCAGAGTGTAAGAACAAGCATGCACATCTTTTTATTTATTTATTTATTTATTTATTTATTTATACAGCTTATATACCGCCCATCTTCCTGAAAGGAACTCCAGGCGGTTTACAATAAATGTACAGACAACAAATTAAAACAACAACTGAAATAAACAATAAAACAAAACGGCTGCAGCAGATGGCGGGACTAAAAAAAAAAATTGTGTCACCCAAACGCCTCCCGGAAGAGAAGGGTTTTCAGCGCCTTCCGGAAGGCAGGCAGGGACTCTGCAAGGCGCACTTCTGCTGGTAGGTGATTCCATAGGGTTGGGCCAGCCACAGAGAAGGCTCGGGTATGGGTGGAAGTTCTCCGAGCCTCCCTGGGCGTGGCCACACGCAGCATGTGTGCCTGCGACAACCTAGTTGGACGGGCCGAAGTTGACCGCTCGTCGATCCGCTCCGTCAGGTAGCCAGGTCCTAGGCCATGGAGGGTTTTGTAAACCAAAACCAGGACCTTGAATCTAATTCAGGCTGCAACGGGCAACCAGTGCAGACGAGCCAAGACTGGGGTGATGTGCCCGAATCGACGCACACCAGCCACCAGTCTGGCTGCTGCATTTTGGACCCGCTGCAAGCGCCGAATGAGAGTCAAGGGCAACCCCATGTAGAGCGCATTGCAATAGTCCAGTCTAGAGATCACCAGCGCCTGGACCACAGTTCTGAGGGAGTCCTCATCCAGCTACGGACGAATCTGGGCGATACGTCGAAGATGGAAAAAGGCAGCCCTGGACACGGCGGACACCTGGGCTTCCAGGGTGAGCGCCGGGTCCAGGACTACGCCCAGATTTCGGACACAGTCCAATGGCCTGAGGGAAACACCCTCCAAGGTGGGATACGGGCCACCGTAGCTGGATGAGGAAGCCCCAAAGAACATGACCTCGGTCTTATCGGGGTTGAGTTTGAGCCTGTTAGCCCTGGTCCATTCCATGACTGCGCCCAGACACTGATCGAGGGTCCGGACAGCCTCATCTGCAGCGGTAGAAAAGGAGACATAGAGCTGCGTGTCATCAGCGTACTGATGGCAGCAGACTCCATGCCTCCTAATGACCTCAGCCAGCGGCCTGATGTAAATGTTGAACAGCATGGGAGAGAGAGACGACCCCTGTGGAACCCCACAAGGGAGTATCCAAGGGGCCGACATCTCGCCCCCATGCTGAACCTGCTGGGGACGGTCCCCGAGGAAGGACCGGAACCAACTGTGAACAGTGCCTCCGTTCCCAACCTCGGAAAGCCGATCCAGCAGGATACCGTGGTCGACGGTATCAAAGGCCGCTGACAAATCCAGGAGGACCAACTGTCAAGATATGTAAAAGTTGATAAAACATATGTTATGTATATTTAACAGAATGTGTAAAGTGAATTGTAAAATGGAGGCAGTTAGATTCTGCAGTGTCATGATGTTAATCCACAAGTGTTGGAGACTAGTAATCACAGGCATGTTAAGTGATGAAGTGCAGGTGGAACTGATTGTAACATCATGATTTGTAATGGATAGATCAGATTGCTAATTAGTGATTGCATCAGATCTTATGAGTGCTGAATAGTATAAAAGCCACTAGCTTGTCATTTGTAACTTGGGGACTGTTATGGTGAGAACAGTTTACCCCACACTCTGTTTGTCTGTTTGCTATATTGTATATAATGCTTGGTTGTTATGCTGTGTATATTTTGATGTATATATGAATATATGAGTTTTTACTCTATTCATTCTCATTGTCTTTCTGATAGACTAACTCTGCAAACCCTTTATATCAATACTAACATTTTATCTACGTTACTGCTGCACTGCTCTGTGTCAGGCACAAGTAAATATTATATTATATATTTGTTGCCCCCTTAAATCTGCTGACACCAACAGGGAGGAGCACCCCCCGTCGGCCCTCCGGATGAGGTCATCTTGCAGAGCGACCAAGACTGTCTCGGTCCCCCGACCAGGCCTGAACCCAGACTGGAACGGATCCAGGGCATGCTCGGCCTCCAGATAGGATTGAAGCCGGATCGCGGCCACCCTCTCGATCACCTTGCCCATAAAAGGAACGTTAGCGATCGGGCGATAGTTGGATAATTCGCCCGGCGCTAAGCTCGGTTTCTTCAGGATGGGCTTTACCACGGTCTCCTTCAGACGGGAAGGGAAAATCCCTTCCCTGAAGGAGGCCGTGGCGATGATCGAAGCCCACCCTGAGATGTTCGTGGCAACTGCTTTCATAAGCCATGAAGGGCAAGGGTCGAAGGGGGTGGACGCGGGCCGGCAATGGGCAATAGCCCTGGAGGCCTCAAGGGAGGTGACAGGCCCAAACTCAACCATGTGAGGAGACCGAGGGGGCACAGCCGCCGGGGATGCCGAGAGTGGGCTATGGCAACAGGATTCGAAACCGGAACGGATGGCCTCTATTTTCGATCGAAAAAAGGCTGCAAAGTTCTCACTACTGAAATCAGTAGGAGGAGGCCTAGTCAGTCCAGGATTAGTGAGGTCGCGAACCACACGGAACAATTCCGCCTGGCAGTTCGAGGCCTCACTAATTCTCAGGGTGTTATAAGATCTTCTAGCCACCCTGAGCGCATGAACATAGCGCCTGGACTGAGCGATGACTGCAGCCTTCTTGGTAGCCATCCGGTTCTTCCTCCAGCTGCGCTCCAGCCTCTTCCGTTCATGCTTCATCGCTCGAAGCTCTTCCGTGAACCACAGAGAGGAACGAGCTCTGCAGCGGATGAGGCGCCTAGGGGCGATCTGGTCGACAGCTCGTGATGTTTCATCGAACCATTGATCTACCATAGAGTCAACCAGATCGTCAGCCAGTCCGCCAGGAGGCTCCCCGAGGACTTCCCGAAACCGATCAGGGTTGAGGAGTCTACGGGGGCGAGCCCAAACAGCGGGATGAGGGTCCCCGCGGGGTGGGGCGGCAATTGATACAGAGAAAGACAGCAGGTGGTGGTCTGACCATGACACGGGGGTGGGAACAAGGTCCCACACCCTCAGACACGAGTCCTCAGACGCGGAGGACAATACCAGATCCAGGGTGTGTCCAGATCTGTGTGTTGGGCATAAAACATGCTGGGACAGGTTCATGAAGGCCATGGACTGCATGAATTCCAGAGCAGCACCAGACAGTTCACCGCCGACATGCATGTTGAGGTCGCCCACCACCAAAAAGCGTGGGGTTCTCAACAAAGCAGCGGCGATGAACTCGGCGAGCTCTGGTAGGGATTGTGCTGGGTTGCGGGGAGCACGGTAACCGAGCACAATGCCAAACCTGTCCCGCTGCCCAACCAACAGGTGGACACATTCCAACCCTGGAATCACCAACGTTGAGGCCCTGCTGACATGAATGGTATCTCTGTACACAATGGCCACCCCACCCCCCTTACGTCCCTCCTATCTTCCTGCCCCCTGCACCAGAAACCCAGGAGGGCAAAGCTGGGAGAGCGAAGCCCCCCCCCTCTTCACCCACCCAGGTCTCGGTGATGCACGCCAGGTCGGCCTTCCCATCAACGATGGTATCATAAATGATGGGAATTTTATTATGCACCGACCTGGCATTCAACAGAAGGCAAGAAAGATCGGAGGCGCTGGCGGAGTGGCTCCCATGCACCTGACAGTGAGCTGGAGGGTCAGAACGGGGGACAGGCGCAAGATGCCTGGCCCGAGTTCTTCTTGCCTGACTAACCCTCCAGCCCCTAGCGTACTGACCACGGCCCGACACGACAGGTATGGCGGTCCCTGCCTGCATGGTGGCTGATGGATGGAAGGGAAAAGGAAGAGAAGAGGGAAAAAAATCAACACAACCACAACAACAATACTAAATACAACTAAAAATCAAAATGCAAAACACATCAATACAACAAATCGGTTACAAATATAAAGCAAAAACAAACAAACAAATAGCATATTAATGAGCTCACAGCCCAGGCAGGGGGGGAGGGGCAAAAGAGGAGCGCAAGGGCGTCTCGCAGAGATGGTCGGTGGTCGATGTTTGGAGGTTCTAGGCGACTGATGTCAAGGGAGAATGGAGGCAAGAAGCAATGGGGGCCGGCCGGCAACCATCAGATGGGCCAGCAATGGCCTCGGGGCCAGATTGGGCCCAGAAAATGGCAGCAAGACAACCTCAGTCTTCAGCAGATGGTAGTCCCAGGGCACCAGAATGTCCGGTATCCTCAAGTGCCAGCAGAGGGTGGAGAATTGGGTAAGGGGGGGAGCAGAATGGAGAGCTCCGCACCCCCAAACCCACAGCAGTCCGGTAGTGGGGGGGGGAGCAAGATTGGGAAGCTCCTCACCCTAAACCCACAACAGTCCAGCAGGGGGGGGAGCAAAATCGAAGTTCCAATCCCCAACCCATAACAGTTTGAGGAGGGCTAGGGGAAAAGGCGGGGAAAGGGAAGAAAGGGAGGACAATGGAGGGAGGGTAAGAGAAAGGGATAAGGAGTGGGGAAAGGCAATGTCCAAACCAGCTACCATATCAGTCCCCATGTCCAAACTGCTGCAATGGTAAGATAAGCAGCAGTGATGGCGGCAGACAGGCGGCTGTAAAGTAAGCCATGATGGGCAAGCGGCAACAGAGACAGCCGGCCGGGTGTCACAGCCGCAGCGGCAGCAGCAGCGGCAGCCTCCATATTTGGCCGGTGGCGATGATCGGCGGTGCCCATGGCGGCCATGGCGGTGACGGTCGAGCGGTCACGAAGAGCAACAATGGCGGCGGCGGACCTCCCCCGGGACCTGGCCACCGCGATGGTCGGCGGCAGCAACAGCAACAGATCGATTGGTCGGGGGCACTGCAGCACCGGCGGGAACCTCCAAGCTGCCACGATGGTCGGCGGCAGCAACGGCAATTGATCGGCTGTAGAACACGGCGGCTGCAGCCGCAGCCCCCTGTGGGGCCGAGACGCCGCGCTGACCGGCGTCAGGGTCGGCGGCGACAGTCAGCGGGCTGGGAGCCGTGGCCTCCAAGGCTGCGCCGCAGTGAGGGTGGACGGCAACAGGGACGGCAGCGGGTGATCCGGCTCCGAAGGCGGCGGTGAAGGCGGCGGTGAAGGCTGCAGCCCCCCCCAAAGCCAAGCCGCCGCGATAGATAGCAATGGCGGCGGCAACAGCCATCGGCAGATTGGGGGGGCACAGCAGCACCGGCAGCAGCCTCCAGGGCTGGGGCGCCACAGCCATCGCAGTCAGTTGGCCGCAGGCCGCAGCAAGGGCAGCAGCGGTCTGCTCCTGGGCCGAGGCTCCAAGGTGATCGGCGGCGGCGGCGGCAACAGCAGCAATGGCGGCGGCAGCCTCAATAGCCGACCCACCGCGAGGCCGTCCACGGCGCTCCACCGCCGGGACAGCAACGAAGGTCCTCAACGCCGACCTGCTGCGATGGCAAGCAGCAACTGTAGCAACAGCAGCAGCAGCAACAGCTGGCAAGCTACCACCAAAGGTAGGAAAGAGGGCAAAATGGAGCCGGTGAGATGGAACTCCGGCGGACATGCCTGGTGGGGGAGGGGAGGGAACGCTCATACCCGTCCTGTAGTCCTGTAATTCATCCACTGATATAGAGAAGCAAAGGCGACCATAGGATCTTCAGAAGAGCCCCTTAAATCCCCCTCCATAGCCTAGGCGAGCCCAAAGCAAAAATTAAAACCAAACATGAAAACAAGGCAGCAAAAAACAAGCTTAAAATGCAGCCGACATAAACAGCTGCTGCTGCCGCCCGCCATCTTGCCTTCCTTGAGGTAGAAGGCAGCTTGAGCAGCAGAGCAAGGGGCCCAATCCTGACTTGCCTCAGGAGTCCAAGAGGCCAAACTCCCCCAGAAAAGCCACAGAAAGGTCCCCTGTCTCTCACCCAGGGGCAGAGGGAGCGGCAGATGGCACTGGACTCTTGGGTCAACAGGAACAGGCTCCCTATTCCTGTCTGGCCATTGTCTCTAGTTAGGCCATATAATAAAAAGCCAGCTGTAGCTTGGGGAAGCATGCCCACAATTTCTTTTCCATTCTGCATTTATGCACTTGGGATACTGGCCAAGGTGTAGCTGTGCCTTCTCTATATTTTATTTAGTTCCTTAGCACAGAGAGATTAACAGTATGGTAGGATGAAGAAGGAGTTGACTCTAGGATGCCTTACAAAATTCCATGAGTGAGGCAAGGTCATTGGGTAATGAAAGCCCAGTCTTAAGAAAGCTGATGTACTAAATTTCACATCAAGACAATCAGACAAAACAGAAGGAGGCTTTATAATAAGCTACAGAAACTAGCCTTTCTTTCTTTCTTTCTTTCTTTCTTTCTTTCTTTCTTTCTTTCTT
>JAHTLZ010000379.1:37726089-37746571 GCA_023846285.1 Phrynocephalus versicolor | reverse complement strand
TGAGCCATAGAAATTTACTGTCTTACGGTGTATAATTAATGCTCTATGTTTATGTCACCAAGTCTGTGGATCATGGAGGAGCTTACAGTACATGTTCGTTGCCTGCTACCAATTTGCATACACTTTTAGTGACTTGAATAAAGGTTCTCAAGGTGTGCAAGATAATTAAAGAGTTGTTTTAACACCATCAGTGTGGATACTGTGTATGGAAAGAGTGGTATTCTAGGATTCAGGAGATCTGAATTCAAATCCCTGTTCAGCTATGGATGCTCACTGGACATGTGGTAAAACGACCCCTCAAATATCTCACTTGCCTTGAAAAACATATTATGGCAGTTTTAAGTTGGTTCTGACTTGATGCCACACAAAATAAAAATTCAACACTGCCCCTCCCCCAACTCATGTGAGTTCATATTTTTAATGAGGATTTTGCACCCAGGTCGTGAATCACTCCACCAATTATACCACCTTGGCTTTCTGCAGCATATTCTGATATTGTGTTTCCACATTCAGTGCTATAGTTCTATACCAACACCAGTGGAATCTGAACTTTTTCCTACACTTACTGCAACTTCCCACAACATGAAAATCCTGCTTCAAAGCATTTCTCGAAGCTGTTTTTCTTACTGCAAGAAGGGTTCAGAAAGGAGGTAAGATTGCTGGTTCTGGAAGAAATGACATCAAGTCAAAATATGTCAAGATATATTTCCCATACAATTTGTATCTCTGTGTTAAAATTTAATATTGTATGTAAGTTTTGTAACTATGTCTGTGAAGAGTTACAATGTAAAGCTCAAGATGTAATTCAGCTGAGATAAAAAGTAATTAGCTAACGATGCAGTGCAACTTGATTGGTTGATAGTCAGTATGTCAAGAAGGAGCTGAAAGTAAGATCTTTCCTGATGTAGGTCAGTTAACTCTGATACCATGTCAGGTTACTCTGCTCATTTTGCTTACTCCATTACTTTCTGTGCTAGGTCTGTTTTAAATCAGATTATGCCTCTATGTATGTTCTGTGCTTTTTTCCTGTATGTTATGTTGCGCTATGTGTTTATGTTGTTTGCCAATGAGTGCCTATTTTCTTTAATACATAAAGTTCAAATGTTACTTATAACGTGGCTATGTTGAGCTGTTGTGTTTCTCTGGGGTTTTCAACTGGAACTCTGCTAGCTCTTACGTATTCAGTAAAGAGTCAGGAGCATGCATATTGCGACAAAGTACACCATCAGTTCTGGCCTAGAGCTTGAAACGGACTACAGTGAACTTTGTCTAGGATTTATTTATTCATGTATTTTAATTCCACCTTTTTCTTAAAAAAGACCCAAGGCAACTTACATCACTAAAAGATAATATTAAAGATAAAAACAAGTATATGAATATTAAAAAGGAACCAATATCACTCAGAGAATTAGTAAACTCAAGCAATACTAAAAGGACTGTCAAAGTAGGAATGCATAAAGATCCGTCTGAAAATTCCACTCAGTCAGTCAGTCAGTCACTGAAGAAAACCCTGTCTGAAAAGAAAGGTCTTTGCCTGTTTGTGGAAGAACAGCAAAGGTGAGGCCAGTCAGGCCTCCCTGTGGAAGGGAGTTCAAAAATCTGGAAGCAGCAATAGAGAAGGATCTCTCCTGTGTCCCCCTGAAATGCACCTGTGAAGATTGCAGGCCTGAGAGAAAATCCTTTCCTGACAGGGAGATTTCAGTTTGGAAAAATATGAAAGAAGAAAGAAGGAGAAGAGCTGATAATTGCAAACAATGACCAGCCTAAAAGGAACCAATAAAGACTTTTAAATAGATGCAACAGAAGAGATACATTTCAAGAATGGGATAAGTGAAACCATCACATCAGTTCAACTCTGCTACTATCAGTTTCTCCTACAGGGAAAGTAGAACTTCTAAGTTGACAGACTTTTTAAACAAAACTTTTATACACAAGCTGTAGAGCAATAATCCCTTGTGCATATGAAGTATACATAATTGCTTCTCCGTGTTCAGAATCTACAGCTGGCCTCTTTCCCCACAAGCGGATAAATCATCTGTTCCCGCCAAAGCTTAAGAATCCTGGCATGCTAACAAATTGTAAAAGAAGATCATCAAACTCAAGATGCTGGCTATAGAAGTCATTTGCCTCTTTCATCATATCTCATTTTTAAAACCTTCCCCGTGTAATGAAAAGGCTTTCCCTCTCCTCCCTCGGCCATTTATAATTTCCCGTCAGTGCCAAAAATATGCTCCTCTGATGCATTTAGCTGGTTTTGTAAGAGTGCTGAGGAGGAGTCCCCCCCCCCCCAAAAAAAAATGTTTGTTGCAGCATTTGAGTTTATCAGCCTCTCAAGGGAAAGGAAGTTTGCTGCAAGATGACACCAAAAATGTAAAACTGGTGTGCAGCTTTCAAGGAAATGAAGACACCCTCCCTCTCGTGGGATATGTTAAGATAATTGTGCTCCTAGAACTATTTGCATTTTTGATGGATTTATAGACTATCCCTGCCACACTGCAACCTGGACAAATGTGTTTGCCCCTGGGCTTCTCTTCAAATGCAGCTGGGTGCACATTGCTGAGGAGAAGGGAGCAAGTTCTCTCTCTCTCTCTCTCTCTCTCTCTCTCTCTCTCTTTTGGTAATTAATACAACTGAGCTGCCAATAAGAGCTGGAGGAAATTCCCTCACTGTTCACATTGTTTTCATCCTTGGCAAGCAGACATTTGGCCTTGTCTTCTGATTCTCTTCTCTATATTATGACTGTTTCCAGATGTTTTCTCTGGATGATTTGCCTGTAGACTTGTTTGCATTGGGGCAGCCACTTTGCTATTATCATCCACCTTTCCTCAGTAGAAGACCTTTAGAAATATTCAGACCATGAATGTCATACTTACATTCTTTTAAAAATATGAAATTGATGGGAATGAGGTTTTGGGTTTGGCTGATTGGGTGCGATTTTGACCCGGATGTTAAGTTTAATAATATTCAAAGTAATGCACATAATTGTTTTATGCATTATCTGTTTTGCATTTTTCCTCTGATAATCAGTGCTTAAATGTTTCAGTGGTAAATAATTCATTTCAGTATCTAAAGTCATGGATACCCCTTATGCTAAAATCCTTTATAGTCAATGGAAGAAAGAATATAACTATGCTTTTGAGGAGTACTGTATGTTGAACAGATGTTCTTAAGTGCCACAGAAGATTCTAAGTATCTGCGTGAAAAACATGCAGTTTGGAAATTCAACCCTGAAGTTTCTCATCTAGCATATGTTTGCCTGCTCTTTCATCGCAGACCTGTCTTTGAAGTTGATGATAAGAGCTCCTTAACATGGTATATTCAAATATACTCTAGAATAGTCTCTGCATATTGATAATATAGAGATGTGCATTTTGTACTGCTCATAAATTCCAGGAATCCCAATGGAAAGACCCAGACCTTACAAACACTTAAGCAGGACTCACATGGAGGAAAATCTAGCTGTAAGCTATGCCTATTTAAATGAAGCTGCACTGATGGTTGCTAGGAAGCATCCTTTTCAAACAGGAAGTTAAGCCTATCTAGGGCACCTAGAAGATTTGGTCTGGGTCTTCTACATGCCCTGGATAGGCTTACCTGCCTGCTGCAAAGTCTGGGTCCTATAGGCGGGACTCCCAGGAAGGAGAATTATGCATCTGCATTCTTAAAAAAATTCAAAATGAATTGAACACCCCTAACTAGTGTTACAACGGGATTGATATATTAGGATTTTTCTTTAGAACAGAAATGCACAGTTCTGTTGGATTCAGAGTCCAAATGTTTGTGATTCTTCATAGGCCAGAAAAACTGCTAAAGCCATCCAGAGTGGCCATTGTTGCTAAATGGCGCAATATAGAAATCAAATAAATAAATAAATCCCACAAACAGGAAAGCAGAAATAACTAGAGGTCCATTTGGGGGTTTGAAAATGAATATTTGAAAGTATTAAGGCATGCTAGCCATGTCTGACTCTAGGGGCAGTGTTCCTCTCCGTTTCCAAGCCAAAGAGCCAGTGTTGTGCAAATCTGTGGCCATGTGGCTGGCATGGCTGATTGCATTTCTGTGCACAGAATACAGTTAACCTTCCCACTTTTTATGGTGATATCTTTTTATCTACTTGCATTTAAATGATTTCAAACTGCTAAGTTGGAAGGAGCTTGGGTTAACAGTAGGAGCTTGCTCAGCTGCGTGGCACCCGGGATTTGAACCGCCGAGGTGCAGAGTTTGCATCCAACATTTCAGTGCTCTATCCTGCTGAGCCAACATGCCCCTGAAAGTATTAAACACTGCAGATAAACTTCTGATCTTTGTAATGGATGAATTGCCATTCCTGGAGGCTTCCAGATATCAGCTCGCCTTTCTTTTGCAGGAGAAGGACAGTAATTCCTTTAAAAATATAGAAAGAGATAAATGAACATTTTAAGAGGAGATTTTTTGCTGTTCACCTGCTGTTCACAGCTACTTATTTCTCTGATCAGCTCCTTGATATCATCCTAATGAAACTGAGACGTTTTAAAAAGATTTCCTTAGTGACTTAGGCTGCTATCTCACCTGAGGGAAGATGCAGATATTGTGAATGTCCGGCTTTTCTTCTTTCTTGGTCACATGACCGAAGATGTGGGCCTGAAGGCCAGCTGATCAGCACTGGGGGGAGGTGAAATTTTTTTTAAAGTGCCAACCAGCCCCAGGACAAGCTAGTTGGGGATAGGGGGAAAACAAACAAACCAGAAAACTGGATCATATGCGAGGTCCCACAGACTTATGGCTCACATTTTTTACTGGAGCAAAAAATTCCCAACTTCTCCAGTAGGTCATGGAAAGCTCACTAGAGGGGGCATAACCAGTTTTTGTTTAAGGCCAGTGGCTGTGGGGAAAATATTTTTGTAAACGCTTTATCTTGAAATTTAATCAGCACTTTAAAGGATGTGTGATAGAGCCCGTAGAGAGATTTGCTTAGTCACTCTCTAATCAATATGAAAGTGCGATAGCATCACACAATGTGCTATGTCTGTTTTCTTGGGAATATTTTAAAACCAAATTAAAATGAAGCAAAGCACTGGCTTGGCTATGCATAGGCTCCCTAATGGCTTTGTATTTCTCTGCCTGATGATGTCACAAAGTTAAATCAGAATTTGATGATAGACATGGCTTCAGTTGTAAGAAAAGGTTCTTTTAAAAAAAATCTGAACCAAGGTTTATCTGTTTGTCCCACGCATTACAGTTTTTTAAAGTACTATACCTCTGGATTTCTCTGTCTAAATGATTTTGATGTGACATCCATGGTTCTGTCTCCATTCTTTTATTGTTTTCAGAACACTTGGTTTTGTATTTTTTATTTTATATTCAGAAATATGCATTCGAAGGATGTCATTTGAATAAAATGACAGTCATTTGATTAAAGAAAGAAAGAAGCAACTCATCAAACAGTATGAAAATACTGTATGTTGCTAGAGTATTTGCTTGCAAATCTGATTAGCAAGATCAGAACTTTCCACTTCCTGGACTGAAACTTCCAGCACAATCCTTGCCAAGATGGAGGAGGGTGAATGGAGCTGACAGTAAACCAGCTGGAACTATGCTTCACCCAACTCTGTGAGGGGTGTTATTTAAAACTACCCTCAGTTTGACCCATGCTTTACTGTGTTTCTGGGCTGGAGGAGATGTGGCTCTGATAATGTCTGTCTTCCCTCACTCTGACCTTTCTCTGCTTCTTTTGTCTGATTTGCTGATAGATTGTTCTGCTGACAGATTTCTAAGATCTGCCAGCAGAAGAGTGCTCTACCATAGTAATTCATAATAAGGGAATGTCTGTACACACCTACTGCCTGTCCCCCAAAGCCATGACATCTTTGGGTTAGGAGTGAACTCCTATTATATGTGGCCTTTTTACATGCTGTGTTTTTGATACCATTTGGTTTGTATCAAATTGGCTTTGTGAGTTTTTGGATTTTTTCTGAATCTACTGTTAACATGAAATATTAGATAATGTGCTCTGATGCCAGCACAAGAAGCATCTTTGAACAATGAGCAATATAACAAACTACATTTGTTTCAGTTCAACTGAAAGATATAACACACTTGAAAGGAAAGATTGGTATGCTTTGAGTATAGTAATGGTAGGCGCTTTATACCTATTGTGCCATTAGACCGAATGAAGAACTGCACTCATTTACGATTTTGATTCAGGCTTAAATGAGTTTGTACATTTTCTCAGACCAGAAGAGGGCAACATTAAACCACAGATGAACACTACACTATCAAAAGAGTAGCCATAGATTTATTAATTTAACAATTTATCAATGTAAACAACTTCATTCATTAACATTTTACTTCCAATACTGGAAAGTAATATTATGTTAGCAGCCAAATGACTTTCTGTGTTCATTCTTATTCATGCTTAATATTTCAGTAATTCCAAATTGCCTGTGTTAATTAAAAATATTACTTTGTAGAGAACCAGGGAAACCTAAATAACTGGAGAAAGTGTCATTTTCTAACTGGAAATTAGGTATGGGGGGAAAATACACAAGCATATTTTACACTGAGAAACACTGAACAAAAAGTGTTCTGCTTATATACTGCCCAATACCACTTCAAGTAGTCTCTGGGCGGTTTACAGTTTTAATTACAGTGTGCAGGCTACACATTGCCCCCCCCCAGCAAGCTGGGTACTCATTTTACTGACCTTGGAAGGATGGAAGGCTGAGTGAATCTTGAACCTGCTACCTGGGATTGAACCCCAGGTCGTGAGCACAGTTTTACCTGCAGTACAGGCATTTAACCACTGTGCCATGGGGCTCCAACAAGTTACATATGAGACAGCAAGGTTATTGTTGCTTATTTTATGTGGGAAATCTAGGTTTTAAAATCAACATATCATAGTTGTTTTTCTCTACTTAGTATCTACTGTGTGTATGTGTGTGTGTTGTGTCATTACAGTTGTGACCGATTCTTTGTGACCCCATGTCCATGGAGTTTTCTTGGCAGAAATACTGGAGTGGTTTGCCAGTTCCTACTCCAGGCGCCTACAGCACCTGGTATTCCCTGGTGGTCTCCCATCCAAGTACTAACCAGGGCCGACCCTGCTTAGCTTACAAAATCAGGCGAGATCAGATGTGCTTGTGGCATCTAGGCAGCTAGATAATAAACATTACCAAAACAGGCTATTCCCATCATCTGGAAAAACGAGGTCACACCTCAGACAGCAGACGGTGGTTGTCATAGAGGATCAGCAAATTACGTCTTTACTTTGTTAGTATTGTACTTAAACTGCTGGGGACAGGAAAAGCACCTGCAAGATTTTCTGCTTCATGGGCCCAAATAACTTGGCAGGCCTTTCATATAACGGACCTTTGAGTGGAGCTAAACAGCGACCTGCTGCTCTATCTCAAGCTGCAAAATTGCTTGGGCTGCTCTGTTATTGTTTAACCTGCAATATTGCAAATCCATGTATGTCTACTCAGAAGTTAGTCTCTTTGAATGAATTATGGCTTACTCAAAGGTAAATGGATTTAATCCGTGGTGTAAACATCTGGCTGCAAAGCCAGAGCCTCGAAGTTTTATTCCCTATTAACTCAGGCGCTGAGTTTGAGGACCCATGGGGTCCCTTACATCTCTTCAGTTCTTTTATTGCATTATGACTCTACTGAAGTCAAAATATATTAAGAAACTGAACTGGTCCTTATCCCGCTATCTTTTTTATTCCCCATTATCTTTCTATATTTGAATACAAATCTTAATATTTGAATACATATTATTTCATTCTTGAAACTGAACAGAGACACTTCACTTCAGCGATGCAGTCTCCAAAATCTGTCAGTTACAATCATTTATGCATAAAGATGCAGTCTTCTCTAATAGCATTGATATTAGGATAAATATTTGTAGATCTCTCTTTAACCCCTCCACCTTTTTTGGTTTACGTAAAGGCCCAGAATGGAAAAGTTTCAGACTGATTGTTTGAGATATAAATGCCTGTATGTGTGAAACAGAGATAACGACACTTTGAAATTACAAAGAACCTGATGCTTTCTGAAATATCTTCTGAAGAACTCCAGGAAATTGTCAGTTGTGAAATGAATGGTTTTTGGGGGTTGAAATATTAAAACATGTTCTATGACCTTTCATGAACACTGTGACAAAAAGCAGGGTTGTTTTCTAGGAAAGTAAACTATTGACAAGGAAGGAAATCCATTCTCTGATTTTTTTAAAAACAATGCCAAAAAAAAAATTGTAACAGAAGACAAATAGTCTTTGCTTAAATAAACCAGATACCTGGAATGAAACAATTTAGTAACTGAACTCATAAGAACATAAGAACATAAGAAGAGCCATGCTGGATCAGGCCAACGGCCCATCTAGTCCAGCTTCCTGTATCTCACAGAGGCCCCATCAGATGTGTCTGGGAGCACATGAGACTAGATATCTCTCTCCTGATACTACTCCCCTGCATCTGGCCCTTGAAGCACCCTGGTTTTAAGCCTGGACATTACACAACTCCATCATGGTTTGTAACCTGTGATGGAGTTTTCCTCCAGGAAACTGTCCAATCCCCTTTTGAAGGCATCCAGGCCAGATGCCATCACCACATCCTGTGGCAGGGAGTTCCATAGACTAACAACGCGCTGGGTGAAAAAATATTTTCTTTTGTCAGTTCTTACTCTCCCAGCCCTCAATATGAGTGCGTGTCTCCTAGTTTTGGTATTTTGGGAGAGGGAGAAGAGCTTCCCTCTATCCACTTTACTCATACCCTGCATTATTTTGTATGTCTCAATCATATCCCCCTTCAGGCGCCTTTTTTCCAGACTAAAGAGGCCCAAATGTTTTAGCCTTTCCTCATAAGGGAGGTGCCCCAGGCCAGTAATCATTTTAGTTGCTCTCTTTTGCACCTTTTCCAGTTCCACTATGTCTTTCTTGAGATGCGGTGACCAGAATTGTACACAATACTCCAGGTGCGGCCTTACTATCATGTTGCTTAGCATAGTACATTGCAGTTGTTGTGTGCCATCAAATCACCTCCAGTTTATGGTGACCCTGTGAAGCAATCTCTAACGTGTCCTGTCCTCAACTGTCCTGTTCAGTTCCTGTAAACCGAAGGCTGTTGGTTCCTTTAAGGAGTCAGTCTATCTTGTATTTGGTCTTTCTCTTTTCCTGCCGACTCATTGAGTCCCATTGAGTCAATGGGGATTTGGTTAAATCCTCTATAGGTTCCATTCATTTAGTGGGCTTCAAGTTCTGACATATTACTCTAAGCAATAGGAATTCAGCCAGTGATTTTTTTTGAAGCAGTCTCTAAACAAAAAAGTTTAAGCGTCTCATTATGAGTAAACTATAAAATGGAGGACTTGCCACTAGCTTTCCTTAGATGGAGGAAACTGTTTAGATGAGCAGCAAGAAAGGAGGTCCTGTTGCCATGACTCAACTTCCAGATAAGCTTCATGCCCTTTTGCCAAGAGCAGTATTTACAAGGTTTTCAATGTCCAGGGTTCTTATTTCCTGATCTTAGCACATTTATTTGTCTTTTTAATCCACAGCTCTCTCTAGCTGATTTACCTCCCGACCTTCTGTTTGGTTTTCTTCCCAACTTGCTAAATATTCTGCTTGTTTGTTTGATTGATTGCAGCTGCTTCCTTGCCAGATTGGTAGTTTCCCATAATATAGGGCTCGAGAATATGTAGACATCTAGATGTTGTTGGATTGCAGCTGCAGTTACCCAGAATAGTCAGTGGAGAGAAACAAGGAGAGTTGCTTTTCAACCACAATCGGATAACATTATCCCCAACTCTGCATCAGTTTGGAACTAAGATATGGAAACTCTGCCATATCTTACTTATAAAATCTTTTCCTGTCCATGAACCACCTGGGACATTGCATCAGATCAGTTAATTACTGGAAGGCGGTAGAACTTGAAACAGATGCCCTCTACTTTTAAGCCTGACATAATATTCGGATGCTAGGATTGTATGCAAGAGGAGAGTTCGGTCATTTGGAAGAATTGGTGCATTTTCAAAAGAATTAATTGGCAACTACAGGATTATAGCGAATCCCCTTGGTTTTGAGAGCTTATTTTCAGAGAAATGTGTTGAGATTAAGAATCACATAACAGCTCGGTAGTGAGTAGGGATTGTGATTGAATACTCCAATGTTTTAGTCAGAAAAACTAACTGAGGTGAACTCCTAGTAAGAACTAAGTGCATGGTTTGCACTTGTAGCTGTTTTTAAAAAAAGATGGTTGCTGCTATTTCAGACTGTTAAAACTAGTCTTACATTCAAAAAAAAAATAGTCTCATTGTGCTCACCCTTCTCTCTCTTCCTCCATTGTGGCTAAGAGGTAGACAGGAAAAGTGATGGAGGTTCCTTCATGACAGGCAGTTGGACTAGATGGCCCTTGAGGTCTCTTCCAACTCTATGATTCTATGGTTTAACATGTCCTGCTTCAAACGTACTGTGAGTCAAATTATACCTCAAAGAGAACATGTCATCAGAAGAAGGGATACTTTAAATGCAGAAAGCACCTGATTTCCAAAGAAGAAATTTTGCATATCTCCTGTAGCTGTAAATCATCTCATACTGCTTTTTAATTTGTTTTTATGTGATATATCTCCAACATAAAGAACCATCAAAATCATATCTCAGAGTAACGTGATTTCAAGTAGATCTATCAGTAGTCTTCAGTGTATTGCTCATCCTTGCAGAGATTTCTTAATTTGCAGCAATTAACTTCTAAAAGTTATGCTCTACTGTTTGCATAACTGTACAACAGGATTTCAGCCAATGTGTACTTAATAGCTGAACATCTAACATAAACTGAACTCCCTTTGAAATGTTTAGACACAAATATATATTACTGTACTCATCCTCTCTGGCATTTAGAAGAATGGCACAGGGAATGTGTTTGATGTTAGAGGACACTAGTTTATAAAACAGGATCACCTGGGAGCAATTTAACATTAATTTGTAATTGTCAGTATTGATCTGCCTTCCCCGCCCTGTGTTAAAAGGAAAGAGTGACTCCAGTACTCACCATTACCTTTATGTTTTTTTAAAGAACTTCAGATTTTTGTACTGAAGAGACCTCATGTGTCTGATCTCTGGCCATCAAAGCCTCTAACTTTAATTAAAAATCTTTTCCATATGAATCAGGTAATCACAGGAAAATGAGTCTTATGGCATCCTCTATATTGGAAGAAGTGTTTATCTCTGCATAGCTAACTAGGCCCAGTGCTTGCTTCGCTTCCAAAAATTGACCAAGAGGCTACTACTTGTAATTTTTTAAATGACTCTTATTCTGGAGTTTACCTGTGTCATGCCGGTTCAGGTAGTTAAAGTGGTGCTTTAAATCAAAGGCTAATTTTGTAGTTTGTTTGCATTAATCTCAGTTCCCAGAAAGGAGGCTAGTGGCTGCAGAGTCAGAGAGGTTGGGATTTCAGTTCCCAATGGTACTTCCTTATCAGGAGATGGATTGGATGATCCATATGATCTCTTCCAGCTCCACAGTTCTAAAATGATGATGATGATGATGATGAGGAGGAGGAGGAGGAGGAGGAGGAGGAGGAGGAGAGTCTTGATTAGAGATGGGCACGACCAGAAAAAAATGACGTTTCGAGTTGTCGTTTGTCGGAAACGGTCCGTTTCAGGTCGTTTCCGTTTGTCGCAAACATTTTCAAAAATTTGTCATTTCCATTTGTCGTTTGTCGTTTGTCATTTGGGGTTGGGGTTGGGGTAAGTGGGCTCTGACCCACTAAGAAGGGAAGCGTTTAGCGATTAGCGCGTACCACACATGATCTTAGGGTTGGGGTAAGTGGCGGAGGCACCTCTCTGGGTGCCTCTGACTCACTAAGAAGGGAAGCGTACTGGCGTACAGGTTAGGGGTAGGGGTAGGGGTAGGGGTAGTGGTCTCTGGGAGGCACCTCTCTGGATGCCTCTACTCTGACCCACTAAGAAGGAGAGTGTACTGGCATACAGGTTATGCTTAGGGTTGGGGTTAGGGTAAGGGCTAGGCTTAGGGTTACGGTTAGGATTAGGGTGGGTTAGTGGGCTGCACCTCTGGGTGCCTCTGACCCACTAAGAAGGACAGTGTACTGGCATATGGGTTAGGGTTAGGGTTAGGGTTAGGGTTAGGGTTAGTCGGCTTTTTATGCCCTCTGGCACATCCAGAAGTCTTAGTCAAAACCTGGCCATGCGTTTGGTGGAATGGGTCAAAAAAATTGTATGGTCCCATCCCATGGCCAGCCCATCATTGCGCATGCGCAGGTGTAAAAAAATAAAAATAAAAATAAAAATAAAATAAAATAAAATCAATGGAGACGTTTTATTGCAAGAAAAACCCACTGCTGCTACTATAAAAATTCAGGCAGTTAAAATACCTTATTTTCACATGTTTCTGTTGTGCTTTAGTTGGTTTTTGGACCAACTGACGATCCGGCCGACTCCCTGGTCAAACGGTGGTTTGAGGAGGTGACTGGGGTAGTGGACCGGATCGCCCCCAAGCGCCTGATCCGATGCCGAGCCCGCCCGTCTCCTTGGTTCACTGAGGAGCTGCAGGCGATGAAGCAAGAGCGGAGAAGGCTAGAGAGCAGATGGCGGAATGCTCGGACGGCTCAGAACCTGGCTGCGGTGAAGGCGTTGACCGGTCGCTATTCCCATGCGATAAGGGCGGCTAGGAGATCTGCTGCCGCCCTGAGAATTGGTGAGGCCTCGAATCACCAAGCGGAATTGTTCCGGGTGGTCCGAGACCTCACCAATCCCGGTCCGCCAGGGCCTCCTCCTAGTGATTTCACTAGTGAGTCGTTTGCAGCCCTTTTTAAATCCAAGATAGAGGCCATCCGTTCCGAGCTGGACGCCGGTTGCGCTGATCTGGGGCTCGCCATGGCCAGTGTCGGGCCGCCTCGGTCGCCCCGGTTGGTGGAGTTTGGGCCTGTTACACCTGTGGATGCCTCCAGGGCGCTGGGACACTGCAGGCCTGCGGCTTCTCCGTTCGACCCTTGCCCTTCCTGGTTGATCAAGACCGCAGGGGGGAGCATGCCGAAATGGGCTTCACTGATCGCCTCAGCCTCCTTCAGAGACGGGATTTTTCCCAGTCTTCTGAAGGAGACGGTGGTGAAGCCCATTATTAAAAGACCCGGCTTGGCTGTGGACGATTTGGCCAACTATCGTCCTATAGCCAATGTTCCCTTTTTGGGCAAGGTGATTGAGCGAGTCGCCGCCCTGCGTCTCTAGTCGTTCCTGGAGGAGAACCATGTCCTGGATCCCTTCCAGTCCGGGTTCAGGCCGCGTCATGGGACTGAGACGGCTCTGGTCGCGCTGCACGATGATCTGTTGAGGAGGGCCGACAGGGGTTGCTCTACCCTGCTGGTCCTTCTCGACCTGTCAGCGGCTTTTGATACCGTCGACCACGGTATCCTGCTGGAGCGGCTCTTGGAGGTTGGGATTGGGGGCCAGGCCTTGTGCTGGCTCCGGTCCTTCCTTGAGGGCCGCACCCAGCGAGTGAGCTTGGGGGGTGAGCTGTCGGCTCCCTGGACACTCTCTTGTGGGGTGCCTCAGGGGTCGTCCCTCTCCCCAATGCTCTTTAACATCTATATGAAGCCGCTGGCTGAGATCATCCGGAGTTATGGAGTCTGCTGTCATCAGTACGCTGATGACACGCAGCTCTATCTCTCCTTTTCCACCTGTGCAGTGGAGGCCGTTCGGACCCTTGATCGTTGCCTGGCTGCGGTTCTGGACTGGACCAGGACTCACAGACTCAAGCTCAACCCTGGCAAGACCGAGGTTATGTTCTTCGGGGGCACCTCGGAGGGGTACTGTGGCCCTCTTCCCAGTCTGGGCGGGTCCGCCCTCCAGCTGGCGCAAAGAGTGAGAAATCTGGGCGTCGTCCTGGACCCGGATCTGACCCTGGAATCTCAGGTGTCAGCCGTGGTCAGGTCGGCCTTTTACCATCTAAGGCTTATCGCCCAGATTCGCCCGTACCTCGATGAGAGCTCCTTGAGGACTGTGGTACAGGCACTGGTCATCTCGAGGCTAGATTATTGCAACGCTCTCTACATGGGGCTCCCCTTGAGCCTTGTTCGGCGACTGCAGCGGGTCCAGAATGCGGCGGCCAGGTTGGTGGTGGGCGCGCACCGATATGACCGCGTCACCCCTATCCTGTCCCGCCTGCACTGGTTACCCGTTGCCTCCCGAATAAGGTTCAAGGTGTTGGTTTTGGTTTACAAAACCCTCCATGGCTTGGCCCCTGCCTATTTGGTGGAGCGTCTCCCCCGACAACTAGATCTGGCCCGACCCACCCGTTCCTCGGTGGCCCTCTCGCTGCGGACTGTCACTCCGAGGGAGGCCCGTAAAGTGAGCACTCGCACCCGGGCCTTCTCGGTAGTGGCACCTACCATCTGGAACAAGCTTCCCAGCGAATTACGGCTCGCTCCCTCGCTGGCGGCGTTCAAGAAAAATCTTAAGACCTTCCTCTTTCGGGACGCCTTCGGCGATGTCTAGGGACCCAATTTTGATTTTGACTTTGTTTTTTGATTTTTTTTTATTTTATTTTTTTTTATCCGCCAATTGATTCTTGGATTCTATAGTTTTAGCTGTTTATTGATTTTATTTGCTGTGTTTTTTTTATTGCTGTAAACCGCCCTGAGTCCTCTTTGTGGGAAATAGGGCGGTATATAAATGTGAATATAAATATAAATAAATAAATAAATACCATGATTTAAAAGTAAATATTGTGGTCGACATTTTGGATCCCCCCCACCGCATGGCATAGAGAGAAAGCCCAGGAAAGGAGGGGGGAGGCCGGGGACCCCCGCCCAGAAAATACCCCTCTGGTAGGTGCCCTCACTCAGGCAGGCATATTTTCACCTGCCTTTTTGGCCGGGAATCAGGTTGTTGTTGTTTTTTAACTTTTAAAAACTTTTTTTCTGTGCTGCTTGTTGGCAATGGCATCGCGCGAGCCCGCGATGCCATGAACGACAATGACAAACCCGACCAAATTTTTCTTTTTTCGGGTCGGGTTCGAGCTGGAGCGGAGTAATTCCCGTTACCGTTCTCATTACATCACGATAACAATATTTGAAAACGGAAACGAGAATTTCGCTGCTCCATACCCATGTCTAGTCTTGATGGCACACAATGCACACAAACGCACCAAGACCAAGTCCTTGGTCTGATCAGTACACAGATGAGAAAAATGCCTATGAAATCAATTCATGGATGCTAAAGGAAGTTAAGACAATAGATACCAATACAAGCAAATAACTGAAAAACAATTGGTCATTATGATAACTGCAATAGGTTGGTCTTCTTCAATATTTGCTATATTTAAAAATTAAAAACTATAGGATTTTATTAATACTGTGAAAACCTTGTTTGTAAATGTTGTTGCATTTTTCTGAATCCTCTCTGTATTTGTTTCCCAGACATTTTCTGAATCCTGTCTGTATTTTTATTTGTTTATGTTTTTTTACTCTTCCCTTTAATATCCATTAACAGATATGACGAAGGATATCTATGAAATTACACAAGGAGAGATTTCTTACTTGCTTCCTGCACAGAGGCTGCGGATATTATCCAACCAGCCGTCTTTCACACATTGAGTGTTTGCTCTATGGAAGCTGCAAAAAGATCTGACATACAGTGTTTTAAATTGTTTTCATAGTGCTCTCACTTTCACCATTTGCATCCTCCAAAAAACTGAATAAAGATTATACAGCGGACCCTTGTATAACAAACAGCTTGTATAACATAAAATTTGTACAACATAAAAAATTCTGGAGTAGGGGAAATTTGCTTAACAGAATCGCCTATGGGTACAATTCGTACAACATAAAAATGGGATTACACCGTTTTCAATGCATTCCTATGCGAATTTGTATAAAGGAAAATTTGCTTAACATAATTTCATTTGGAACAAATTAATTCCTTTATACAAGGTACCACTGTATTTCAAAATAATGCATACATTTGTTCACATGTCACTGGAGTCAGATTGTTGTATTATCCTGATAGAGTGTTGGGGTGTTTTTCTTTTTATCTAGATTCCCCCCTCAACACCACATTTATACAAAGACTACAGGCAAAGCTTCAGGCTGGTGGTATAAAACACTTCAACTTTTGCCAGGGAACTAATGGGCAGATTATTAAGGTGTGAGGTTACAGATGCAGAGTTATGACTCACTCATCCCTACATGGACTTTATATGTATAAGAGTTAGAAACTTGGCTTGAGACAAAAGGAGAAAAGAAAAGCAAAGAAAGAAAGAAAGAAAGAAAGAAAGAAAGAAAGAAAGAAAGAAAGAAAGAAAGAAAGAAAGAAAGAAAGAAATGCAACTATTTGTGCAATGTAGGTATTTTTTTAAAAATCTGTTCTTAAAGTTTTATTTCACATAAGAAATTTGCCAAAGAGCTTCAGATTTCCTCTAAGCACATGTGCAGGAATCTTGAAATCAATAATTAATATATAGCTTGAAAGTCAGTGCAACACTGAAGAAGAACACAGCTGTTGTAAACTGTACCTTAATGTTGATTATATTGACCTCTTTCTGCAGCTGAATTTGTGCTTCTTTGCCTCCTGGAAGGCTGACTTGAAGGCAAGAGGACCAGGTTGGACACACATGTTGCCTTTCCAATCAGAAAAAAAAATCTAGGAGGAGGACCATAGCTGTGCTGCTCTGACTCCCACTCCAGACACAAGCTATCACTCCATTACACAATATCGGTGTGAGCAGCAAGATTAATCATAGCTAAAATTGAAGTCTGAGGCATCAATCTAATATTGTGAAACCTCCTCATGAGGTAGCCAAAGTACTGGAGCCTTAGCTTCAAAATCTCTCCTTCCAGTGAACATTTGGGGTTGATTTCTTTCAGGATGGATAGTTTTGATCTCCTTGCAGTCCAGGGGACTCTCAAGACTCTCCTCCAGCACCACTGCTCAAAAGCTGTAATTAAAACTGTAAACTGCCCAGAGACTACTTGAAGTGGTACGGGGCTTTATATAAGCAGAACACTTTTGCTTTGCTTTATTTCAGTAAGTCAACTCAAAAGGTGAAACTAATATGTCAGATAGAGTCATTACATGCAAATCAAGATATGTCAAGCCTTACTTTGGTATAATTGTGATGATTATGGTGTACAGTTTATAAAAACCCAAATTCACAATATCAGAAAATTAGACTATTACATGACATCAATAACACAAGAATTGGAAATAGAACAATATGAGACCTTTGAAAAGTATAAGCATGCATATGTACTCAGTACTTGGTTTGGGCCCCTTTTGCAGCAAGTACTGCCTCAATTCAGCATGGCATGGATGCTATCAACCTGTGGAACTGCTGAGTTATTATGGAAGACCAGGATGCTTTAATAGTGGCCTTCAGCTCCACTGCATTGTTCAGTCTCATGTCCCTCATGTTTCTCTTGGCAATGCTCACAGATTCTCTATGGGGTTCAGGTCAGGCAAGTTTGCCTGCCAATCAAGCACAGTAATCCCATGGTCATAGAACCAGGTTTTGGTACATTTGGCAGTGTGGGAAGGTGCCAAGTCCTGCTGGAAAATGAAGTCAGCATCCCCATAAAGTTTGTCTGCAGAAGGAAGCATGAAGTGCTCCAAAATCTCGTGGTAGATGACTGCATTGACCCTGGACTTAATGAAGCACAGTGAACCAACATGAGCAGATGACATGGCTCCCCAACACAGATTGTGGAAACTTCATGCTGGATGATGAGCATTGTGCATTGTGTGCTTCTCCATTCTTCCTCCAAACTCTGGATCCTTGGTTCCCAAATGAGTTGCAAAAGTTGATTCCATCAGAAAAGAAGACTTTGGACCACTGAGGAACAGTGTTCCGGAGTGGCTTGACAAGAGGAATATGACATTTGAAGCTCATGTCCAGGATCCGTCTGTGTGTGGTGGCTCTTGATGCACTAACTCCATCTTCCATCCACTCCTTGTGAAAGTCCCCAACACTTTTGAATGGCCCTTGCCCGACAACCCTCTAAAGGCCTTCCACATAACTTTCTATTGATGTGTTTCGATACAGGACTTTGGGAACATCCAGCGTCTTTTGTAGTCTGTACCTTTAGGGGCTTTCCCTCCTTATGGAGGGCGTCAATGATGGTTTTCTGTACCATTGTCAGGTCAGCAGTCTTTCACATGATTGTGATTCCTACTGAACCAACAGGAGAGATCATTTAAAGGCTCAGGAAACCTTTGCAGGTGTTATGGATTTATTAGCTGATTACAGTGGGGCACTTTGACCCTAGATTATTGAATCTTTTCATACTATTCTGATTTTCTGAGATTGCGAATTTGGGGTTTTCAAAAGCTGTACACTTCCACTAACCTCCAACTGTGACGGGATAGGGTGAAAACTGCTTCTGAACCAAGGAGAATGGGATTAGTGAAAACTCATTGCTGCCACTCCTGGCCAATCTGAGTAGCAGTCAAAATTTCCCATCTGGCCCTGACACAACCAGCTAATCTCATTCTTCTGATAGGGTGGGTGTGAGGGTTGGGATGGCAAAGTAGCCCCTTCCAGCACATATTGGCTGGTCAGAGTGGCTGTTGTTAAAAAAAAATAATCAATTTTATTAAAATCTACCTACTTGCCCTGCACCTCTCCAAATGCCTGCTAAGCTTCAATTCTAGCCTTTGCAAAGCCACTCCACTTCCTGGAAACCCTGTACTGCACATGTTCAGTGTTATATTTCTGTTTCTCCAATTTGAAAGGATATTTTGAGGACGAATATTTCAGCCTCTAAAGCCTCCATAGTCTCCTTTCCCCCCAAATACCTGTAAAGGAAAAGTTTCAATATAAGCAAGATTGTTCTTTTTAATGTGTGTAAGCTATTTTAAATCTCCAGATACCCAGTGTAATCTAATAGATAGAGTAATGGATTAGGACTCAGGAAGCCAGTTTTCAAATCTCCACTCAGCTACACAAGCTCACTAGGGTTGTAGAACTGGTAAAACCACTCCTTAAATATCTTATTTACCTTGAAAACCCTACCATGATTGCTATAAGTGGGTTCTGGCTTACTAGCACATAACAATATTTTAAATTTGGTAAATCATGGGGCTATCTATTTCTGAATAGGAGGTAAAGCAGATTTAAAGGTCAGAAAACCCTTCACCTAACCTTTACCAAATTTGGCACAGAGAAAGAGACAAGCACTTTGCCAAATGTGGTTTTGATCTGAAGCAGAATTTAAAAGATAGATTTTTATTTGGGTTGCTCCCATTTTTAGAATTTTCTAATAGAATCTTGATTTGCTCTATCTCACAGCATTAAAGGTGGAACTCCCATATGCCTCTAAGTTACATTTGTATGCAGTGGTTCAGAGGCAATATTCAGAAATAAAAGAATTTAGGTAGGATTGTCAGTTATTTTGATGTTCATACCGGCTCTTAGAATTTGGCCAAGAAAACTCAGATAACTTGATTCTGCTGAGCTACCACCCCTGGTCTGGTTTTCAGATTTTTCCTGACATTTTTGTAAATCACCTGCTTATAGACCCAAATTTATTTTTGATGTTCACTTGGTGTAGAGAATATTGCTCACTCTCCTTTTAACAAAGCACTCTCTCAACAGATTCTGGACGAAAAAGGAGTGGAGCTGAAGTAGCATTAAAGTTAATGCCCCCATAATGTCTGTTTATCTCACACACCACTCAACATTTGCTCCAAGTGTTCACTCCACAACATCATATGGGTGCAACATCTGTGATGTCACAGGCCCTGAAATCATCTAGCAACCACAGTTCTGAGCTTAAGGGCGGGAAGGCAGACATTTGTTAACATAACAATAAACTGGATTGAGTATGTAACACAAGTGGAAGGAAGAAAAGGGAACAATATATTTGAGAACATCTATTCTTTTTTTTCACATTTGCAAGTGTTAGTGAAAGGATGTGAATGCCTGTTAAATAAATCAAGCTTCTAAAGGTCAGGGTTATCAGTGTTTCCTTAAGTGCTAAACAAGTTGTCCTTTCCCCCATTAGTATAAAATACCTGGTTATTTGCATTGAATATTGTCCAGCAAAAGGCCTTTCCTGTCCCTAAGTATTTGTCAGTTCCATATATATATTGTACATCTTTCCATAAAATGAACGATGAAAAACTCTTTCCTGAATGACATGGTAATGTTGTATCCCAGAAATACCTCATGATGGAACCAAGGGAACTAACTCAGTGGGTGGTCAAACTAAGCCAGATGGCTTTTTATTCTGATGGCTTAAGTATCCACGTCTCAAGCCAAGTTGCAAAAATGAAAGGCCAGTAACCAGATGAAAGCTATTACCATTGGTTGCCACAACTTTCCAAAATGTTCACATTTGTTTCTCCCCAGTAGAACTTCATATACATTGCATGTGATCCACCTGAAGACTTCTCTACACCGTGGTCTTGTCTCCAGTTCTTCTGTGGTTGTCTGAGTTGTCCACATTTATTTATTTATTTATTTATTTATTTATTTATTTATTTATTTATTTATTTATTT
>JAHTLZ010000379.1:37707796-37724582 GCA_023846285.1 Phrynocephalus versicolor | reverse complement strand
CATAATTAATGGAAAAAGCTATAGGAATTGAAGTCAAAAACGTCAGGTGAGCCAAGTATTCTCCGGGTGTAGGAAATGATTCAACTTTGTCAGGGTCATGCAGTAGGTACTAGACATGGGCACGACTTGGCGAAATTCTTGTTTCCGTTTCCATTCCTCGTTTCCATTACGTAACGGAAACTGTAACGACAATTACTCCGCCAGAACTCGAACTCGAACCGATAAAAGAAAAATTGGGTCTGATTTGTCGTTGTCATTCATGGCATTGCAGCGATCGCACAATGCCAAGCGGCACAGAAAAAAAGTTTTAAAAATAAAATAAAACCCCCCGATTCCCGGCCAAAAAACCAGGCAAAAATATGCCTACCTGAGTAAGGGCACCTACCAGAGGGGTGGTTTCTGGGGGGGGGGTCTCCGGCCTCCCCCCTCTCCTGTCCTGGGCTGCTCTGGTGGGGGGCATCCCCGTCATCTCGCCAACTCGCCATGCCATGCAGTGGGGGCGGGGGATCCAAAATGGAGCAAACGCAATATTTATTTTGAAATCGTGGTCCAAAAACACACCAAAGCACCACAGAAACATGCGAAAATTAGCTATTTTAAAACTGCCAGAATTTTTACAGTAGCAGCAGTGGGTTTTTCTTGCAACAAAATGTCTCCATTGATTTTAGTTTAGTTTATTTTTATTTTTTTTTTACACCTGCACAATGATGGGCTGGCCATGGAGTGGACCATGCAAATTTTTGGAGCCATTCCACCAATCGCATGGCCACTTGGCCAGGTTTTGACTGAGACTTCTGGGATGTGCCAGTCGGGCATAAAAAGCCCACTAACCCTAGCCCAAACCCTAACCCTAACCCTAAGCCTAACCCATACGCCAGTACACTGTCCTTCTTAGTGGGTCAGAGAGGCACCCAGAGGTGCACCCCACTAACTCACCCTAACCTTACCCATAACCCGAAACCTAGCCCTTACACTAACCCTAACACTAAGCCAGATCTGTGTACTCGCATTGCACTACCCACGCAAGTACACTTCCCTTCTTAGTGAGCCAGAGGGCGCCCAGAGGGAGCCTTCCCAGCCCAAGTGCACAGTATACCAGTATGCTGTCCTTCAGTGAGTCAGAGTAGAGGCACCCAAAAGAAAGAGAGGTGCCTCTGCCACTGCAACTTAGTATGCATATCCAATTGGCTATGCGTACCCTTTTGTAGCGGGCCAGAAGAGGCACCCACCCCAGAGAGGTGCCTCCAGGAGCCCGCTACCCCGCCCCAAACCAGTACTAATGACAGATGAAAAAATGACAAACGAAACAACAAATTTTTGAAGAATTTCGCGACAAACGGAAACGAGCCGAAACGGGCCGGCTCTGACACACGACAACTCGAAATGTCATTTTTCCTGGTCGTGCCCATCTCTAGTAGGTACATTTCACTATAGACTGAAAAGTGTATTTCCTAGATCAAATTTTATGCATTTGTTGGTTTGCAGCAGAGATGGAGTGTGACAGATTCCATTGATAACACAAAAGCAGGTGTTTGGCATCCTAAAATGTGTTACTGCTCACTATTCCAGAATAGGAATGGGCAATTTGCAGGGACAGGCATCATCCCACCCTCGTGTCTGATTGGTCAAACACCATGGAGAAGCAAAAATGACATTACAGCCTGATTCCTCGTTGGAGCTCAGCTCCGTGCCAGCACAGAGAAATGTAAAACATTGCCTGCATGTGTGCCAGAGGCTTCAGAACACCACCTGAGCTCATGTGGGTCATTTCAGAACCTTCTGAAATGAATTGCCCATCCCTAGTCCAGAAGTTTCATATTCAATGCCAATTGTAGGACCTGTTGGTTCACTCTCCTTTCTTTCTGCACCTCTAAAGGGCTGTGGCTGCCTAGATGCCACAAGCACATCCAATCTCACCTGATTTTGGAAGCTAAGCAGGGTCGGCCCTGGTTAGTACTTGGATGGGAGACCACCAGGGAATACCAGATGCTGTAGGCACCTGGAGTAGGAACTGGCAAGCCATTCCAGTATTCCTGCCAAGAAAACTCAATGGACATGGTGTCATGAAGGGTCGGTCACGACTGTAACGACACAACACACACACACAAAGGGCTGTGAAACTGTCACTCAAAAGGTTTTATTATAATATTTGGTACTGTGTCCTAGCTTCAGTTGGCAAGTGTGTGTGTGTGTGTGTGTGTGTGTGTGTGTGTGTGTTGGCATATGCCTTACCCAAGGAATAACACAAATGAAAATAAAATTGCCATCTGTTTAAGCTTTGGGCTTATCGACATTTTTTTCAAACTTTTGGAACTATGAATTGCCTGTATTAATATACACATTGGCAGAATACATATTTTTGGTATAAACTAGAGATGGACACAATATGAAAAACGACATGCTGTTTTGTCATTTTGTATTCTTACAAAACAATTGGTAAAGTTACAAAATGGCAGACCATGTATCATCACGGAACAAAACAAACCACTTTTTCTCGTTTTGGAAACCAAACCGAGAAGCCACCAGATCTTGCTTCCAGCTGCGCACCACCACCCCACCTTTGGCTGGGTATCGGTGGGCGAAGGATATGTGGTGGTGGCTTCGATCCTAAAGCCAGAATCACAGCTGCCACCACCCCTCTTTCTCCAGGGTGTCTGTAGGCAAAGGAGGGATGGTGGCAGCTTTGATCCTGGCTTTCTGGTTCTGAGCCAGGTGAGGATCGACCTTGGGTATCAACAGGGGCATATGACTGCTATAGCATTTTCTGTTTTATATCCAATGGATACAACACATCATAAATATTGCTTGAAACTTATCTTTTCATCTAGATGTATATGTCAAGCAAGGGAATATTTGAAGTACTAAGATCATAACGTGAATCCTGTAGGGCTGATATCTGGATTGATTTCTAGGAAGCAGATGACTGTGTAAAGAACTATTCATTCATCCTCTCTTCTGATGTAGACAGATACTGAGAGTATGCACTATGGAGAGGATAACTCTTACTAAGCCATGCTGCCTAACAAAATGTATATTCTGTTATTTGACGTTTCACAGTCTCTGTTGTCAAAGCATACCTCTCACAATCACAGAAATCTACTAGTTTGAAATAGTTTATGCCTTAAGGCGTAAATATTTGGGTAAGTCTGCTGCTGATTGTTCACTGGATCGAAAGTCTGACCCGTACAGAAACCAGGATCAAACTGCTTGCACAAGGGTTGCCACTATGCAAGCTGTGATCTCCATGGGGAAAACTCACCCTGAATTTCTCAAAGCAATACTTGTGCAAGTGGTGTGTTGCTGTTTAACCATGTCAAAAGATTATTTGCTCATTGGAAGGTCAGTAAGCCATTGGCCATATGGTGCCTATGACATTGAAAATCTTCTGTATTTTACAATTTGTTTGTATTTCTGACAGGCCCATCTGAAAACTAAAAGGAAACAATAAAACTGGAGGAATACAGTTTTGGAAATAATTGTGGACATGGACATTGTCATCTGCTCCTTGATGGTGCAAACCTACAGATGTACCATTGAAGTAAGCTCCATTGAGATGATTGAGTTCAATCAGATCCTATTCCAGATAACCAGTTATAAGAATAGTCCCAGGTATACATGTGAAGAATTATATCCAAGGGCATACTGGCTGCTAGATGCCAAAGTGTAGGTGTGTGATTGTTTTCATGTCCTACTGCGCACATCTCATGAGTGTATTGCTGTGACTATATAAACAGAATGCTGGACTGGTAGCTAACCAGTTGGTACATAATAGAAAAATAAGGCAGTCATCAAGACAATAGCAAAGCAAAACAAAGAAAAAGAACAAAAGGGACCCTGAATTTTCATAAAACTTTTAATGTTAATTATATCCATCATTATTCTGCACTGCAGAAACACTTCCAGTTGATGGAAGTTTAATAAGGTTATTTTTTTTTACATACATGAGATATTTAAGGACTGGTTTACATGGTCATTCCTTCAGTAAGATTCTTGGGTCATAATCTGACACTGTTATCTTCTACTGCACTCTAGATGTCTATTAAATGTACATCTTTAGAATTTATAATTACTGAGGCAAAGTAGGAAATGTTCTCTAAAATGTGAACAGGACTACCAAGCATTTTCCTTCTAGGGTGAAGAGTGTGCCCAGGTGATCAATGTAGCTCTTGAGTCTATTGTCTCTTGGCCATTAGCATGGGGTGGGCAACTTCAAGGTGCCCATTCTTGCTAAGTATAGTTCTTTTTCTCTGAATCAGATTTGGATTGAAGAGCCCTTCAAATGGAGGACTGTCTTCCCTAAAATGGTTACCTGGCCACCCAACTGCTTGGCTATTTGCTCTCAATAATGATGGCTGCTGTTATGTCCTAAAATATATTTACTTCTAAGTAGATATGAATCAGATTATGTTGCATGTACTCCAGACACTGGATTTATAGTCGTGGTGTGTAGTATATTTCCTTTTTTTGGTTTGTCGCTCTTTTCTCACTGCGTATACTACAGGGAACTTTAAATCACTACTGTATTTCAAAACAAACTCTGAAGTAATAGTGTACCAATCTTCATGAGCGATATATAGGAAGGCAATATGTTATGTGTATCTTATTATCAGTCAGGCCCTTTAAGAACCTGTTTTTAAATAAATAAATAAATAAATAAATAAATAAATAAATAAATCATCCCCTTCAATCCTCAGTTCATTATGGTTTCTAGAAATGACAGCCATGTTTGCTTTTACTCTTTTGATTTAGTCATACTGGAGACCTTTAGCCCATTATTCATGGACTAGCAATCATAGAAAATGCCATTATTCAAAAATAAATAAATAAATAAAATAAAACATATGGTTTTCAGATCCAATATGCTTGATGAAGTAAAGTTGTGGAAAATAATTTCTGTTTTCAGCCAGTCAGGCTGAGCTTCCAAACCACTGACATTCAGCATAATGTGCAGCAGCCTAACTACCGCCCTGCATTTAAATCAGCAACTTTCCCTTTTTTTGCCCAATTTATTTCAAGCCATGCTGGGGGAAGCCTTCCTTAAGTGAACATGTGTCACTGGTTTCTGAAATCTAACTCAGATGTTGTTTCTGCATGTTGAAATCTAAATTGATGTTGTTTAACCCTTTGCATCATTATGCAATATGCATTCTAGATTCCAGTTAATGAGCACTGTCTTACAAAATGAGCACCGGAGGTACTACTATAGTATTTTTAAGCTGTTATTTGTTTTATAGTTTTGCCTGTTGTGAGCCACCTTGGGTTCCTATGGGGAGAAAGGTGGCATGGAACAAGCAAGCAAAAAACAAACACATTCTGATCCTCCTAGGTTTCCATACATACAAACATGGTGGCCTATAAGTGCATGGCTTTCTCATCAACCATACATGCTCCAGATAATCAAAACCAGTGCATTTTCCTGGAAGCATATTAGTGATGATTCGATTGGTAGCCCCTGGTTTATTACTGATCTACTGTAGCATGTATGTTATGTTTATATTTGAATTATAGGGACATTAATGAGGTCTTTCAAGATCAGTGAGATATTTAAATTCTGGTTTTACCATACCACCAATCCAAGAAATATCAAAGCTGAGTGGGTATTAAATCTTAAAAGACATAGAAGAACAAACCTTGCTGAGAGAAAATCAGCATGGCTTCTGAAAAGGTAAGTCTTGCCTGACCAATCTTTTAGAAATTTTTGAAAAGGTCAACAGGCATGTGGATTTGGGTGAACCAGTGGATATAGTCTATCTGGATTTTCAAAAGGCTTTTGACACAGTCCCTCACCAAAGGCTGCTGAGAAAATTACAGTCAGGGGATAAGAGGGCAGGTCCTCTTATGGATTGAGAACTGGTTGAGATCCAGGAAACAAAGAGTAGGTGTCAATGGGAAATTTGCACAATGGAGAGAGGTGAAAAGTGGTGTGCCCCAGGGAACTGTCCAGGGTGCAGTGCTTTTCAATCTGTTCATAAATGACCTGGAGACAGGGATAAGCAGTGAGGTGGCCAAGTTTGCAGATGACACAAAACTTTTCCGTGCAGTAAAAATCAGAGAAGATTGTGAAGCGCTCCAGAAGGATCTCTCCAAACTGGGGGAATGGGATGCAAAATGGCAAATGCGTTTTAATGTAGCCAAATGTAAAGTAATGCAAATGGGGCCAAAAATCAAAATGTTATCTATCAATTGTGGTCCAGCACCCATGCTGTGTTGTTTGTTAAACCCATAGAGTACGTTAACACCAATTGTGGAGGCCACAGCTTTATTGGTATGGTTATAATCTGCAGTAATCTGGCCAGGCATTGGGTCGGATCCAATACCATCAGGGAACCCACCTGTCCCCCGATGTGTATGGTGGCACCGCCAGGTGGCGGCACCCTTTGTAACTCAGCTTCTGGAAACCCCCGTGGGCGCAGACTCCTTCGAGATTTCCTTCCCGAGCTGAGCAGAGAGGCCGTCTGATGTCCCTCCCGAGCTGGGACACTTGCAGTTCTCTCCAGGGTCTGCCATTACCTCCTGAAGATTCCATGCCGTGCAGGCTCCGTCCTGCAGCCACCTCCGCCTGGATATGGTCACAATGCCACCAAACTGCCAAGGCTGTGACAAAACAACAACACGAATTAACACACCAGCATACAGAAAATAGGTTCCCTGCTCGAAGGGTGGGCAGGTGGGGAAGGCCGCCGCCGCTGGGACCAAATGGCGGTGTTCGGAGACCGCAAGCCACTTTTAAAGGGGCAGGTGCCAGCACATCCACTGCACCTGCGTGGGCTGGCCAGTGCCCGGATGCCCGCGGCCGCAGAGCCTGCTGGGTGCCCGTGATTGGCCCTGGTGCCCAGCGCAGCATGGACGGCTCCACGTGGCTGGCCCCCGGCCGACGCCATCTTTTGTCCCCTCTGAGGTCTGGCTGGGCAGCGGACCACAACTCTGGACCCGGTAAGTCGGGTCCGCTATTCTCATGGGCTCTGAGTTATCCGTGACAGATCAGGAAAGAGATCTTGGTATGTTGGTGGACAGCTCCATGAAGGTGTCTACCCAATGTGTGGCAGCGGTGAAGAAGGCCAATTCCATGCTAGGGATTATCAAAAAGGAGATTGAAAATAAAACAGCCAACATTATAATGCCATTATACAAAACAATAGTAAGGCCCCACCTGGAGTATTCTGTACAATTCTGATCTCTGCATCTCAAGAAAGACATAGTAGAACTGGAAAAGGTGCAAAAGAGAGAGACTAAAATGATTACTGGGCTGGGGCACCTCCCTTATGAGGAAAGGCTAAAACATTTGGGCCTCTTTAATCTGGAAAAAAGGCGCCTGAGGGGAGATATGATGGAGACGTACAAAATAATGCAGGACATGAGTAAAGTGGATAGAGAGAAGCTCTTCTCCCTCTCACAAAATACCAGAACTAGGGGACATACACTCAAATTGTGGGCTGGGAGAGTAAGAATGGACAAAAGAAAATATTTTTTCACCCAGCGCATTGTTAGTCTGTGGAACTCCCTGCCACAGGATGTGGTGATGGCATCTGGCCTGGATGTCTTCAAAAGGGGATTGGACAGTTTCCTGGAGGAAAAGTCCATCACAGGTTACAAACCATGATGGAGATGTGTAATCTCCAGGCTTAAAACCAGGGTACTTCAAGGGCCAGGTGCAGGGGAGTGGTTGCAGGATATCCATCTAGTCTCATGCGCTCCCATAGGCATTTGGGGGGGGGGGCACTGTGAGATACAGGAAGCTGGACTAGATGGGCCTTTGGCCTGATCCAGCATGGATCTTCTCATGTTCTCATGTTCCCCCATCTCCTGTCACTATTATAAAACCCATACTTAGTTGGAAGAAAATGGACATCTGCCCAAAGAAGACAAAAAGGGCTCCTTGCCAATCAAGGGCAGTTCAGAAGCTAAAGATTTAGCCTATTGACTGACTGACTGACTGACCGATTGGTTGATTGATTGATTTATAGGCAGTATATCAAACCACTCTGGGTGGTTTTGAAGGGTATGAAAAGTCCTTCATGAAAACTAAGTTTTCAGTAAAAGCTAGCATGTCTGTTTTGCCCATTGCAAGTGTTGATTGATCTAGCTACAGTGACTCGTGGTTTAGTTACATCCTCTATCGATTCCTGCAACATGATTTGTGTGGTGTTGCCTTTGCAGAGTGTTTGGAACCAGTAGCTGGTTCAAAATGGTCCAGCCAGAGTGGTGATGGAGACAAGCTATGTATGTAACTCCCATGTCCTGTTATAACTGCATTGGCTGCTAGCCTGTTTCCAGTCCCAATCCGAAGTGTTAGTCTATGACAATTTGATGGGTTGGGTCCAGGCTATCTGAAGACCCATATTTTTGAATACAAGCCAGCTTGGATTTTAATATCTTCAAGAAAAGCCCTTCTCTTGGTCCTGCCATCTTCATATCCATGCTTGAATTTCCCCAGGAATTGATTATCCCAGGGAAAGTATATAGTTGTAAACAATATATAATATAAAGCAAAGTACACTAGTGAAGTCTTAAATGGGTGGTTAAGGGCCACAAATTCACACAATACCTTCTCTCATTTGTTGGCATGAATGGATCCAGTTGTGTACAGTTTTAGACTCTCCAGGGAGTGGGTGGAGTGGACTAGCTATGGGCCAGTTCCAAAGTTAGCCAGTATACCATTACTTAAGAACCTGGGACTCTGAAAAAGCACAATCAATTATCCCTAAATCATCCACCCACCAGGGTGAGTAGCTGAAACGTGTGTGGATGACAGCAGAAACAGACTAATATTCATGACCTTGAGGTATTAAATAGATTGGCTTGAGCACAAAAGTCTTAATCATATAAACCAGAATAGTAATATAATGCTTGACACACAGCCATGCCAGCTGCTTACATCTTTTCTTAAAAATCAAGCCATATCTAACTTCTATTCAATTAAAAATTATGTATACATGAGGTTGAAAGTAAAAGAAGATGCTGCTGTTTCTGCTAGCATTGTTATAAAACCACAGGAGTCCCATTCAGTGTCACTAAACAGTTTTATAAATAGGGGATTTATGTTGCTCTTTCCATTTGTTTTGCTTTCCTAACAGGTTTTGTTAAGAGAACCTTGAGCCTGTAGCAGTATATCAAGTGAGTTTCATGTTTACAAGTTTATTATCAGGGTTTTATTTTTCTAAAACATTGCATTGTATATGTTAGTGCTACTGAAATCCTGATACATCTAAAGGAAAATTTAGCGACCATGTTACTGCGGAGCTCATTTTGAAGGTCTTGTGGAAGAAGTGAGTCATTTAACAACTGCTTAGAGTGTGTATAGACAACCACAGGGCCAAATGGAGCTGAGCAGAGAACATGCAGAAAAAGCATTATGTGACTGTATGTTCTCTAGCATTGAAGCCAGAAATCTTTCCAATCTAACTAAGAGATTTTGAGCCTTAGATCAAGTTTCAGGATCATGGTAGGCTATTTGTGGAACTTGCTGTAGACAAAGAACTGGCTCTGCCACTGAACCCCAGGTATTTTCCCAAGTATGGCTGGATGCTATAGAAAAATATTGAAAATAATACACTCCTAGTAGGGATGGGCACAAAACAAAAAAGGAAACGATGTTTTGTCGTGTTGGTACGTAATGAAACAAAATGAAAGGAGGAAGCAGCATTTAACAAAGTGGTGCTTTTTTGTTGGAACGAATCATTTTGTTCGCCTGTAAGCCACATGCTCAGGCTTGGGGAAGGGAAAATGTTTTTTAAAAAACCTTTGGGCTTTTAAAACTCCCCCAAGCTCTGACGGGAGAGAGCCAGCAGAGGGGAGAAGCCCTGCCACCACCATTGCTGAAGCGCCCAGGTAGAAGAGTGCATGGCAAAAGAGCCTGCTGCCGCTGCCACTACCACCAAAGAGCCTTTGCTTCCCAAGAGGAAGAGGAGGAGCAGGAGGTGAGGAGGAGCCCATAGGAGGAGGGCTGCCCAGCGGCTTCTGCAGCCACTTTCCACCCCCCCCAACCATTTTGTTAATGGTTTGTTTCGTACTTTTTTTTGCAAAAATTTGTATCAAATGAAACAAAAATGTGGGGGGGGGATGAAACAAAATGAAATGAATCAAAATGAAACATTTTTTTCCATTTTGTGCCCATCCCTAGTTCCCAGAGCTTCTAGAGTTACATCAGTAAAACTGTGAACCTATCACAACCAAACACAGGGGAAAGAGCATCTGCTAAAACAATAAGTTGAAAAAGAGAGAGAGATGAGCTGAAAACAGTTATCAGTTCATTTTCAGAATCAGAATCAGAATCCTTTTATTGGCCAAGTGTGGTTGGACAAACCCGGAATTTGTTTTGGTAAAAAATGCTCTCCATATGCAAGAAGGAAATATAAGAATCATATATTCAACAATAAAAACACAGTACAACAACACAATATAACCTATTATTAAAAAAGAAGAAAAGAAATGAAAATTAATTGTTCAACAGTTTGATAGCACTTGGAAAGAAGCTATCTTTATATTGTTGTCCTGGTATGCAATGCCCTAAAACGTTGTCCTGAGGGTAACAGTTGAAACAGATTTTATGAAAACTTCTGAGCTATATGTGAAGAACTATTCTATTTTGGATGGTCTTTCCAACAAATGAGATGTCTTGAAATAGTACAAAAGCTTTGGCATTGGGCATAAAGCAAGGCAGAAATCCTGGCCCAACAGTTTGGCCTTATTAATCATACTGTCATATTGCCACATCTAGTTGGTTCTATAGTGCCATCGGTTTTAGGAATCAAACAGCATCTAGAAATATTCATACACATATTAGAGATGGGCACGAAATGAACTTTTAGTTCATTTCATTATTCATTATTCGTTTTATTACGTAACAGAACAAATAACAAACCCCAGAGTGATTTTAGAACAAAATGAACCAAACTGAAAAAAAATTGGTTTGGTTAGGTTTGTTTCGTTCTTCCCCAGTGGCGATGACAGCCCGGCTGTCATTGCCCGTGGGGCAGGACTGCCTAGAGAGAGCCCTGTTCTTGCCTCCACACACGGAGGTGGGACCAGGGCTCTCTCTAAAGGGATCTTCCCCATGGGCGGATGACAGCCCGCCTGGCTGTCATCCCCCCTTGGTGGAGGGTGGTGAAGAGACGGCTCCATTCTCAGCTCCGCACACAGAGCCGAGGCCGCAGCTCTTTCTCAAGAGATCTCCCCTGTGGGTGGATGACAGCCGGCCCAGCTGTCACCTACCCATGGTGGAGGGCGGTCAAAAAAGGACTGCGGTCTCAGCTCCACAAGTGGAGTCGAGGCCATGGCTCTATCTCAAAGTATCTCCGGTGGATGACTGCTGGCCCAGCTGCCATCTGCCTGCGCTGGAGGACAGTTGAGAGAGGTCTGCGGTCTCTCTCTCAAGGGATCTCCGCCTCTGGTGGATGACAGCCCACCCAGCTGTTATCCGCCCATGGGGGAGAACTGTCTAAAGAGAGCCCCTTTCTCAGCTCCGCACGTGGAGGCGAGAAGGGGAGTCTCTCTAAAGGGATCTCCCCTGTGGGCGATGACAGCGTGCTGGGTGCTGTTGTCCACTGCAGGGGAGAACTGTCTAAAGAGACCCCTCCACGAGCAGAGGCAGGAACAGGGGTCCCTTTAAAGGATCTTCCCTGTGGCGATGACAGTGTCCAGCCGCTGCCGGCGGTAAGAAACCGAACCGGTTTGAATCGGTTCACGTTCGTATGATTTTTTTTTAAAAAAATTGTACGAACGCAAATCAAACCAAAACAAGGGTGGACCTGAACCAGACGAACCCGAACCATGGGTTTTCTGGTTCGTGCCAACCTCTAATACATACTGTATCCCCCTGTCATATTTTCTTTGGTTTTCTCACAAATACACACAAGACCAACTGGGAAATAGAAAAACTGTCAACACTAGAGATGGGCACGAAACGAACATTTTTTCATTTCTGTTATTCGTTATTCATTCTGTTATGTAATGAAACAAATAACGAAAATTGTGATGAAAATGGAACAAAATGAACAGAACCATGAAAATTGGGTTCGTTAAGTTTCGTTTTTGTTAATGGTGACACGCAATGAAATGAGCTGTTTTAAATGTTAAAAAACGCCCTGGACATCCATAAAAACCCAGCAATAATTATTTATACTGTCTGATAATACCTACCGGGGGGGTTGGGGTCCTTAAAACGTGCATTTGTGTCTTTTCTCAGATCGCTGTATTTTTTCCCCTTAAGGGGAGTTAGGGACATCGACCCAAAATGGTTCCCAGATGCCTAATATGGATTTATTGGGTATTAAAACGCCCTGGACATCCATAAAAATGCAGCAATAATGCGATAATTATTTGGAATTATTACCTACCAGGGGTTTGAGGTCCGTAAAACGTTTGTTTTTGTCTTCTCCCATCGTGATGTATTTTTCTTTACCCTTTAAGGATGACAAAATGAATGTCGCCACCCCAAAATGGAGGCAAGCCATGTGATGGGATCATGTTCAACCAATAGCATGCCCAGGTTGCAGACTGGGCAGGTCTGGCAGCCACAGAGGGCATAAAAAGCTGTGGCAGCCCCCGTCCTCCTTGCAGTCTCCGGTGGGAGTTAGGGTGGGATTGCTGTCTCTGCGACTCTTGCTTCAGTCCTGCAGCCTCCCTGTGTGTGTGCATGTGTACCTCTCAGTGAGTATCCTGCCCTGCCCTGCAGTGCAGTCACTCTGCGGCCGCCTTGCACCCTGGGCAATGCCCACTGCTGCCTTTGCAGCCTCCCTGCGTACGTAGTCTATACTGTGTCTCTGCCAGCATCAACTTTTTTAAGTGTTTTCCCTCTGGTCTGGGGTGTTGGGGGACGCCCACGCACGGAAATGCTTTAAAAATCATGCAAAAAGTGGGTAGAAATGAAAAACAAAAAAATGAAAAACAAAAATGAAATTTTTCCAAAAATTCATGAAAAATGGAAATGAACCGAAACAGACCTCTCAACGAAAAATGAAAAACCAAAACACAATTTTTTTTTATTTGTGCCCATCTCTAGTCAACACTATTGTTCCAAGAGGATGATAACCTGACTGACTGTTGTAAAAAATTCCTCTTATGGTTTGAGAAACCTTCTTCAGAACGGCAAACATCCCAGAGAAATGGAAGTATGGTTCATCTTGAGGAGGTCCAGGGCTTACTAACTGTAAGCTGCACAGAGACCTTTGGGTAGTGGGTGGCATATAAGCTGTATAAACGAACAAACAAACAAACAAATCTGGAGGCTATGCAGTCCTGCAAAAAACCAAAACTGATCCATTGACAGGTGTCCCAGGGAAGAAATCTTTATACATTACTTTCTAGCTACTTCTCTGACTCTGCAGAGTTTTCCAGAGGAAAAGCCAGAGAAAACTTGACATTTTAAAAATACTTTAAGCATTAATTCAGAACTGACAGAAAAGAAACTCTGGCCCTCAAGTTTCAAGCAAGTGAATAATGTTAGCAACTGAAATTAGTTCATTGATAACACTATTTAGAAGCCTCAGGCTATAATTTGTCTTATGATTCAATATGTATTTAGCAATCACAAAGAATGATGCAGAAGCATTGTCCACATTAGCTTCTTAATGCAATCTGAATTTCAGTCCACAGTACTTCCTTCCTTCCTCCCTTCCTTCCTCCCTCTCTCCCTCCCTCCCTCCCTCCCTTCCTTCCTTCATCTATTGTTTTATGGTTTGCTACCAAGCTGCTTGGTTTTTAGAGGGTTACAGAGTGTCAGGAAAAGATGGCAGCTTTCTAAAGTTCTTCATAATATACACAGAAATATGCACGCACACACACTGCAGAAATATACATGGTCTTCTGTATTTCATTGGGGCTGTTTCAATTTTGTAGCATTTCCCCTGTGCAGAGGCAATATAGTATGTGAACATAATAATTAAACTCATGTAGTCAAAACATTGTAGACATTTTGGGGGCAAATCGTGGGGGCAGGGGTTCCCATGGTAGCTAAACATGATGTAGTAAATGTCTCTTTCTCCACAAAACAGTCACAGGCACTCCTTATCCTTTTGCAAAAAAAACAAGTGATCACAAAGGAAAAGTCCATTTCAGCCATGACATCTTGAAAAAGTAGAAGTCCTGAGTGGAAAAGAACAAAAATCCATGCTAGGAGCAAAATAGTTTGGACTGATTTCAATTTGTCTTTGTGTTGTGTGATCAACAAGAAATAAATACATAAAATTGAATTAATCCATCTCATAAATAGAGCAAATTCCATGGCATTTGGCTGCATAATGACAGCCTCAGACTTGTATCTCTTGTAGAAAAGCTAAAGTAAGTCTTGCTATTAGAGATGGGCACGACTCAGGAAAAATGGTTTTTTGTTTTTTGTTTTTCATTTAGGGGTCCGTTTTGGCTAGTTTCCGTTTTCGTGACCTAATTTTCAAAATTTTTCGTTTTCGTTTCGTTTCGTAACGAAAATGAAAAATGAAAACGAAAACAATTTTTTTTTCATTTTTCCCCATTTAGTGCCATTAAATGCTTTTGCCATAACGAAAAATGAAAATTGGCTCAAAATTAGTCGTTTTGTTTCCGTTTTCGTTCCATTTTGGAGCCAATTTTCGTTTTTCGGTTCGTTGCGTAACAAAAATGAAAAACGGAAACGGAAACGGAAATTTCGCTAAGTTGTGCCCATCTCTACTGGCTATCCTGAATTAGATATAAGTTCTTGGCTTTAAATATGCTATTGTGATGGGAGGCTCTTGAACCAGTTTCAGAATATTCAGTGGAAAAGAATTGTGCAGGGTGAACTTTGATTTTGCACACATGCTACAATGCAATAGTTTGTTTGTGTCCATGGCTTATCTGATTTGATTTGGACTTGGTGCAACAAGAACATAAATTAAGAGATGTGTAGCCTGTTGTGGTATAATTTGTAGTGATGGCATGTTGGAACCTATTGGCAGACATTCCCTTTGCTGTTCATCAGAGGCTAATCTGATCAATCATGCAGGAGTTGAGTGCCTGAGGCTCCTCCAGAGGATTTCCAAACATGCTGCTTTGGCACAAAAATCCTATAAATCAACAGGCAGTGATCAAACTGATGCTATAAGATACAGGTGTGTTGAAAAATAGACAGTAGTAGTCGTTTTATTTCTAAAACCTTTTTCTCCTTATTCCTCACTTCTCTCCAAATAAGCTTTTAATAGTAGAAAGGAAATGAATATGAAATTACATAGAACCACTATGGACAGAAGGTATATGTCTGTCATTCAAAGGGATATCAAATCATCCAATATTTCTCCCACTTAATTTTAGTAGTCCATTATAGAGATGGGCACGAATCAAAAAAATGGCATTTCGTTTGTCATTTGTAGTTTGGAGGGTCTGTTTTGGTTCATTTCCATTTTTTGTGAAGTTTTACAAAAAATTATTTTTGTTTTCGTTCGTTTCGTTACCATTTCATTACCATTTATTTCAATTTTTTGTGGTTTTTTTAGGATTTTAAGCAATTCTCTCATATTGCAGTAACAGAAACGAAACGCATGACAAAATTTCCGGTGTTCTCTGTTTGATTTGTATCATTTTAGAGACAAAATTCATTTGTCATTTTGTTACGTAATGAAACGAAAAAACAAAAACGGAAATGAAAAATTGTTCGTTTCTTGCCCATCTCTAGTCCATTATTTTATGTGGCTCAAAATCAAAGTCCACCCTGCTAGAATCTGCAGTTAAGGAAACGGGTTTCAAACTTGCATCTCTTGATGCACCTGGCAATGTACTGTTGTGGCAATTTTTCTGGATAAGACAGGTCCATATTATGCCTTTTTGAGATTTTCATGCTTTTCTAGAACAAAAGCCACTCACAAGGATAACGATGAGAGGAAAACATATTTGTTTTTAAAAGAGGTACGCTTCAGCTCATTATATTCCTTTAAAGATTGACAATGGTCCGGCTACATTCCTGGTTTTGGAAATATCAAAATATATGTGAGAGGAAGGGGAGGAGCAGGAACATTTCAAGGCAATCTCATGTGCAGTAGCTGGTGATCTTAAGTATTCCAGAGGCATTCCAAGATATATTCAACTTGGCCGGGAAACCCATCTCAGCTATGACATTCACTGACTCACCCAGCAAGGAAATAAGTCTGAGGTCAATGTACAATCCAAAAAGCAGCACCAAGTGATTCCTGGCTTCTACCAGCATTTTAACCACAAATACATATGTGGCAACTTGTTCCACTCCAGATGCCATCTTCAGACAGAATGGTAGAAGAAAAAGTTTCCATCCAGGATGAAGTGTGGTTCAGGCTGTAGAGCTCGACATCAGAATTTAAGCAAACACATTCAGGTGGATTGACTCCATGCTCTGCACTGTCTAATGAGTCAGGCTCACTCGCTACTCTCCTTTCGTAAGGCCCTGGAGAACTATTTATTTGCAGAGCCCCCCCCCCAAGTTCCTAGTTAGTAGTGTTTGCTGTTTTGCTTTGTTCTTCTTTTCTCTCCCCCCTTGCACCACCCCTCTGAGAAGGGGCATATTTTTATTATGGTTTTTATTCCCCCCCTACCAAGAAATGGGGCAGGATGAGGTATTTTGCCATCTAACAAGTTCTGTTGATGGTTGTCTTAAACGTGCTTTATAAGATATATAAATCGGATTTTAATTATATTAACTGTTTTTAAGTTGGATTTTATTTATCTTTTTAGTATTGCATTGAATGCTATTTTGTAAACTGCCCTGGGTAGTACAGTTCACACTAAGGGGGTGGTATGGAAATATAAACAAACAAACCCCAAAATAAATAAATAAATAAATAAATAAATAAATAAATAAATAAATAAA
>JAHTLZ010000379.1:37681538-37702039 GCA_023846285.1 Phrynocephalus versicolor | reverse complement strand
AAGAAGAAGAAGAAGAAGAAGAAGAAGAAGAAGAAGAAGAAGAAGAAGAAAAGATGGTGGCTTATTTAAAAAAAACCCTAAGATGTAAAGGTCGCCAAATGCCTTTCTAAAAAACAGGGTCTTAAGCACGTTTTTGAAGGCTGGCAGGGACTGTGCAAGGTCATTCTTATTTATTTATTTATTTATTTATTTATTAGATTTATATCCCGCCCATCTTCCCAAGGGGAACTCTGGGCGGCTAACAATGGTAAAAACAGGCAGTAATACAGGACAAAAGAGTGGCGAGATGGCGGCAAGGCTCCGAGCGGACGGAGGGACGAAAAAAGAAATAACGGAAAAGGTCGCCAAAGGCCTCTCTAAAGAGGTAGGTCTTCAAGGCCCTTTTAAAGGCGGGCAGGGACTCCAGCAGGCGCAACTCACTGGGAAGATGATTCCGGAGCAAGGGGCCCACCACAGAGAAGGCACGGTCTCGCGTACACGATTCCCACGCCTCTCTGGGTGTGGCCACCCTCAGTGAGCACGCCTGCGCCAGTCTAGTGGGTCTGGACCCAGTTGTCCTTAGGGATATGTGCTCCGCCAAGTACTCTGGTCCCAGGCCGTGGAGGGCTTTGAAAATCAAAACCAAGACCTTGAACCTGATCCGGAAGACAACGGGAAGCCAATGCAGGCGAGCCAGGACTGGGGTGGTGTGCTCGTATCTATGGGCACCCACCACCAGCCTAGCCGCCACATTTTGCACCCGCTGTAACCTCCGGACCAGGGTCAAGGGCAACCCCACGTAGAGGCCATTGCAGTAGTCGATCCTCGAGATCACCAATGCCTGCACAACTGTCCTCAGGGAGGACTCATCAAGATACTGGCGGATCTGGGCGATCCTGCGGAGATGGAAAAAAGCGGCCCTGGAGACAGCCATCACCTGGGCTTCCAGGGAGAGGGCTGAATCCAGGACCACGCCCAGATTCCTGGCCCTGTCTGTAGGCTGGAGGGAAACACCCCCGAGCATAGGGAGGGGGCCATTGTAGCCCGACGAGGGCGCCCCGAAGAACAGAACCTCCGTCTCCTCCGGATTCAGCTTGAGCCGGTTATCTCTGGTCCATTCCAGAACGGCCTCCAGACACAGATCGAGGGAGCGAACCGCCTCCACTGCAGACGACGAAAAGGAGAGATAGAGCTGTGTGTCATCAGCGTACTGATGACAGCGAACTCCAAATCTCCTGATGACCTCCCCCAGCGGCCTCATGTAAACATTGAACAGCATGGGTGAGATTGCCGACCCCTGGGGCACCTCACAGGGGAGAGTCCAAGGAGCCGACAAGACATCACCCAGCTGAACCCGCTGGGTCCGGCCGCCAAGGAAGGAAACGGAGCCAGGCCAAGGCCTGACCACCAATTCCTGCCTTCGCGAGCCGGACCAGCAGGTTACGGTGGTCGACGGTATCAAAGGCTGCTGAGAGATCAAGGAGGACCAGCAGGGAGGAGCTCCCCCTGTCGGCCTCCCTGAGGAGGTCATCCTGCAGAGCGACCAGGGCGGTCTCAGTCCCGCGAAGAGGTCTGTATCCAGACTGGAAGGGGTCCAGGATACGATTTACCTCCAGGTATGACTGAAGCCTGACAGCGGCCACCCTCTTGACAACCTTGCCCAGGAAGGGAACAATGGCAATCGGACGATAGTTGGATAAATCGTCCGATGCCATGCCAGGTTTTTTAAGAGTGGGTTTCACCACGGTCTCCTTTAAACGGGAAGGGAAGCGTCCCTCCCTAAACGAGGCCGTGGCAATGGTGGAAACCCACTCGGGCATGTTCCATTTGGCAGATTTAATAAGCCAAGCCGATAATTCTCACTCGGCAGTTTGTTCCATAGTGTAGGGGAGGCCACAGAGAAGGCCTGGTTACGAGTGATTGATTTCTGGGCCTCCCTAGGAGTGGCCACCCAAAGTGAAAGCGCCTGCAACATTGTGGTAGGTCTGGCCTCAGTTGACTTTGGGAAAATTTGCTCTGTCAGGTACTCAGGTCCAAAGCTTTGGAAGGGTTTGTAAGTCAAAATCAGAATCTTGAACCTTATTTGGAACACAACGGGAAGCCAATGCAATATAGCTTATTAAGTTTTTAGGGCACCAATTCGAATGACTGCAATTCTATACTTAAGCCAATGCAATTTTTATCACTCACATTCCTGATCACAGGCTCAATTGTGCACCTGGCACTGTCTTGCCAGTTACACATGCCAAATGTTACAGTTCTTCTTGCTCGTGCATAAATATCTGATAATGTTTTGGCCATTGTAAGCTCACACATCTTGGATATTCAGGACAAAAATGCATTATATTTGACACCAGTATAATGCAGTTAGTCTAAAACTCACCAAGTGTACCTCCACAACTTAAAAACTGAGCATAGGCATTTGGTGGTGCATTCTAAGCTGGTCTAATTACCAGGAATTTGTTTTTTTATGCAAATACAAATGGCAAATTGTCTGTAGTTTGTCTTACTCCTGGCCCTCCATGCTATCTTTCTCATAGTACAGCAGAAATTCAATACCAACTTGACCATCTCTATTTGAACAACTTTATACTTACTTAAAGGCAACTTGCAGCCCAAATTAAATGGTGATCCCTGTGGCAGTTTCCTCTCTTCAGCTGTCTGAAAGCAGCAGGCCTACTGCTACCATTTAGGCAGTCCGGGAACTAATCATTACACTCACTTTGCTCTATAGTAGAAGGTGGTAACACAGCCTTATGTGTACAAAGTTCTTTGCCTGCTTGTGAAAGACAGTAAAGATGGAGCCCGGCTGGCCGCCTGTGGGAGAGACATCCAGTGTCTGGGAGCAGCAAGAGAGAAGGCGCTTTACCTGTCCCCAATAAACCTGCCTGTGAGAATGACAGGAGCAAGAGCAAGTCCTGCTCCTGAAGGCCCAGGTTATTTAAGGCTTTATACATTAAAACAAACAGATTGAATTCTGCCCAAAACCAGATTTGCTGCCAGTGGAGCTGTTGCAACAGGAAGTTTATGTGATCCCGATGACCAGTCCCATTTAGCAATCTGGCTATTGCATTTTAGACTCACAGAAGTTTCCTGACTAGAGATGGGCATGAAGTGTTATGAAGTGATTCATTTTGAAACAACTTCCCTGTGACCCCTCTCAGGGGAGGACCACTTACCTTTGTCAACATCCCACTGACCAATGAGTAGCTAGCTACCATAGAATACTGCCCGCAACACTAGCTCCTCTCACACATGTTATCTGGGGGTGCTGAACCCGAATGAAGCCTGGAAGACATCCACCAGGAATTGGGCCTTTTCAGTGGTCATGACACACCTGCGGAACCAGCTGCCTTCTGAGATCTGCCTGACACCCACCTTGTATGTTGTTAAGAACCAGCTGAAGATCTTAGACAGGCTTTTCCTGACTATTGACAATTATTCCACTGATCCGGTCCTTAAGATTGTATTCTGTTGTCCTCTGATATTATTATAGATTTTTGTCACCATTTTGTTATTTTTGATTGAATTATGGTCATTGTTGATTTTTGATTAATTATGTTTATTGTTAGTATTATCTCATTATTGTGCTTTTTATATTGTACGGCTGTTATGTTATTTATGCTGCCACTTCATAAACTTCTCAGAGTGACCTTTGGTTAAATGGTGGTATATAAATCAATCAAATAAATAAATAAATAAATAAATAAATAAATAATAGATAGATAGATAGATAGATAGATAGATAGATAGATAGATAGATAGATAGATAGATAGATAGATAGATAGATAGATAGATAGATAGATAGATAGATAGATCCAAGGGGAGTGTGAGAAAGAGGAGGATGCACCTATACAAACGGGTGGTGGGCCGTCTGGAGTGACTGATGACGAAAAGAAAGGAGACAAGAGAAAACAGAACTTGCCCACACAGGGAATAAAGGAAATAACCCTCGAGGAAACTGGGGGGGGGCACGCGGGGCAGAAGGGCCAGCGGTTCTTTGGGCTATTGAAGACCTCGACGACGAGTGGGAGGAGCATGACGCGGTCGGTGTGCGCGTGGAGAAGGAGGAGGATGACAGTTGGGATGGCAAGGGGGTGACCGTTGGGACCCAGACCCTAGAAAGCCGGGTAAAGGAGAAGACGGGTCTGATCCCTCGGAAGGGGAGTGATGAGATAACGTGGGCGGTCACTGTCCGGCCATTGAAGTGGCCCGAAAACTCCCCTCTATTCAAACGAGGATGGAGGAGGGAGCGAGAGCTGAGACCCATGCCACAGTGGGCGAGACATCCCTGCTGTGGCACTCCATGTCCCAGCCAGGAAAAACCGACTCTCCCTTTTCCTTAGGGGAACTAAGCAACATGACCAATCCGTTTATGTCTAGTCCAGTGAGACCTGTTATATTTGATGGTGTTAGTAACTTATGTTCAAAGTTGTCTGTTTATGAAGAAAGAAATTCCCACAGGGATGTTTCAGCTGTGAGTAATAAAAATCCTTTTATCAAAGAACCCGAGGTCGTCCGGCTCGTCTGTGACCGAGATCCACCCGAGTTATACCATGAACCCTCACAGGGAGAAATGTGATGTGGGGAGTAGCACCTATGGTATCCTTAGATGGATGGAAATTGGAAATCAATATGGGAATAAAGCCCCTGTTTTTATGTTCCCTAGTAGAGATGGGCACGACTTAGCTGTATTTTCGTTTCCGTTTCCGTTTGTTGTTTCCATTACCTAACAAAACAAAAAATGAAAAACGGCTCAGAACTGGAACGAAAACAGAAATGAAACGACTAATTTCGAGCCAATTTTCGTTTTTCGTTACTGGGAAAGCACTTAATGGAGCTAAATGGGAAGAAACGAAAAATTTTTCGTTTTCGTTTTCATTTTTTCGTTTTCGTTACGTAACGAAACGAAAACGAAAAATTTTGAAATTAGCTCACAAAAACGGAAACGAGCCGAAACGGACCCCTAGACGAAAACGGAAATGAAAACGAACAATTTTTCTGAGTCGTGCCCATCTCTATTCCCTAGGATTCAGACATTGCTTTTAAAAAACACACCATTTTATTTAGAATCACCCTGCTAGCTTTTCAAGCACTTACAGACACTTGAGTAAATGGCATATTTTTTGCAATCAGTAATAAAAAGAAATATGATTTAAAAAAAAAACAGTGGTAAATTGTCCTTCCCATGGCAGTAAATCTCCCATTGCTTTGAGGAAAACATGTTGAAAACGTTAAGACATCCAAAGACATTTCAAATATGCCCTACAGTTCACCTGGAAGGTGGATACAGCAAACTGAATGTTTACCAGTATTTTGGGGTGGGGGGTGAGCAGCAGGGGGGCGTATGACACAAGGTTGCTTCACAAGAGAACATTTCCTTCCTATATATTTTTCTTTTCCCTGCAGTATTTCTTCAAATTTAGTAATTTGCTTTTCAAATCCAATTTTTAAATCTTCTTGAAATTTATGTTTAATTTGGTAATAGTCCAACCAGACATTTAAATACCTCTTTATCTTTTCATAGTTTTTAAGCTTTAATTCCTCTTTTTCTTCTTCCAGCAGCAGCTTGTAGGTGGGCCATCCTGTCTCCATATTGGTTTTTCTTAAAGTAAGGTATTCCAAAGGTGAGCACCACCACAGCGTTTTTGGTTCCAGGATGCCTTTATATTTGTACCATACATTTAATAAAGATTGATGAATTATGTGTTTATTAAATTCCTTATTTTACTTCCTTTTTTCGCATAACATGTAATAATGCCAACCTGAATTTAGACCATATCCTTCCAAATCTAGCACTTCTTTATCGTCCAACTTCACCCACTCTCTCGTCCACCAAAGGGCCGCTGCGTTATGATATAATTCCATGTCTAGAAGACCCATTCCTTCTCTATCCTTGTGATCTATTAATATTTTATGTTTTATCCTTGGTTTTTTCCCCTCCACATGAACTTCGAAATTTCCTTCCTTCAATCCTAAAAGCTGCTGGCACCCCCCAAAATAGGTAAGTTTTGAAGCAAAAAAAAAAAAAAAACTTTGGAAGAACAGTCATTTTTATAATAGATATCCTCCCCAGTAGAGAGAAATTCATCTTTCCCCAAAAGTCCAATTTCTTTGATATCTTTCCAAACTTGTTGATGATTTTCTTGAACTAGATTTATGATTTTATCCGCAATAATAACTCCTAAATACTTCATTTTTTTTTACAATTTTAATTCCCGTATTTTCTTCCAAGTCTACTCTATCTTTAATTTCCATATTCTTAACTATTAAATTTGACTTTTAGTAGTTCATCTTTAATCCCGCAACTCTCCCAAATTGTCTAATTTCTTCTAACACCTTTGGTACACTTATTTGTGGGTCTTCCAGAGTAAAAATTACATCATCCGCATATGCCCTTAGTTTATGCTGATGTTGACCAAACGTTCTCCCTCTAATTTCGTGGTTTGATCTTATTCTTTGCAAGAGTGGTTCCAGGGTCACAATAAAAAGTAATAGGGATAAAGGCCACCCCTGATGTGTGCCCCTCCCTACCTCTATTAGTTCACTGACTTTCCCATTAATTATAATGTTTGCCTTTTGTGTTGAATATATTGCAGTAATCGCATTCTGAAATTTTTGGCCCAATTGTAAGATTTTGATTTTTTTTAAGGAATCTCCATGAGACCTGATCAAATGCCTTTTCGGCATCCACAGCTAACACCGCTGCTGTCTTACCCCTATTAAACTCAAGGCATTCCATAATATCTATGATATTCCTTATATTATCTTTTATCTGCCTGCCTTTTAAAAAGCCTGATTGGTTTTTATGTATAATTTCTTCTAATATTAATTTCAACCTTTTTGCCAATAAATTGGTAAAAAAATTATAATCTATATTTAATAAAGAAATTGGTCAAAAATCAGCAGGAGTTGGAGTTCCTTTCTTTTGCTTGGGGATTAATACTATATATGCCTCTTGCCATGAGATCAGGATTATGCCTGTTTCTAAAATATTATTTATAATATATTTTAGAGTAATAAGAATTTTATCGTCCATAACCTTGTAAAATTCAATAGGGAGGCCGTCCGGGCCTGGAGCCTTACCCGTCTTCATTTCTGAAACCACATCCTTAATTTCTGCTATATTAGTTGGTTCATTTAGTTTCTTGGTCAATTCCTGCCTTATCTTTATTGTTTTCAAAATATCTTCATATATTCCTAAATTCACGAATTCTTTTTGATCTTCCATTTTTCTCTCTTTTAGTTGCCAAGCCAAAAATTTGCCAGGTTTATTGGCTTCATTAAAAAAATTGTACTTCCAAAAGATATTTCCTCATTCCATTTCTTTATCTACTATAAATTCATATTCATTCCTCAATATTTTATTTCCTTTAATGTCTTATCTCTTTTTTCTTTTTTCCCCATAATTCCTTTTCCTTCCTTTTAATTTCCATTTCTAAAACTCTTTTTCTTTTCTCTCTTTGTTTCCTGTCCCAAGCATTCTTACCAATTAAAAAACCCTCATAACGCATTTCCCCACATCCCATACTATATTTTCCTCTCATCCTTTATTTGCATTATCTTTCTGATATTGAATCCATGTCTTTTTTGCTTCTTCAATAATTTTTTCTTTCTTCAATAGAGATATATCTAACACCCATTTTTTTCTACTTAAATCTTTTGGGAGTATAAATAAAGTGACCGGATTATGGTCAGAGAAAATTTTTGGCCTAATCTCAGTTTTTCCGGCTCTTGTTGTTAACTGCTTGGCAATCCAGATCTGGTCTATTCTCGTTGCTGTTCTCTTTGACTGTGAATAAAACGTGAATTCTTTTCTAACTGGATTTTTGAATCTCCATATGTCCACCAGGTTCAAATTCTCATATAATTCTACAAAACTTTTTGGCAAGATTTTTTACTTTGATGTTGTGTATCTGATAATTTGTCTGTTTCCGGCTCCATCACCCCATTAAAGTTCCCCATCATAATTACGTTCGAATTGTTAAATTCTAACAGTTTCCTTTCCAGATATCTAAAAAATAATGCTTTACCTCCATTAGGAGCATACACCCCCACTAGAATAATTTCTTCTCCTTCGTTAATAATTTTAATAATAATCAATCTTCCCTTATCGTCTGACCATAGAAATTTGGGTTCCCACTTCACCTTAACACATATCACTACCCCTCTTTTCTTTTTTTGATCGGCTGATATAAATTCCTCCCCTAATCTCAGATTCTTAAGGACTCTTACATGTTTTTGATTTATGTGGGTCTCCTGCAAGCAGATTATATCCCATTGTTGTCTCCTTAGACTATATTTTACTCTATTTCTCTTCTTTTTGTTATTTAATCCATTCACATTAAACGAAATTACTTTAATTTGTGACATTAAGAGCAAAATTTTATTATTATAAATGTTAAATCTAAAATGTCCTCTGTATCGAAGGCTGGCCCCATCTTTGCTGTCCTTTCCCAAGATGAAGAATTTCATCCCTTTCTCTATAGACTTTGTCTTAGTGACTGGATGTCTGAGATGGGTTTTTAACCAGATTGTTGTGCCTTGCTGCCTTGAATATGTTTTTGGTGTTGATGTTGTTTACTGTATGAGTGTGGAATTTATTTCTTTTAAAATAGTTTTATACTTACTGCTTTTAGCTGTCAAATACAGTACTGTCTTTTGCTGATGCAAGCTGCCTTTGGGTCCTTTTTAAAGAGAAAGGCAATGTATGCATATTTTAAATAAATAAGTACACGAACTAAGTAAATGAAAGAAGCTTCTGTTACCTGCCTGTTTGGTTTCTGTAGATATAGTAGCACTATCTTTGTCTGACAATGAGGTGGCAAGTGTTTATGCCTGGCCTTCATTTCAGTTCAGAATCCCACAAACTAGTTTCTCTAAATTAGAATGTACTTCATGACAGAGCTGTACACAGCCACTTAAAAGCAGGTGCCCTGCTCACTTTCCTCTCATGGAAATAACTAAAAAGTAAGGGCTATAATGGTTGCTTCTCTAGTAATTGCCAGGTTCTTAAGGAGTAGTGTAGCCAAGGTGATTTGCCTGTAGGAGCTGTGAAGTGGCTTCCACACATACACATTTATTTCAGACCTGTGATTTGCGAGTGCTAGGACTCACCCAGGGCATATTGCAGATGCTAATAAAAGTACTCCTTGCTCAGAAATCACCTAATGCCTTCAAACAGAAACAGATGTCTGATATTGTTCTGTAGAGTTTCTCCAGTCAGTTTGACTGTAATTCAAAGGCGGAAAAGGGAGTCACACACTTGAGGGTATTTTCAAGGTCAAGGAATAAAGAGAAAGGACCTTGGAAAAACAGAGTCAGATATGATGCTTTTTTGTCTGAAGCAGAGCAACTAATATTCCCTTAATACATTCAGCTAACTCACGGTACATAGCATCTAAATCTATTTGTACCATTTTAGCTGATGAGGTAGAAAGTCCCACATACACCCCCTTCCCCTGGCAGTAAAACAACAAATTGTGTAACCTGTCCTATGCTTTGCCAGTGGCACCATTCACAGGTACATATCTTTTAGCTGTCAAATACCTCTGGAGGTTTCATTTCCAGGGCCCCACTGAGGCACTTTGTGTGCTGTCAAGTCAGAACTGACTTACAGAGACCTTAACAGGGATTTCAACATCAGTGAGATATTTAAAGACTGTTTCTACCAGCTCCACTCCCCCAGAGAGATTCCATTGGCAAGTGGGAAGTCAAACACTCCAAAGTCCTAGTCTGTCACTCTGTTCACTGCTCCGCACTACGAATTCCAGTTCCTAACGGAGAACTATATCAATTGTAAAATTTAAGAGCTTCAGCTAAATCACTTTAATGAAATTTTATATTATGAAGAAAATGACTTTGAAAATGTTGAGAAAACTTTTTAAAGAATTTGTTTTGTTTTGAAAATAAAAAAAAATATTGGAATGCTTTACTTTTCAGCCCTGCTAGTGAACTGCATCCCCTTTGATTTATTTTATTTATAAATAACACACTCTATGAAAGATGAAGAATGATTTGATACAAACATTGTCATTTGTCAGATTGTAATGACAAATATCTTTAGAGGTGACTTTCCCGTGAGCTACATTAAATATATATTTGTGCAAACAGAAAAAAACCCAATAATGTCACTTTAATTTCAATGGCAGAAACAGAAAAAAATCTTAAGACACACACTCCAGTATGTAAATAGATATGTAAAGAAATAAGTTCTTATAATTATTCTGAACTGTAGAAATCCATGGAACAGAAGCAGAAGCAACCAACTGATGTAATATATTATTTCTACATTTCAGCCCTGACACTATCCACACATCTGCAACACTTCTAAAAATAAAACCAGAGAGAGGCTGACACACTGAGCTCAGCAGTATGTCCTAATACGAACTCCAGGCCTCCATGGATCTGTTGTATCCATTGTTCTGGAGAACCTGGGCAATGATTCAGTGGGTTCTGTGTATATTTTCACAAAGGCTCTAAATATACTGGAGTTTTCAAGTGTATGCTTTACCTTCTGTATAGCAGGTGGCTGCTGTGGTCTTACATTGAAATAAAGCTGCTTTTGCTTCACAGGCTACCAGAAACACAGTGGGTGGGTTGACCCTCGGAGATGAGGAAGTCATGTGGATGGAGTATGTGGTCAGACCTGGAAATCAGCCAGCTGCCACATGTAGATTTGGAAGACACAGAATACTGCGATAATGCCAAGAGGCAACAGTAGTAGCAGCCTTTAATCCACATGGAGTTTGTGGTTATGTCTCATAGGGCCACCTGAGAAGATAATCAAATAGACATATAGTATCCCCTCTCACTTAGCAAATCCCCCTGTAAACAGAAAGAGGAAGCCGGCCCCTGAGGCACTGGAAATATTGTATTTGCCTATGCCACATGGTGGAAAACAGAGTTCTACCTTTTTATGAGCAATATATTACAACAACCACTCATCTCATCATCTGCTAAAATTCTATGCAGTCAATATATATTTCAGATATGCTGCACTGTTACTAAGAATATAGTTGCTGAGCAGCAAAGAGATTTCTCTTTTTTTTTCTGACACTTTCTGATGGTCTTCCAAGCAAGCTAAAACCAGGAGCCACTCATGATTTCCATTCCTATGTGAGAAGAAGTGAAGCTTGCTTTCCCATCTCATCCTAGTTGTGAAAGAGTTCTGGTCTCTTCAGCTGGGAAATATTACATTTTCCCTTACCTCCCCGCAAATGTACAGTCAATATTTTTCCAACGCATCTTTCTGGAATAGAAGCTTAGCACTTGGGGCATATACTAGCAGTGCCTTACAATCCTTTTATGCAGGGCTCTACATTAGTGTTGTAAAGAGGGCAGAGCAATGAGGGCTTTGAACCATAGCACTAAAATTTAGTGGGCACCACATTTTTAAAGGAGTGAACTGGAGAATTTGAAGTTAACATAGAACTAGAATGAGTTAGAACAAAAAGCTGGAGTTGTTATTCAAGATGGCATTGCCCTGTCAAGTTCTGCTTTCCAGCACCACAACTAGTAAAATCAAACTTAGATTTTGTCCTTTCCAGTGTTCACAACTGTGGTGTGGGGAGGGCTATGCCTGCCTCCCAAAAGAGATGGCAAAGGCCACTTTTGGTGGCTCGGAGGCAGGTATGAATGTGTGCCTATTTAATGGCTAGGCACCCTTTCCTCAGCCTCTTCTGGCTTTCAATTAGCTCACCCTCCCATCCTGCAAAATGGATGGGATCAGCTGGTCGCTTCAGGGCTAGATGGGAATTTTTGACCTGCCTTCACAATTTGCCCTGGGGGCCGGTGAATTTTCACCTATCCCATCCATCCATTAGCTCACTTACAGGGGTGGTTGATCTTTAATTGGTCACACTGGTGGGTGGTGCAGAATGCATGATGTTTAATAGCATTCCATTGGACATCCAAATTGGGTACAAGACAACCCACCACTTCCCCGCACTGCAAGTCAAGACAGTGTGGTGCTGGGAGGGGGAAGAGGAAGCATTCATTCCATGGACTTAAACTGCTTAGACTCTGGAGAATCAGGTGGCCTGGGCCCTTAGAAGGTACCAGTAATTGAAAGAGAACTCATATGATTAAGTCTAGGTTTGGGGGTAAAGGTGACCCCAGATCCAGATCTGGATTCTGTAGTACATTTAGCCCCCCTTTTGAAAGGCGATGTTCTTGTTCAATGCTAAAAAAATCAAGTGTGGCCCTGTTTTATAACCCATTCCTTTTGTCTGTCTCATTGTGGGATGGTTGGTCATTGTCGTCATTGAATGATAAATTTTCCACTCATACTGAATAATGTGGAATAGTACAAAGGAAATGAGTGGTGTAGATATTAGTAGATAACACAGGTTGTGCAAGATATTACGAATGGAAAAATGTAACATGGCTGGTGTTTCCAGCTGTAGCCGCATGTTTCTGGTAAAGGTTAGTTCTGCTCTGAAGCACTGAAGTGTGTGGGCTGGTTTAAATAAACAATCTGGAGAGATTTGCTCTGTAGGCACATTTTTGTAGTGTGCATCTGTTCTACTGTAGCATTCAGTGCTGTCTGTGTAACTGTGTTGCATACCAGTTCTGGCAATCTGTCACCCTAAAAATACTAGCTCACAAAAATGCTTTAATAGCTTGCTTGTCATAGATCGCAGTGTTACTGATTTGCGGATGTTTAAAAAGGCACTTTTTTTACGGTGTGTGTGTGTGTGTGCACGTGCACACGCACACACACACACACACACACACACACACACACAAGTTTCTTCTGGTTGTATGGAAATGCATAGGTATTTATAAATCCACTGGACAATATTAAAAATTCACAGTGGTGTGAAGTGTGTGTGAAAAAATGACTTTTGTTAACAAAGTTTGGTTAAGCTTCATCCTTAAAAATAGCTGTTTGATTAATTAAAAATGAAATATTAAGCAATTTCCCAAAAAAATACATTTAGCAGCTCAGCTACCAAGATTAATAATTCAGTGTAATTGCAGCTCTAAGGTATACCCAGTTTTTTCATACTGAATTATTTATGCAGTTTCACACATTAAATTGTACATTTGCTCTGTTACTTTAGAGCACCAAAATAGGTTGTCTTTTCTTACAGCCAAGTGTGAAATGAATGAACCAAACAATATTTTTTCCTCTGCATTTTGTTCTTAAACTGCAGTATTTAACATGTTTCTCCGATAAAGGGATTTCCTTATAGATGCTTGTCTCAGTAATCAGACTTGCAAATTAAGCCTTTAAAATACCAACAACAAAGCAATACAAATTGTAATGCAAGATAAGACTGTATGGAATGTACATGCTAGGACAAACAGATAGTTTTCACTACTTAAAGGTTCACTTCTTCTACATACTAGCTAAGCATATTGTCTAACCTGACCCTATGTTTCTATAATAGGGAAAGAGCCATATCTTCAGATATTTCTGGAACCTTGAAGAGTCCTTTGGCTACTTGACACAACCACTCCTAAGTCTGTTTCTTCTACGTATTTTGGAATCCAGCTAAACCACCTTGTCCAATGGTCAGGAATGATGACTGGCTGTTATCAAAAATATCTAAAAGTGATCTAAATGTAGAAGTTTAGCTAATGCCTAAGAAGAAACTGTCAAGCCATAATTGTTCAATCAGTTTTGGTCAATTCTCAGATCTCATAGTATGAGTCATTATGGTTTAAGGATTCCTGAGAGGTCATTTAGATCAACCCCAATATTGTTACAGAATGCCATTTCTTTTACTTCTAAAGGGCAAGTTAAGGAAGAACTCCAATTGAAGAAGAAAGTAGCAATTTCTACATATACTAAAAACTTCAAAACTGCTACATGAAGCCTTCATTTTATCTCCTCTTAATCAATTATTTATTTGCCAGGGAAATTTTGCATTATCTCTTTCAGAAATACAATTATTTTGAACATAATCCTTATTCACTCCCATAGTTCAGATTTCTGGAAATTGTTTTACACTGCTCTCCTGATCTGGTCCATGACATGATATTGGCTCCACCGTGGTTGACCTGGATGGTAACCTTGCAGCTAAGTTGACATCACTATAGGCCTTTGACCTCATTCAGATTCAGAAGCCTCTCCAACCCCAATTGGCAGCACTCAAGATACTTTGCATCCAAACCGGAACTCATCAGAGTTATCAACCAATCATTGTTCTTCCAATCCAACTCCAAAGCCAATGAATTTTGGCTTAGCTCAGCTGATGATTTCATTACCCATAATGCCTTTGGTTTCTGTTTATTTTGTGACAAAAAGGAGGCCAAATGGAACAATATGCTTTTATTATCAAGGTCACAGGTTACATTCAATTCAGGGAATGCACAAGCCCTTGTCCTATTCCTGTGTAATTAATAAGGCTGAATAGATTAATAATTGATTTTGTATTTCGTAGTTATTAGGTGGGCTTCTCCATCCTCATCCAGGTATATCACTTCTTGGAATCTTCTGAATAAGGCTTTACAATCACACTCTTCCTTGTACCAATCCTCAGGAGATTTGCTGCTTGTGATAAATATGCAGCAAGCAACAAATTCACAACTTCCTCCTTTGTGCTCCACTCTGTACAGGTAACAGTTGAGTAGGTGGAGGATCTGACTCTAAGGGATCCAACCATAGAAATCATTGATTACAACATCTTCTTGACCAATGTATCCCTTCCACCAGGGACCATTTGACTTCCAATTGGCATTTGGGGATTCTGATTGGCAGAACTTGCTCTTACTACTCCCTGGTGAGTCGTACAGCACAGTGACGTGGCTCTTCCACATTCGAGGTTTGTTAAGCCCAGCCTCAATAATGTACTGCTTCAAACCATGCCCATATCTTACAAACAGGGAGGGATTCACTTGGGCAACTTCAACCATACTCTTGCCCTCTTCCAGCATAGTCACTGCAGCCTTCAAATCATTCCTCTGGGCTTGCATGGAGGGGTCACCAGTTGGGGCTAGTACATTGTCCTCCTTGCTGCAATATTTTTTATTGTTGAGGTCAGTTCCCTGGGCTATCTCCACTTCAGCCCTCCCACCCAGTCTTTTCTTAAAAGACTTAAACCTCATCCTCTTCTTAAGATTGACAAAGCCTTGCAAATGCTTTGGGCATGAAGCAGTACGTCACTGAAGCTGGTCTTAAGAAACCTCAGATGTGGAAGAGCCACATTACTGTGCTGTATGGTCCACCTGGAAGTGGTAAGAGTGGTAAGAGCAAGTTCTGCCAATCAGAAGCCCCAGATGCCTATTGGAGGTGACATGGTCCTTTGTGGGAGGGACACATTGGCCAAGAAGATGTTGTGTCTATGGAATATGTGGAAGAGAATGTGTAAAAAACAATCTGGAATATTGTGTCTATGGGCTATGTGGAAGAGAGTGTGGAAAAACCAACACTCCACATTTGCAAGGCTTTGTAAATCTTAAGAAGAAGATGAGGTTTGTAATCAATGATTTCTGTGATTGGATTCCAACACATTGCTGTCTGGGGCAAATGGTTTACTCTGTGTAATGATACAGCCAACACCAAATGCAAGGATATAGGAAACTTGCTACCTAGAAATAAGTGGGATGTAGTCTGGGACCATTCCCATGCAGAGCAGAGATGTGTTCTCTCACACATCTCCAGCCTTTACAGACAATCATGAAAAAAATAATCCATGCTTTCTGGAAAAGACCAGAAGATCACACTCTGCAGCAACAATTCTGTGAATCATGCAGTAAAATTTTATAATAACTAAAATGGCACTTTTCTCATTCAAACATTAAGCAATACAGTGTCTGTCAGGAACCTACTTCTAACACAAAGTTTCATCTCCAGATTATGATTTCTGATGCTTCTGTGTGTGCAGGGTGAAATGTCAAGTAAGGATGGCTGCACATTCTGAATGAGCCCCCGCAAAAGATTGTTAATGTTCAAGTCATAAACCTAATAGTCTATTTTATAGAAAAAGGCACACTGAAAGCATCTCTATGGTTCATCTGCTCTTGTAGAAGAAGGAAGATTATTATTAGTCAATGGAAATCTGTGTGCTGTAATTTTGAAAACTGGGTTAAATATTTTCTGTATAGTTATGAATTGAATGTCTATGGCCTAGATGCCCTAAACACATCCAATCTCACTTGATTTCGGAAGCTAAGCAGGGTCGGCCCTGGTTAGTACTTGGATGGGCGACCACCAGGGAATAGCAGGTGCTGTAGGTGCCTGGAGTAGGAACTGGCAAGCCACTCCAGTACTCCTGCCAAGAAAACTCCATGGACATGGAGTCATGTAGAGTCGGTCATGACTGTAATGACACAACAAACACACATGAATTGAATTCAAGAGCAGAAAGGTACCAGACATTTCTGCATTATTTACTGAAACTTTTCACATGGACTGTGTATCTCAAGAGAGCTACATAGGTGTGAGAGGCAACAGGCTGCAAGGTTGACAAATGTTGAGTGCTCTGATGAAAAAGGAAAATTCAACCTTTACTGTTCTAAATCATTCATAGGGAATTTACAGCCTTCCAGATCTGGGTGGACTATAATTCCCATGATCCTCCCCCATTGTCTAGGCTGGCTAGAGATGATGGAAGTTGCCACTCAACAGCATCTGGTGGACTACATTTCCCACTCTTCTTCTGAACAGTCTTGGCCCAATGTAAGGATTTAACCAGACTCGGATCACCTATATTAACCTACTCAAGCAGTTAGATACACTTCAGAAGACTCATTCATTAACCCTTATGTCAAGGTTTAAGAATGTTAAAGTGACTTTATTACAGGTAAATATGTCCTAAGGGGAAAGTACTTTTTAAAATTTACAACTTAAAAAAAAATACTTTACATATGTTTTCTCAAAGCAGCCAGCCTCCTCTGTCAGAGAAAGGTCAACAAATTCCCAACATCATGGCAACTGACAGACTGTTTTGCTTTACAAGAAATGTTTCGGTTAGGCTGTGTAAACATAGATATGAAGTTACAGTACACATTTGGCAGGTGAATGAAGACTAAACAAAGAAAGTAATATTTTGTAATCCAGTACTTTTGAAAAAAAGTATAAATCTGTGAACTGGAGGTTTATATTATTGTGTTAATGCTAAATCAGCAAAAGTGTGGAATAGTAGTCTTGTAAGATAGGAAACCGAGTCAAAAAATAAGTGTTTTGTAAGCAAACTGTTGTTGACACAGAAACTGAACAAGAGTAAAGTAGATGAGAATTTAAATTGCTCTTGTGTGTGTGTGTTGTGTTGTTACAGTCATGACCGACTATACGTGACTCCATGTCCATGGAGTTTTCTTGGCAGGAGTACTGGAGTGGCTTGCCAGTTCCTACTCCAGGTGCCTACAGCACCTGGTTAAATTGCTCTTGCTCACATAGAAATTCCTGGATACAAAAAGAAAATGTGTTAATATAAAGAGTTAAGAGGAAGTACAATCTTTTAATAGTATAAATATGGGAAACAAGACATGTTTGGAGGCTAAGAAAGTTCTTTTCTTTAACAAATTTTTATTCTTAAGAACTCTGATGCTTTGAAGAAATGCTTTTCCCTTTGTACAGTCTTATTTTAAGAACAATAAGGCTTTTAAAGCTTTTAAGGGCACTTCAAACTATAATGCTTTTACTTTTTACTGTTGTTTACTAGAGATGCATTCTCTGCCTTTATAGGCTATAAGCGCCTGCATTTTTGGAATGTAACTTAAAACATTCTTCCTGATATGTGGCTTCCAATTTTTTTTGAAGAATTTGCTTACAACTTAGGTTTTAATACCTGTAACTTTTCATAAGCTGTAAGTATGTATTTTTATGTATATGTGCCTACAGCTTTCGTCACGGCTGCAAGACCTTTGGATGTTACAACAGTCCTTGAAGTTATTTTATTCATATGTACCATTGAAGCAATGTAGAGACATACAGCATGTTGAAGTTGCCTGGAATTATTGCAGCAATAAAAATACTTATATCTTGATACTCACATGAATTTTGATATGATTGTCCACAATTGCTTGGTTTCATTCTGAGATTAACCCTTTATTTTGATAAATGACATATTTTATCAAATATGACATTTATCAAAATAAATGTTATATTTGTACTTTGATGGGGGTTCCTGTATGGCAGGGGGTTGGACTGGCTGGTAGAAAATTATCATAAGGCAAAGAAGAAGAGTAGTGTCCTATTTATATAAGGAGGTTGGAACAGAATGATGGGGGAAGGCCAACCTATAAAGCCAGGTTTTGAGTAATTTCTTAAAAGCTTATAGTGAAGGCACCAGGCGAATCTCTTGTGGCACCTGGTTTTACAAGTGGGGTGCAATCTCCGAGAATCCCCGGTTCCTTGTTGTTACTTTCTGGGTGTCCCTCGGGGTCGGTACCTGCAGATAGCCAGCCTGGCTTAAATGAGTGATCCTGACAGTTCTACTTTGAAGGAGCTGTTTTGTCCGATACTGAGGTATCAAACTGTTTAGGGTTTTGAATGTTAATACCAAAACGTTGAAGTCAATGCGGTAGTGAATAGGAAGCCAGTGCAGAGTGACAAGAACAGGGGTAATGTGCTGGAACCTTTTTAACCCTATTAACAATCTCACCACTGTATTCTGCACTAGCTGCAGTCACCACAGTGTCAGCCCTTGTAGTTCCTTTCTATAAGTAGACCCATTGCTCTTATTAATGAGTCCCACCGCTGCTCTATTGTCCACAAATGGTTACATTGGTTTCATACAGTGGGGTGCAGTCATGCATGAACAAGGAATAGAGGAAGGCGCTTAGCACACAACCCTGAGGAGCTCCTGTACTTATACCAGAGTAGAAGAATGGTGGGATCCCATCCTTACTGACTGTGGTGTATCTGTAAGAAAATTCCTTACCCACAAACAAATATTCTGATATATACCCAAGTTGGATATTTTTAGATATAACCTATTGGGTAGAATGGTATTAAAAGCAGAGCTATAACCCACAAATAACAACCTTGCATATGTCCCCTGTTGTTCTAAATGACTCAGTACAGTATGGACAACAACGGACATAGCATCATTAGTAGACCTATTACTCTTGTGCAAATTAACATGGGTCCAAAGTAGATGGACATCTAGCGTTAACATAATCCAGCACCAATCTCTCAAAACATTTCATAATAACAGATGTTAAAGCTATCGGTCTACAGTCGTGAGAGATACCACTACTGACTGCTTAAAGACTGGCACTATAAAAGATGTCTTCTAGCAAGTAGGGACAGAGCACTGCAACAAAGATAGATTGAAAATATCTGTAAAAACTTCAGCTAATTCTGCAGCACAGTCCCTAACAACTTATCCCATGATTCCATCTGGTCTAGCTGCCTTCCAAGCAGTAATATTCTGGAAAGCACATCTCACATCACAAATCTGCAGTATAAGTGGTTGTGTATTGATAGTAGATTCTAATGGTGTGCTATTGGTGGTAGATGCTGGAGTGATGGTTGTTTCTGTTTCTACCTCAAAACCGCTGAAGAATTGATTTAAGAAATATCTAAAGAAGCATCAGGGTTGATTTGATCAAGGACCCATTTGTGTACATATCTGGTAGTCCAATCCCCCTCCCACTGGCTTTCTTCACTGTCTAGCTTTCACATTTGCACATACCAATCTGATATAAAATACAAATATTTACAATATAAACAATGGTAGAGAAATATATTTATTATGTTATTTATTTTGCATTTATACCATGCTACCAAGGCCACTTGGGGTGGTTTTCAATGCTCACATGAAAGCTCAACAATACCAAGCCAAATCAAAAATACTTCATGCCTTCACCACAAAGGCCATAGCTAATGACCCATACTTTATTGGTTTCATCACTTTAGGCCATTGTTCACCTTAAGGCAACTGAGACTGTTGTCTGCCTAATGAGCCTATTCAGGCCACTGTTCACCTTATGAGTCTATTACAAACCAGAGTGACAAGAGGTCCAAGTGAACTATAAAATGGAGGACTCGCAACTAGCTTTCCTCAGACTGACAAAGCTGTTTGGACAAGCAACAAAACATTTCAATATCTCAAGAAAAAGAAGTCCCGTTGTCATGACTCAACTTCTAGATAGGATTATGTTAGCAGAATCTTGTTTCATAGGGTTCACAACATTCTTTCTGAGGTTCTGAGACAGTATTTGAGACCAGAATTTGAGGAATAGATTCTTCTGATGTCTCAGAAAAGGGTTGGGGTGGGGAAACATAACCATTATGAGGGAAACATGCACACTATATATGGAAGTATATTTGTGCTGACCTCTGGCACCAAGTGAGCATGAAGAAGGAGGGGTGTCCACCTCTCAACTTTTGCAAAGCAAAACATTTTCTGCCCTAATGAAGCTGCCTCTGAGATGTTTTGCTATGCTGAAGGAGTCAGAGAAGCACAGTGAATTTGTGAGACTGCAGGCAGTATTCAAAGACATCACAACTAGAGATGGGCATGAAACGATTTTTTTAAATTGTTTTGTTTTTTATTTTGTTTCATTTTTAATTTGTGTACTGTGTGTGTGTGTGTGTGTGTGTGTGTGTGTGTGTGTGTGT
>JAHTLZ010000379.1:37658909-37681528 GCA_023846285.1 Phrynocephalus versicolor | reverse complement strand
AGGAAAATGGACCTGACTGTCAGGACATAACCTGTATATTTACCGGCTACCAATCTATTTTATTTTTCTGACAGGCTTACATTTGCTGTTGATGAATTTACCATAGCTAGTTCTCCCAAGCAGGAAATTTGGAATCCTACCCATAATTACTTCACATTTCTGCAAACCCTCTATATAAATACTTTTATGTTTGGAACATGCTTATTTTTGTCCTCTACATTCTTTTCTCGTTCAGTACATGCATGGCTGGGAGTCCTCCCTGAATAAAAAAGCAAATTACAAGCTGTCATTGAGAAAGGCTGAATTCCATGGAAAAGGCCCCCAAATAACAGAGTGAAAGATACCGCAATATATTTTGTAAATTGTATTTCTAGTTGCAATTTTTTTTTTTTTTTTGCTCTTAGGAACAAGTTGTATTCAACTCCAGGAAGCACAAGAGCAAAAAAGAAAAAAAGAATAAAAGAATAAAGGACAACAAATCACAGTCAAGTCCAAGGAATGCATTAAAATAATCTCATTTCTAAACTTTTTGCTGTTTCCCTTAACTCTGTTTGTAAAGTGGCCTGAATCTGGAATTCAACATGTGGGCAAGAATAGCTGATGTGGGCAGCTGAGTGTCAACATCATTCTGAAGAGATGGATGTTTTCAATGGCTGATTATCTCTTGACTTAGATGGATAAATGGCTGCCCTTCTTTTCTCCAGAAAGGAGATACAGATTATGGTTGGTGGCCAGTGAAGAGGAATGCTGTAAATAGGTGCTAGTGTTACATGCTTGTTGATAGGTAATAGTAAAAGGTGACACAGGGCTCTGAGTTGAGAGCCGAGGTCATCAGGCAGCCGAGGAAGGATAATTTGAATGGCAAAGCACAGATGCTGTGCTACAGCTTCCCATGCAGGTACAAATCAAGTGCTGCAACCCACCAAGTGTCTATGTTTTTGAGAAGGATAGATGAACCTCTTATTGGCCAAAGGCTAAATTTTAATTTGGGAAAAGTCTCAAGGGTTGCATTTCAGCAATGTGCAGGGCAAAAAGAAGAAGGCAAGGCATAGTGGGCAGGGTCTAAATTAGTGTCTAACTAGCTTGGAGCTTTCCTAAATTAAAATTAAGCTTCAATTTTGTGTGTGGCTACTAAGAAGGTAGTCCCAGAACAACCACCTCTTGAGCTGTAAGGGAGCATTGACCATATGCTATGTGTCTGTGAAGATTCACAGTCACCCAGGTGAGTTTATCTGGAAGTTGAGACTGACAAAGCTGCTTGAACAAGCAGCGAAATGTTTCAATCTCTCAAGAAAAGAAGTCCAGTTGCCATGACTTAACTTCCAGTCCATATGCTATAGTTTCTTAGGGTGCAAAGCAGCAGAGCTCACTTCTACCTTGTCTCTATGTAAACTGTAAAGCAGAGCTGGGTTTCATGCTGCAGCTTCCTGGCTTCATGTTGGACAGTAAGCTTGTGAGGTTCCTGGAAAATTGTTTGCAGGTCACATCCAGTCTGTAGACTGGAGGCTCCATTTCTTTGATACAGAAGATTTTACAACAACTCAGAACAAGTCTGTGTGCCAGGCATGTGTGAGCTCACATTGGATATTTCTTATCACCACGTACAGCTGTGAAATGTGTGCTGTATAGAGATTTGATATGATTCTTTTTAAAATATGGTGCTGGACAAGAGGTTTGAGGATACCTTGGAATTCTAGAAAGATGAACAAGTAGATCCTAAATCAAAATAAGCCTGAACTATCTCTGGAGGTGAAGATGATGTAACTGAGGCTGCATGACTTCAGACGCATTGTCTGATAGCAGAGTTCTCTGGAAAAGACAATAATGTTGCTAAAGAATTGAAGGATGTAGGAAAAGTGGGAGACCAAATATGAGATGGCTTGATTTTAGAGGTGGGAACGAAACAAAAAACCCATGGTTTGGGTTTGTCTTTATTAGGCCCACTCTTGGTTTGGTTCGGGTTTGGGTTTACTTACCGAGCAGCGATTCTGGCCCCAGCGGCAAGGGCTTTTTGAGGTGCTGGCCCCAAGCCAGCGCCTCTCAGCTGAGAGGCACTGGCTTGGGGCTAGCGCCTCATTTTTTTCTTTAAGCTCCAAATGCATGGCCCCTGGGGCCAGGTCGGTGCTGATTCCTTTTTAATTTTTTTCCTTTATTTTACAGCACCGACCTGGCCACCCCTGGGGCCAGATCGGCGCTCCTTTTTAAAAGTTTTTTTTTAAAGCACCAACTGTGCAGCCCCTGAGGCCAGAATGGTGCTTTTTTAAATTTATTTTTTGTTTTACAGTGCTGACTGCACAGCTCCTGGGGCCGGGTCAGCACTGGTTTTTTCCCCTCCTTATTTTACAGCACTGACCCGGCCACCCCTGGGGCAGGGCCAGCACTTCTTTATTTTATTTTATTTTACTTTACTTTATTTTTATTTTTATTTTTATTTGGGGGGGGGGTCAGGAACCTACTTCCCGCCAGGACGAGGACTGCAACAACAAGGACAAGGTAGGAGGTGAACGAAATGGAAATTTCCATTTCGTTTCGTTTTGTTTTTCTTTGATGGGTTGGTTTGTTACCTAATGAAAAGAATAACAAATAACAAAACAAATTAAAAGTTCATTTTGTGCCCATCTCTATTTGATTTCCTAAATGAAACCATAGTCTTGAGTTTGGAAAACCTGACTGGATGGTTGAGAACACAAAATTTTGGAGATCTCATTCACAGGGTCGCCATGAGTGAGAAGTGACTTCAGAAGACATAACTATGTCCACAAATGCCATCATAAGACATTTTGATAACAGAATCTTCTTGTTCCACCCCATATGTGAAATATGTGAAAAAATCTCTCTCCCAAACTGAGCATTAGCTAGTGTAAACCCACAAAAACAAGCCTATGTGCCAATCTCCCTGTCCTTAGAGAAAGTTTTCTTGGCTCTCAGTCTCAAGAGAAGTTAAAGGTTAAAAGAACTATGTATTAGACACAGGAATAACAGATGACATGCTATTTTGTTTGCCACATCCTCACAGTATCTACCAATGGTTGTTTGGAGATGCTCGGAAATTATACATGGGGAATTCAACAAAGCACTGTGGTTTCACTGGCAGCCATAAGTCATGTTTCACATATGTTTATGATATGGCTTGGTCTTCATGGGATCAAAACTGGATAAGGAAAGAACCTAATGGATGTCTTGTCCTCTTCTGGAAAATAGTAGCTTCCGAAGCAGTGATGAACATTGTCTGCAACAGAATAGAGTGGAAACGGAATGGAAAAAGTTTCTATTCCTGCAAAAAGCCTGATGCCACCGCAGCTCAGAGGGAGGATGCAGCCTTATAAAATCTCAGAGATTGGGCTTTTCGTTAATTCAGATCAGCCAATTATCCACCTGAATGTGGTTCTTAGAGGCTGATAAGGAAAAGTGTTCTTAGCAAAACTATTAAGAGGAAAACAAATAAAGTCATTCATTAGTGCTTAGGGGATGCACCTGAATGCTTTTTTTCCTTATCTAGAGTAGACTTATTGAAATAATTTAGATTTGTAAGTCACATATCATGTAAGCTATACTGACTCAAAAGGGTCTAGTTTAGACTTGTTGGATATCATTCAAGCTATATTTATACATGACTTAAAAGCTTATTCTCCTGTCATGTTTAGATGTATATATGAATGATACTATGACTAGGAAACAGGTGCAAGCAAAAGTTCATATATGAGCCCTTTTAGTTTTCTTTAAACTAGCATTAATTTTGTTAGTACCTAATAAAAGTTTATTATACAATTATTACCTTTTCTCAATTTTATTACATTAGGAAAGAAGCACGACATAGCTTTTTTCGTAGTAGACTTTTGAAATGTCTTTAAATACTCCAAACACAAGAACCTTGGAGATTAACCTCTGACTGGATTACTGATCTCTACAATTTAACATCTTGTTCATTGTTATTGTACATGAGATAATCCCAGAGGAGTCGTCTGGTTCCAGATTTTAGGATGTTGAAAGATTTGTAGCCTGGTTTGAACATGGCTCGTTTCAATTTTCTTTGCCAGCTACATTAACTGGAGTATTTAATATTTAAATATAGCAAAGAACAATATCCATGTCAAATCTCAGGAGGCATAACTAAAAGAAGCAGTGAAAGGTTAAGAACAGGAACAATGTATTCCAAAAATCCTATATGTATACCCTTCAAGGACCAAAGGGGAGAGACATTTTAAACTCTCCTAGGGCCTATTATATGTGCAGTATATAATCATATGGGTGTCCTTTTTTGTTTTTGAACAGGGATCTGTAGACTTCCAAGGCAGCACCTTACAGAATTGGGCTACAATTCCCTGAATTTTACATGAGGAATTTTTGGAGAATTCTGGGACTGGCAGTTGAATCCTGGGAGGTGCTGCCTTGGGCACTCTAAGGGTAGCCATCCAAAATTTTTTAAAAAAAGAGTATCCCTAATGGAGGCACACTAATTTTAGTTGTCTTTTGAACAGGAAGAAAACCTTTTAAATTCAGAGAGGTGGCAGCCCTATTCATAAACTTGCTGTCCAAAAAGTAAGCTATTGGATTGCACAACTTGTTGGGAAATGTCAGATAGAAGATACAGTCGCACTCATGTATTTGTGGACTTCCCATGGGCGGGCATGGCAAGGGATAGACTTTTGGTCTGACCCAACATGGCTCGGCATATGTTCTATAACATATTGGCTTTTATCAGTTTTGTGGCTCCAGAACAGAATGTAGACCATAATTTACCTACACTAGATTCTGAGAGCATTTCAAAAACATTTATAGATTTATTTTGCTTGTAAATAACCTTTTACTAAGTACATAAATACATATATCAACTAAATGCTAAGTGATCAGTTAAACCTTGGTTTTAAAACTGAGTTTACTACAAATGGCACATGAGTTGTAACTATTGATCCTTAGTAGAATATATTTAAAATGCTTTTAAATGTCACTTTAGAATTGCCTTCCCTAATCTGGCTTTTTCTCCCCACATGGGGGCTCACAAAACCCATTGAAACAATTGTTAGCTAAGGTTGGTAGTAGAGATAAGTTTTCGTTTTGGAAGTGCTCAGCTTCTGAAATGAAACATGGGAACCCAGCTAGAATTTGGAACCAGAGGAACGCAATCAACCAATCCCTTAACTTGCACTGGGGTCACACGGGGCTAAACTACAATGAGGAAGAAGCCTCTGGCATCATCTTTCCTTCTCCCTGGTGCTGGCCAATCAGATAGGGAGGCTGGATGATACATTTCCCTGCACAGCTCCTGATTGGCCAGTGCCAGGAAGAAGGAAAGATGACACTAGAGTCTTCTTCCTCATTGGAGTTTAGCCCCGCACGACCCCAGTGCAAGTTAAGGGATTGGTTGATTGCGTTCCTCTGGTTCCAAATTCCAGCTGGGCTCTCATGATTCATTTTGGAAGCTGGCCACTTCCAAAACAAAAAGCCCATCTCTAGTTGGTAGTTTTAGATAACTTAGATAAGAGTAATTCCATTCAGAGACAACAATTAGTTTGATTGCTGTGCTTCCTCACTAGAGCACTAGATAAGTTTTTCCAGAAATAATATTTCACTTGTTTTTGTAAGTTTTTTTTTAAAAATTACTCAACTCCCCCCCCCTCAGCCTTACTGTCTCATAAGCTATGTAGGTCACAACAAATTAATTCCCACCACACCCACTATTTTAATGGAACATTTACACAACTGCTGGCTTCCAGTATTCCATGGATAATATAGTTTAATAAATGCTTTTAAAGTTTAGATTTTGAGCAAAACCACCAAGCAGAGGAGAAAATAAGAATGACTGTATAACCTCTCCCATAAATTTATCTGTAGACATTGTGGTAGCTTCAGTATGAACTATAGTAGGAATTGTACAGGTAGTAGGAGCTAGTCAGATGATATTGTGTAAGATGATAGTCAAGAAGCAGTGGCCTCAAGAGAAGGATACTGAATGCAAAAAATTGCATGTCCTTTTGAGATCAGAGGCTCCCCACACCTCACACACTTGCCTCTCTTTCCTTCTCATCACAAAGGAGGCTGATCACAAAAGCATCAGAAGAAATGACAAATATTCGGATATTCAGAGCTGATGGGACAATTGTCCCACGCATCTCTACCACCTTATCCTAAATCTAATGAATGTTGTTATTGTATTAAACAAACTGCAATGAAAAACTTAATGTATTAAAACAAATACAAGTATTGATATGAATCAATTTTTAAAAACTACAAGACAGACTAATAATACTAAAAAGGATTACAAGACAAGAAGAAACAATTGAAAAATTGTGCCTCAATATATATTTGCCTGTTCACTCCTTAGCAACCATGTATAAGATTTCAGCCTAAGAAAGCTTACTCAGGACAATAAATTACAGCTCACTTTGCAATGTCAAGACAAAACATCAAAATAAAACAAAGGAAAATGCAAGTTTGCACTTTCACAGGGTTCTTACCAAAAATGCCCCCAAAAGTCTATTCTAGATGCTACAAGGCAAATAGAACAACTTTAGTCCCAGACCTGAAATAAGCAGATGACACAATATAATGGGTTTTTAATTGGGCCACATCTTTATTAATTTATTAATCAGTATTATTACTGGAATTCAAGGGGGCTGCAGTAGTACAAGAAAACCTGTCACCTGAAGCCTGCTTACCTCCAGGCCCAAAGAAGCTAGGTGAGTATCTACCTGGCAACGTGCTGTCAATATTTGGCACATTGCCAAGATCAGGGAGACTAAGTTCTCCCCAGAAGTCCTAAACAATATTAACCACAAACCAATACCTTATTAATGTTCAACTAATCCTAGCCTGGACTGAAGACATTTTATTAAAGGCTGCCCAGTCCCATTACAGGGAACTTGTATAGTTAACTCACCTCCAAACCAGAACTTGCACTACCCGCCATTGTGACTGAATGGCATGCCCTGCCTGTGCCAATGATGAGAATGGGATGGGCAAAAACACACCAATACTCAAGGCCAAAAGATTTATATTGTGATTTATTTTGCCCAAGTATTGGTCAAAAATTCCCATCCAGCCCACGAGGCAACCAGTAACCTCTAGGGCAGGTGGGCAGGGCTTGTTCAAGCTGCAAAGGAGCCCTTTTAATCTCTGGGGAGCCCTTTTAAAGTCTCAACAGCCTGTGCTTGCCCAGGATCATGTGTGCATGATTTTCACACTGAATCTGCCTTGGATCAGGCTCCAAAGTACCCCGCCCCCGGACTTGCTTCCCTTCTCAATGTCTACAAAGATATTTAGGGAGGATCCATGCAAATCATCGCAGCATCATTGGTTGACTTAGCTTAAAATGCAAAAATTTAACACATATCTTATGTTGGTTTCATAACTTTACTTGGGTACAAGTACTTCATGTCCCCATTACTCTTATGGGAGGTCATCACAGTGCCTCAGAATGAAACTGTATCACAGGCATTAGGGGTATGCTCTGCTGATCTCGCCTGATTTCGGAAGCTAAGCAGGGTCGGCCCTGGTTAGTACTTGGATGGGAGACCACCAAGGAATACGAAGTGCTGTAGGTGCCTGGAGTAGGAACTGGCAAACCACTCCAGTATTCCTGCCAAGAAAACTCCATGGTCATGGGGTCACGAAGAGTCAGTTACGACTGTAACGACACAGCACACACACACACACTGCCAGCTACGAGAGAGAGGTTCCTATCGGGAGAGGAGGAAAATTCATCAAGGTAGCACCTGTTATAGAACTCCAAAGTTGGATCCAATTTTGATTAGGAAATCTAGTATGACTTCAGAGTCATCCAAATTCCAGAATGCACCATGAAAACCAAGGGAACTTTGGACAATAATGTCACCATGACTTTCACAAACTAAAGGACCACTTTCAGAGTCATCAATAAGTGCTGTATGATTATGCTTTTAGTAATTTTAGAACAGTCAGCATTAGGGTCCTCTGACAATATTTCTTTTTAAAACAATGACAATTGTAGATTGTTTTGTTATTATTGCACATAATCCCTTAATTCTGTTCTGAATTTAAAAAAGGCAGGGCAAATAGAGCACTTTGGACAGTTTTCTATAAACTAGCGGATCTAGCCAAGCAACTACTTCAAAAGTGCCTATTATCCTTGGCTTCCATTAGTAATTTGTGATACATTTGGCATTTCTTACACCATGTCAATAGGTCCTGATAGTTTCCATTAGAACTTCAAGTACTGTAATTTGCCACAACAGCTGGGGAAAGATGGAGGAGTATGAAAGCAATTTCTTTGGCAAGTTACAGGGTTTCCATACAAATTGCACATTTAGCACAATACACAATCCTTCCTGAAGTCATATTTCTCTTCTAAATACTTCTTTGGCCCCTCACACAAGAGCAACTCTTGAAATTTGGAGAAAACCCAACATATTTTCATTTCCTAAAGAAAGCGAGCCGAGCTTCAGCTTGCTATTTGGTTGTAATGCACTCTCTTGCATTAACGTGTGAAAATGGAAAGGAAGATGATTTTAATGCAAAAGTGACAGTGCTGTGACCTTTCTGTGTCATTTTTCATGTGAACTTGCCTTGCAGCATAAAGAAATGTGACATTTGGAAGGAGAGCCCAGTGTGGTTAAACTGATGGAGGTTTTTCGTGTTTGTTTTGCCTGTCCTCAGACATCTGCTGTAAATGAAAAAGGGATGAGAAAGTTACCAAATTGCTACTATGAGATCCACAGGATCTTTTTGGTTGTGTAAAGTTTTTATCTCATTTTCTACTGAGATAGACGTGGTCAACACAATTGCTTCAGCAATTCCTCACTTATTTCTCTTTAAAATGACATTTTGGTTCCTTGCAAAAGGCAAAGTAAGGCCGACAAATAGCTGTGGGTAAAATTTTTGAGCTGTACTTTCTGAATTTGCAAAGACTTAAATGCCGAAGCCAAGCTGGACATGCAAGTCAGGCCAAAAATATAGTTAACATTCAGTATCAGCAAAAGAGAATAAGGAAACCAGATCAAAGTACAAGCACTCAATAGATGAGTCATCTTTAGCATTACATTGCTATAAGTTAGAGAAATATCTGTAGAATTATCTGTTGATTATCATTATCTGTTATACAACTGGGCACACAACAGATAGCTCCTTTTTTCATGTAGCTATTTATCACTAAAATGACTAACTAGTGGCTATTATTTTTGGTAGCAAGAGAATTCCTTCTCTCATCCCATGGCTCCCAGGAGACCCTACTGATGAAGGGAGATTATGGAGGACCTGTGAGTGTATTGGGACAGAAGAATAATAATATAGCTGGCAGTGGGCATCTCATTGAGCGTTGTGGGTGCACTTCTCCTCTTGCCACAACTGGCTCCTAGAGTGAGGCTGATGATAATACTGCCACTACCCTAGAAGACCCAGCTGTAGAAATGATTGACTCAGGCTGCTATCACATGAAAACTAAAACCCACTTGAAACAGCTGGAAAATGTGGCTCCTAAAATTGTGTCCCCATGGACAGTGGGCTTTAAAAAAGTGTGACCATAAGAACATAAGAACATAAGAAGAGACATGCTGGATAAGGCCAATGGCCCATCTAGCCCAGGTTCCTGTATCTCACAGTGGCCCCACCAGATGCGTCTGGGAGTGCACAAGACTAGATCTCTGTCTCCTGATACCACTTCCCTGCACCTGGTCCTTGAAGCACCCCAGTTTTAAGCCTGGAGATTACAAATGTCCATCATGGTTTGTAACCTGTGATGGACTTTTCCTCCAGGAATCTGTCCAATCCCCTTTTGAAGGCATCCAGGCCAGATGCCATCACCACATCCTGTGGCAGGGAGTTCCACAGACTAACAACGCACTGGGTGAAAAAAAATATTTCCTGCCGTCAGTTTGAGAGTATGTCCCCTTGTTCTGGTATTTTGTGAGAGGGAAAAGAGCGTCCCTCTGTCCACTTTACTCATGCCCTGCATTATTTTGTATGTTTGTTATTTTTTTTCAGACTACGCCCACTTTAGCGAGTTCCCATGCAGATTTGTTACTGGAACTTATGTCCATGAAGACCACTTCATCTTTTTTCTCTGTTGCAACACAGCCCTGTGGCCGTCCCCAAAACACACATACACACACAGATGTTGGAGGCGGTGGTGTGGGGATTCACTTTGAGAGGCAGCCATTCACGTGCAGGCTGCTCTTTCTTGCACTCATTTTTCGAAGGCACAAGCTTCGGACAGTGGTGCTTCACTCCCTCCCCTTCCACTGAGAAAACAGGGCTGGGGATCACCCTCTCCCCTCTCATCTGCAGAGGAGATGGCTGACACCCAAGCTTCACTAAACATGAAAAAGGTCCATAAATTCATTTCTTTTGCTTATTCGTTGACCTTGGTAAATCACGAATCAAAATAAATCCCCATTTTTCTGATTTGTATCCATCTCCCTTCATGTCCTCATGTCAAGCCCCTTTCTTCCAGAAGCAAGCATGAAATACTTCACTTGCAAGGCAGCATTTCTCAAAGCACTTTTTTACTTTTTAACTTCTTGGGTCAGAAAATTTCAACATAAGTACCAATACACTAATAAACCAACAATAAACAAAATCTAACACAGAGAATAATATTTCAAAAGAGCATCCCTAATATTTTCCAAGGAGTTGGTTTGAAAGGGGGGGGGTGATTGTCTAACTAGGTAGAGGAACTTATGCTTCTAAAGGCTGAATTCAAAAGCTAATATAGGTGCTAATATTTTTATCAAACAAAAAATGAGCCAAACTGCCCAGAGTGACCTCGCTGCCAGATGGGAGGTAGAAAGACCCAACAAATGAACAAACAAACAAACAAACAAACAAGAATAATCCATCATGAACACCTACCCTTTTCATAGAGTTAATGTCAAAAACAGCTCATTCCCCAATTAGATTAAAACTAGGAAAATGTCAGTGTAGATGATCCCTTACTTTGGCACCAGAAGCAAAATATTCCACAAAATATTCCATGTCATTAAATATAATGATAATAAGTTAATAATTAACATTTTGCTACTTACTCCAGGTTACCTGCCAGAGACAGTTGCCTGATTCTCACTAATGCTAGAACCAGTTCTGTCTTGAATTTAGGTTGTATTGAATTTAGAGTTTGCATGGTATTAAGGAAAAAAATTAAGTAAGTTGTATCTTTTGGTATAGCCATTTTAAAATGTGTGTGTGTGTGTGTGTGTGTGTGTGAAGTGATTTCTATTTTCAAGCAATTCAATTCAATACAAGAGATTGTGGAGGAAAAGTGGGAGAAGAATAATGGCTGAGCTTCCTTGTTCCAGGGGTTGGTTGTTATACAGGATAATTTATAGAATCTGCCAAGATGCTCCAAGATCCACCATTATGCCAAGATTCATTATGGACTATGACTCTAGTACATCATGCTCCTTCACTTCTTTGTGTAAATTTATGCTGTGTGAAGTGATAAAATGGATGGAAAATGGAAAATTCAACCTCTTGAAATAACATGGCTTTCCATAAATCTTGTACTGTCAGATTCAGGTATTCTGGTTTTCCGTGTTATAAAAAGAAAAAAAGTTTTCCCTTTCCATGTTATTTTCTTTTCTTAAGACAAAAGAACTAAAGAGTACTTCAGAGTACAACTGTGGAGCTATAGGATTTTGTTTGTTTGTTTCTTTTTCTCAAAGGGTAGAGCGACAGCGAGGTTCATTCTGAGCTGAAGAAATCTGACCTCTCAAGCTTTCTGCGAAGAAACCTCAGGAACTAGTGTTCCTTTGATGTTGATATAACAAAATCAGAGATGGCAGAGAGGATGCATACTAAAGGCTGAGGATGAGGTTTCACAGAACTCTCCTCTCTCTGCAAAGTACACTTGTTTCTAGTTCTTGCTGTGCTTGAGGGCCACCCCATTAGGATCAATGGGATGGAAATCAATCCAAAAGAAAAAGAAGCTCAAATGAGAAGGCGTGAATGGACTTGTGGGGGAGCCCCTGAACATATAAAGGGTTAAGAAAGAAGAAGGGATTTTTTGTTTGTTTGAAGTCTATAATATTGTTCTGATGTTTTTCCATTGCATCCCATTGTTTTGACATCATTTTTGATTAAGAATTTATGTTCTGCTCCAAAGAAGCTCCCCTGCCATTTTGGTTCCTCTGGTATGAATCATTTTGTTCCTGGAAGAAAAAAAATGGCATTTTGTTTTGTTTCGTAATGAAATGTGTCCTACTGTTTTGTTACATAATCTGTTACATTTCATTACATAATTTGTTACATAACAAAATGACAAAACAGTGTTTTGTGCCCATGTCTAATCGTGTTCCTTCCTTTAAAAATGTATGCATTGTTTTTTGTTCCTTCTTCAAACTTTAATCAATCTGTGAAATTTTATTACCTATAAAATTTTCAATAATTTCTGGTCACAGTCTCCTACTCAGTAGGGTAGATATCAAACAGTATCTTTCATGATGAACTTTTTTGAAAATAAAAACATACTTGGGGGCTGTATAAAAGACCATTATGAAAAGCTACATTTGTGCTAAAATGCCTGGCTTCTGTTCATGAATTTATCCAGAATCAGTCATCTTCTTCTCAAATCTTTGTAATCCCCAACCCTCCACTTTGAGATCAGTGGCCAAAGGGTTTTGGTGTGTTGAAATGTTTTGACATTAATTTTCATATTGCCATTTCTGATGTCAGATTAGCTCCCATTTATTCACTTGTGCAGACATTGCCCTGCTTGGCTTGTACTGAAAGTGGAGAGGTACTGCTGACAGAGGATGGCATAGGTCACATTAAAACATGAACAAGTAAATGAGTCCTGATGTTATTTGTAATGTTGTTAGGGCCTGTCATAGTGCTGCCAGAATACATATGGGAGTAGAGTTGGTATCTGTAGCAACATGTAGCAGAGTAAAATGTCATAACCCCCATCTCTGCCTCCAGATTTTGTTGCCTATTATAATTCAATAATTAAAGTGAGCAAGTAAGTAAGTTAAAATGGAAGAACGATTGTCTAGACTGGGTTGTCAATGGTTAGTTATATGTTAATGAATTATTTTGGCTGTTATGTGGTTTTTAGAACTAGATGCCATTTTCTCTTTTTTTGCGCCTCTCTTATAGAAACATGTTCCTTAATAATACCCTCCCTGGTGCATGTTTTTTCACCCCAGAGTGGGTATTGAACCTCAAGAAATTCGTGGTATAAATTTATTAATTTATCTGAGTGATAGGCATTTGGTATTCAAAGTCCATTTTAGGCACTCTTGATGTAGTGTTTGAAACTGAGTCCAAATATAAATATATAATGCTATTTTTTTTTAAAAAAATAAGCAGTATCGTTGTGTCTGCTTAAGAAAAGAAAATGCACAAAAGCATGTCATGGTTATACTTGCCTGCAATATGGTTTTAGCAGTCTCCATTTCCAGCTTCTGTGAAGCATGTAGATATGTCTAGCTAATTCATCAATAACACACAATCAGCCTTAGAAATCCAGTTATTATCCCACTAATGTTATTCTTCTAACTTGTCAGTTCTCCCAATGATTGATTAAAAAGCAAAAGAATTCCAGTAGTAGATTTCAAAAGTACCAAAAACCTAAATCCAAAAAACATAATTTTACTTGACAATAAAATCCCACTCAAGATCTGAGCACCCATTCAGCTTTGTTTTGTTACTTAAAAACCATGGAGCGGATATTCACCAACATCTAAGATGTGTGCTCATTTTACCTTGTCACCAGTTTCAAAACTCATTCATCACACCTGAGAGATGTGTACTGCTCATGGTATTCAACACAGCTATCAATAGGCTAAAATTATGTTGCTTGGTACAGTAAATTGCAGAAGAGTAGGCTCATTGAATCATTGGGAATTGAGGAACTCAATGCCTTTGTGTTCCATTAATTCAAATGAGTCCACTCTATCACTTACTTCATTACTGCAAAATTTGGTTTGAGAAGAGTCATTTTAATCCATGGAATTAGCAAAGGAGTTGATTCACCAAAATCCTCATTACTTCAATGGGCGTAACTCTAGTGTAATTTTTTTTAATGCTAAACAAGTTTCTTGCAATAAGAGCTTTCATATGAGAACAAGCTTGTTTTTCTGCAGCTCCATGGGGTAGGCCCCAAGCAATAGATTCTAATTTCAAGAAAGGAAATGTTGGTGGAACTGTAAGAAGAATTTCCTGGTGGTAGAAGATCTTTCGCCACAGTAAAGATTCTCCTTCCTTGGAGAGTTTTAAACAGAGGTTAGACAAGTGTCTGTTAGAGATACGTTAACTGCGGATTTCCTATTATAGAACTGAATGAAGGATCATAAGTGAATGATTCTTGGGAACTGTAGTCCAAAACTATCTGGAAGTCTACAAGTTACCTAGACTGACATGGATGGACTTAGGTTTCCAGTCCATCTCAACTGCAAGGGAAGAAATATTCTGTACAGATCAATTGCAAAAGAAAAAGGGTAGCATTAGATTAAAAGAAAACTATCAAGCAGGTTATTATGTTCCTGCTGCATAGAATAGTAAAATGCAATCTTTGGGTGGCTTTAGTGACATATAATTTTCCCCACCCCCTACATTTATATGTCAATAAATATTAGTCTGTCACATCCCAGAATATATATTATATATTTCTCCCTTAAGTGGTTATACTCCAAACAAAGGCCATTTGTCTAGATAAAATTGAGTCCAGCTTCCACTTTGAAATTTCACTTGCTGGTTATGAACAGCAAAGAAGTGTGACAATATTGTTCTGATTGCAGGAGATGGAGGGGAGGTATGTGACATGTCTTTGTTATGGAAGCCGGTTCCATCTTCAGGGCTGCATATTGTCAAATATCTCCAAGATGATCTTGAGCAGCATGTTAAACACCACTTGAGATCTTATCATCTTTGGAGGCTGCTGGTATTTTATGGATGGAAGGGAAGGGAAGGATAGAAACAAGAAGCTATATCATGAGGTGGTGCTTTGCTTCCTCGCTAGAAGTGGTAGTGCAGAGCTCTTCTGGCAGCCAAACCTGGCTTTAAAAAGCTGAGATGGGTTCTCTGATAATGATAAAGTAGTGCAAGGTAAGAGATGATGACAGGAGAAAACAGAAAGTGCAATTTATTGCTTGGCTCGTGAAAGATTGGAAACCAGGTGAACTGTGTGTGTTCATTTTCCTATCAATAAACTAACAGGTAGTAAACAACCTGAAGGTCCCTGTTCCTCTACGTTGTAGTCCTTAATCTTTTTGGCATTTGTGGATGTCATGGAAGATGTGGACAGCCATTCAAGTAGGAGACAGATGTTCAAATACATGTGAATTAACAAGGGTCCTCTATTGCATATTACACGTGAATTAACGAGGGTCCTCTATTGTAACAATCTGTGCTTCTGAGGGCAGAATTGCCCAAATGAACAGTGGTTTGGAAGACACACCAAATACTTGCAACACATACATACCCTTCTTCAAATGCACATGTCCTTAGACATTCACACACAATTATGCATACTGCATATTTATTTCATTGCCTCAGTGGCAGAGATGGGAAAGTTTTGATCTCTCCTTCCAGAGTTCAGGAACTGGGGAAAGTTTGTGGTTGAGACTATATTTTCCAGAACCCCACAGCTATTATTGGCCCTGGAATTCTGGGACTTGTAGTTGGAAACAAATGTTCAGAGTACTTCATTTCCCTTTAAGAAATAAGCTGGCCGGTTGCAGAAGAAACCCTCAACATTTAAATAGACCAAAACAATATACTTTGTTGTCTTAATGTAAATTATCACATGAATAAATAGGATTCTTGCCAGTGATGTTCATATGTGGCAACAATGAAAACCTTTCTTTTGTAGAAACATGGGTTGACCAGGCTTGGAAGTTGAAGAGAACTTTGCTTCTTCTGCATGGGATATCAACCAACAATTTTTTTCATCCCTGCACTTTAATATAGGAGTCAACAATAGGCCAACAATAGGGTCCTAAGTATGCCAGAGGCCAACATTTCTTGGGTCGCTTTCTAGATACAAATAGCAGGATAGCATTTTAAAATATTTATTTATTTATTGAAAAAGAGCCCAGTAACCAAAACTGCATTGCTCAGATCTATGCAATTCAAGGGAGAAGTGTAATCTGACCAATCCTAAAGCCAGCTTCCAGCAGTTTAGCCTAGAATTTTACTTTTATTAACCTACCAAAAAAAAAAAAAAAAAAAAAAAAAAAACAACCCTCCTTGCGACACATTGTGGGCAAATTAAAATCAAAACTGGGTTTTTTGTAGTTTGAGATAGCGTTTGAAATTCTAAGTGAAAAATTGTTTCTGCCTGATTGAACAGTTACTTATAATCAGATTTACTTCCTGCAACATTTGGTCAGAGATGAGGCTGCCTTGAGAGACAAAAGATGACACTACATTAAATGTTTTATTAACTGTGATTAGAATTCATATTAGGGAATTGAATTTTCCACATTTATTACGAAATAATGTCCAAAGCTCTTTGCTGAACCGCAAAATGTTATTTCAAGCATTTTGCCTTTAAGTTTATCAAAGTGTGAAGCAAGAATGAAAGTTTGAAACACCACACACAAATGGTAAAATCTATATTTGTACCTTGATAAACTGGCAACATTGTAAATACTGGCTGGTAATACTAAGTGATTTCTCCCCAAAAATACAATACTTCCACATTTTCTGTGTCTGTGTAGCCAAAAAGGGGCAATATTTCCAGATTTATTGTGCCATGCATGCAGAATAGGTAACTGTGCAGATGTGTTCCATTTATTTTATTATTTTATTATTTATTTATTTATTTTAAAAACTGGAAGTTCTAGGTCTATTTAGTACTAGATTTCACATTCCAAATTGACACATTCACAGTTCATATTATATTTCTTTCTTTCTTTATGGTATTACATCCTGTCCTTCGTCTTAGCCTATCAAGGAAATTTACAAAATCTAATAAGAAAAAAATCAGTGCATGCTGGCCTTATCCCTGCTACTGTTTCAGCTGCCCACAGAGTCATGGTCATTTAGGGTGTGTCACCAGCTAGTGTCTCAGATTTACATGGAGGGCTAGCATTTCTTAGGTAGGATGTCTCCAACTTTTCCAGTGTGGGCAAAGCTGGAGACTGTGAAAGACAGCCTATCACTTGGGAGAGTTAAGTGGCTCTCCCAAGTGACAGATTCTCAGACATCCAGGCTAGGTTATCTGGCAATTGAGTCAAGGCAACTGGACTTCTTTTCTTGTGGGATCAAAATGTTTCACTACTAATCCTAGTGCCTTCTTCAATCTGAGAAAAAGGTGGTGGAAGGTTTTCAATTTATAATTCACCTTGGTTTTACCCCACCCTGGTCTGAATAGGATTGTTAGGTGGACAATGACCTGCTGTGTGTGAAAGTCCTACCTATGCATCTCTTCTCAACACCCATTAAGTATGGGTTGTTATTTCTGATTTTTCTGGTGCAGTTGTGAAGTGCTTCTGATTTGTCTGAGGATCAATGAAAGGGCAGCATGATGAATGGGGGACAGATTGTGTCTAAGTCCCCTACCCCTGTTGAGAGAGGGATTTTCAGTACACAAATGAATGGCTTCCCTGACTCCTCTCTCAAACCACCTATCTTCTCTGTCTAATATGTAAATCTTTGGAGGAATGTCCTTTGTCCTTCTAATGAACTTAAACTGCTGATTGTGGTCCTGAGCTGTTGCTCTCCATGCTCGTCATCATCACTACACTGGACTGCATATATTATATTGCTCCTCTTGAGTTTTGGTAACAGGTCTGTTGGGTGGATGAGTCTCTGCCATAGGGGTTTGTGGGTGCGAAGTGAATAGCTATGTGATGTTTTGCAAAACTCCTTTAAAGCTTTTCAGACACTCAAGCCATGTAATGAATGACTAGGTTCTTTCATTGGCTCTGGGCCTCAGACTGATCCATTGCTCTTCTGGGATTGGACACTGCCTTGTTAAAAGCCCACTTTGGATAAACACAACCTCAAATGCTGCCTTCAGATGCATGTCTTCCTTCTTTTTGGCTTCTGTGGAGATGAGGATGTTCTCTGCTCTATATTAGAGTTCTGATGACTCCTGATTTTGTTGTATTGGGTGGTGGGAATCAAATGGTAGGTACTGGTCCGTGTATGTAAACTCCAATTCCCAGGCTATGGTCGGGTCCTATAATAACTGCACAATTCAGGAGAACCAGCTGTTGTCTTTGGTGTCTTCCTGGGTGAACCAATTATTTGGGTCCACTACATTTATGTGCTCTGTAAAGGCCTATATTTCCTGGGTCTTGATCTTTGCCCAGGTGTCATCCATATACCTGAACCAGTGGGGTTCCAGCAACACATCCTTATATAAATGGTCTTTATCTGTTCCTTGATTGCTGCACTTCTGAGTCTCCTTCAAATTTCTTGTCAACAGTCGACATTTTGATCAATGAATGGCCAAGATACACAAAATTTCTATTTCTATTTCTTCCTTGTCAACATTAAATAGAAAATCACTATGATTTATTTCAAAAAGTTGTGAGGTTCTTTTGTAGATATGATTTTTTCCTTAACATTCAACTATAATCCTGTTTAGGAATGTTCTTCTTTCACCTTCTCCAACAGTCATCTAAGTCACTGCTGCTTTCTGACAGTAAGATAGCACCATCTGCATTATTGATGTTTCTTCCACCAAATTCCAGTCCTTTTTCATTTGACTCTGCTCTAACTTTCCTTATTATCTGTGTACAAAGAGATAAGGGGGTAAATAAACTCTTGTTCAACACTTTTGTCTACATGAAATCATTCTGCCATTCCATAATCTGTCATAGATTTTAGCTTTTTGTCCAGAATACAAGTTGTGCACCAAGACAACCAAGTTTCTTCTATATAATGCCAAAATAAATTGCACTGTCTTAAGGTACTACACACCTTGATTCAGAAAGGGTGGGATTTGCTCAGGTAGGAAAATGGAAACAAGAAACTGATGGAATGCAGCAACACGAGCTATACATTCTCTGCTCTCTCCAAATGTTTCTGATCACCTGAGCCTTTCCCACTTGTTAATCTGAATGCTTTCCCATTGTTACTTTGTCCACTGTTGACCTCTTTGCTAGCCCATATGTGGGGCTTCACCGGGATGTCAGGTGACCCCAGCAGTCAACAGTTGGCCAATCACTCCAGGTGTTCTGGCCGAGCCCCATTGGCTAGCCCGGCTCGTTTGTGCAGGTGGACAAAGGTGCCCCTCCTAGCATGGGACTGGTCAGAGCCCCCATTCTGTGAACACTCTAAACAGGAGTATCTCCCTCTACGTGTGGAATTTCTTATCACTATCAGGATGTTCAATTTTTCAGGGACCGTAAATCATATGATGGGCATCCAGGTGTAGCAGAAAATCACACTCTACACACATGGAAAATGACAGAAAAGTTGAATAGCATCTATTTTCCCCCTCCTCCTGTGAACAGATTGACTTTTAAATTAATAACTGTATAGGACTATGGCGTAAACAACACCTGAACTGGGCTTCTGTGTGTCTCTATGTTTATATAGATCTCAGTGAAAATGGACAAGCACCAGAATTTATATGACGAATACTAAAATTTGACAATTGCAGTCAGGTCTGTCTCAAGACGCACAAGGAACAATTTCCTTGCCACCAGATAGGCTGGAAAACAGCACTTTTACTTTGCAACTGGGATGAAAACCTTGCAGCCTTCCATAGATGTTGTGCCATTTTCTAGGAACTATGTTTGAACAGATGTGTTTACAAAAGGAGGGACATTTAGGAATGCCAGGTTTTAGCTGAATATTTTGGAAGAAACTATAAATTTTACCAGTCATTGCTTAGCCTTTGAGGGGCCAAGTCTCTGTCCTACATTTCAGATTATTTAATCTATTCCATATAAATACAAAACTTAATCTTTATAGAACCAATGGGTTAAATCTTTTGCTCCAGTTGCATTCTGTGAAATATAAAGAAGTAGAGTGGTACCTCTTCTTACGAATTTAATCCATTCCGAATGCATGATCTTAAGTCGAACAACTCTTAAGTAGAGGTACCATATCTAAAAAATATAAAATCAAATAAATAAATAAAACATTTGTAAGTAGAGCAGACCACATCTAAAATTTGTAAGGCAACAGTTAAAATGCCAATGGATTTCCATTCTTAAGTGGAATTGCTCTTAAGTAGAGCTGCTCTTAAGTAGAGGTACCATTGTACCTTGTTTCATTTGATTAATGTGTTGCTTGGGCAACAAAGATTCTTGTGGCACCTTAAAGACTAATTTGGCACAAGGTTTTGTGACCTACAGACCACTTCTTTAGATGTCTTAAGAATGTTGTGAAATTATTTGCTTCCTTGGTGTCCCAAACAACCAGCCCACCAGACAAACATGGTGCACCCTGCCTAGACCATGTCAAACATTTCTGGTGAATGAACATGTCATCTTTTCCCCATAAATTGTTCTGGAGAGTGGTTTTGCAACTGATGGTGACACAATGAATGTGTTTAGCTTCAGCACACGTTACCAGATGCTCCAAAATAAAAAATATTTAAACAAACAAACAATAACTGTATCTATGATGGATGGAAGGGTTCTTGATGGGATCACCATATTGAAATCAGTGAGATATGTCTGTGAGACACATGATAAGTTTCATCAAAAACATTATTTGTCTCAATGGCATTACCCATTAAAGCCATTTTAAAATCTACAGCAACTAATTCTACTATAGTGTATGTTCCATGACAGAGATGTTAGTATGAAACAGTGCTGTGTTAGAACAGATCAAGGGATTTTAATTTGCACCAGATAGGCAGGCACCAAGGGAAGAGTCTTTTGTCTAATCAAAGAGTCTTTTGGTGGTATTGTGAATAGTGCTTTAGAGACTCATCCTACAAAGCAATGATTCCCAACTTTGGGTAAATCAGGTGTTTTTGGACTGCAACATGCTTATTCCTTCCTCATGGGCTGTGTTGGCCAGGGTTTCTGATAGTTGCAGGTCAAGGACAACTGAGTTTCCCAAAAATTGGAGCCACTAGAGACGAGGGGAAGGCATCATCTCCTAAGAACTGGTGGGTTATGTGAGCCAGGGCAGAAGGGAGATGAGTAATCTTTTATGTTTTTTTTTTTCTTGTAAATTTATCTTTCTTTATTTTCCTTTCCACAAAATATTCTACCATGAGTGAAAGGAGGAGTTTTACAATCCCATCCCTGTCAATGTGTTTGAGGGAGTATCCCAGAGATCATTGTGCCCTTTACTTGAATTGGCACTGACTGTCCTTTTGCATGTACCGTATATAATCAAATATATGCCTAGTTTTTCAGACCTAATTTTGGACTGAAAAAAGGGGCCCTCGGCTTATATTCGGGTCAATACTTTTAGCCACTGAGGCAAGTCATCTGTGGCTAAAAGTCATTTTAAACATTGCATGCCGCTTCTCATGACCCCCCTCTGCATCACAGGGGAGCGGCACATGATTTTTAAAATGACTTTTAGCCACTGACCCAAGCACTTGTATCAGTGGCTAAAGGTTATTTTAAACATCACAGAGCTGCCTGCTGCATTTCCCACCCTAGACTTATACTTGAGTCAATACGTTTCCTTAGTTTTGGGGGATTAAATTAGGGGCCTCGAGTTATACTTGGGTCGACTTATACTCGAGTATATACAGTAATTGCCAGATAACTTCAACTTTTCTCTGCTTCCGCATTTATATATTAGGGAAGTAGAGAAATCTTTCTATATTTTTCATTCTTGTCAGGGCAGTCTGCCTTGATACACGGAGACAGCCCGTCAATAGTTCATTAACCCCTGCAAGATTTCTTGCTTCAGGGAGTTCTTTTTTCCTCAGGAGGTTTCTGCAATTTATGTGAAAAGCTTCTTTGTGGAAGTATTTTGCCTTCTAGGAAGCTAAGCACACATTGATACACACAGGAAGATGTATACACACAGCAAACACCACTGAATGGATGATTTGATCAAAGCAATACAAGCAATTTATTTAATACTTTGAATTTTTTTTCTATGTCCATCCAACAAGGCAGTGGCTTATTGTACTTTTGTTCAACTGGGCAATTTATGTAATAGTCAGTCTCACAAATATGGACACTCTAATCAATATTGGGAAATGGTTATCTTAGAGACTAAATATTTGTGGTTTCTCTTTCTCAAGCAGAGAAAAAACAAAATTAAAATAATGTGCCTTGTATCTTATGAAGTAGAGGCTTACTTGTTTTTCCCTTTAAACAACAATTTAATTTGTGTCCAAGATACTATAAAAGGACAGAATGAAGGAAGGTACTGCAAGTTTCTGCACATTCAATAGCAGCACAGAAACATCCTTCGTTCCTTCCCCAGTATTTTGGTTTCTTGAGGTGTTGGCTGGTAACTGTAGGGGACCACTGGGATATCTCCAAAGAAAAACCCATTGCCCTTGCAGGTTTCTAAAGTATTCCTTGTTTAAAATCTGTTTATTTTTGTAGGAACTGCTCTGGTATGTTCCTAGGGGCCACAGAAATGTCCACTGGCTAGATTTTGTCCACCCTGGTATGCAGTGAGAACACAACCATTCTAGAAGAAACATCTCACAGAGATTTTGAAAGAGGCTGTGGTTCAAAAAGTTCCACATAAAGGTTCAACCTGTATCTTAACCCAGGACAACCAGAAGCAATAGTAATAGAGTTCAATCATGTACACATTGA
>JAHTLZ010000379.1:37641674-37658899 GCA_023846285.1 Phrynocephalus versicolor | reverse complement strand
GGTGCTGCTAAGCCCATTTTTCCTCAAATATATTGGACTTTATCAAGATGCTTGAGCATTTTAGTAGCTCTGTAGCTCAAGTGAGTAAGAAGCTGTCTGTGTCGACATGCTGGTTTGTGTCTGTGGTGCCACATCTCAACTGATGTTGCCAAGGTACATCGTTGCATGGCTCATAGAATGAATTTGGCCAGCTTGGCTCCTGGCTAGAACGAGACGTGGATAAATATTCCTTGGTTTACTTTGAAATCCTTTCCAAGGTTTTTCCAAACTTTCCTTGAGAATGCTGAAACTAATCACAGAAAACAGCAATGGGGTTTTCTAAGGACATTCAGCAGGGTTTTTTTTTTTTTTTTTGTTGAAGGGATAAATCATGTATTCTATTTAAGCTGTAGAAGTAGGGGCAACTATACATTCTGTGCTCCCCGTCATGCAGTGGTACTATCCCATTAAGCATATATTGTTCAAGTGTTTCTTTCTTTAGGAAAGAAGGGGGAAGAAAGGGCATGGTCTGTGCGCATCTGCAACAGCCGCAAATGCTCTGGTTTCAAGGTGCTCAAGAGCCCAGCGGCTGTTGCACAGCCTGGGAATTGTCCCACGCACACCCAAGATGCACCACTGCTTGCATATGCTGCCCTCCCATGCAAGAAGGTGGGGAAGACGCTGCAACAACGGAGCCCAGAACGGGTAGGCAGGGCAGGTGGCTGAGGGGATGGACGGAGGCAGGGAGGGCAGGCAAACCATAAAACTGCAAGCTGACATCTCTAGCCAGCACAGGGAAGGGCCAGCCAGCAGAGATGAGTGACAGGCTGAGCCAGCAGGGAGAAGAGGCTGAGGGCCACTCAAAATTTTAAATTGGGCTGCATTTGGCTCCCGGGCCGGACTTTGGACATGCCTGCTCTAATATGTACAAGGCACTGAGTGAAAATATTTGGGCAAATCGGTTTTCTTCTGACTAAGGATGCTAAGGTACATCTCCTGCCCTGGCACATTGTTTCTCTCATTCTTTGCTGGCAAAGAAGAAATGTCTCTCTAAACTTACCTGTGGGTATTGTCTCTAGACAACACAGCTTCCTCTTTGCTACTGATGCCAGGGGTGTGAGTCTCTCCCGCCCCACCACTGTGGGAACCTGTGTATGTTCCAGAGTGAGGCAGTGAATGGGTGCACATGGGTAAGATGGGCCTTTAGAGACACTGCAGGGGACATATTTTCCCCAAGGGAAAAGAAGGAAAGAAGGAAGTTGGTAGTTTTGCTTAAAAGCTAAAACTCCACCATGCTCCCAAAGTTGACATTGAGCATAGTGTCCCAATCCTGGATCATAGTGCTTCATCATTTTCTACAGTCCCTCCCCTTACACACACCATAAACCTAGAGATACATGCAAATATTTGAAGAAATTGGTTCAAGCTATCTTGAGATCAACAACAGAGGGTTGGTTCTACTTTGTATGCAAAACATTGGCATACAGATCAAATCCCACTTTTCTTGCACACATCTGAAAACATTCTTTATTTAAAAAATGAGAAAACCTTTTAAAATAGTCATCCCTGCTGCATTTCATTTTGTTTCTGTTTCCCAGTCTTCACTGTAGGATGTCACACTTCACAAATGTGATCAGGCCTTTACATTTCAGTCTCTGCCCATGCAGATGCCTTACCAAACTAAGCATCACTGCTCCACCCTCCTTTTATTCTCCAAGGTATGTCTGAGGTTCTAGTTGAATGATGTGAGAGCTGGTTCTATGACAAAATATTGAGTCATATCAGTACTATGGAAACTTCTGGATATATCTCACAATGACTTTTTTTTAAAAAAATAACCAGAGAGTTCATTCCCAAGTCCCACAATTCTGAAGTACAACACCTTCATGTTTTCTGAAAACATGCACTTATTCTCTAAAATGAGAGACAGCACAAGGTGCATTGGGTGTGAATATTAATGAAGGAAAATTGTAAATAAAATCAGTATTTTTGAATGACAATTTCCCTCAAGTGAAAGCACCACAGAAGAGCCATATTAAATTTTGATGGTATAAAATGCATCTGTTATGCTAGATGGCTAGAGAGAAATATGTTTTACTCCTGTTTGTTCAATTTTTTTTCCTTTTAAAGTTGAAGTCTTCAGGGCTAGACTGAGCAGTTTTAATGACTGACCCATAAAGCGTTAAAATATTTCTGTGCAAGGTTGTATGCTTGAGCTTAAATGTTAGTTATGATGACACCCCATACCAATCTCATGGTTTCTGTATTTCTTGTTTTAGAAGCTGTTCTTTTACAACCTTGAAAGAAATCCTGATATTTTCATAGTCAGCCATATATAAACATTTGGCTACAAACTCCCTTCAGGCATTACCTAGAGATTCATTACGTTGGTAACTCCCCAAACAGACAAAGGAGATTTATTTTGTTTTGTTTTGTTTTGTCCTCTCTCTCTCTCTCTCTCTCTCTCTGTGTGTGTGTGTGTGTGTGTGTGTGTGTGTGTGTGTGTGCGCGCGCGCGCGTGCGCGTGCACCAGAATCCTTCAACAGCATGAATTCTGGCTTAGGGACTTTGGGGAATTACAGGTCAAAATAAACAACAAACAATGTGTCTCTGGTCCTGTCTGCATACAAACATTTGCAAAATGGCACCTTGTTAGCTTTGCTGTCCCACACAACTGGGGCGAGGCCCACCAAAAGTTCTGATGAGTTTAGTTCACATTGCGAGATTCATTGATTGCTTCAGAAGATGTATGTAAAGACTATTTTAATGCAAAGAAAGGTCTACATTTTAAACTGACTCCTGAGACTGTGGTCAAATAGCTGTGCTACCCCTTCCATAAGGCCTGATGGGCACTCCCAATTTCATGAACTACCTATTGGCGATTATGTGAGTGCAAATAAGTCCACGTTTCCAGACCGTTTTGCTAAATCCATACATGGAGGTCAGGGAGTAAGACCAAAGGTACACAGGATTTATGGGATTCAGGCAACAGTATAACTCACATGCACCTGGTATACTTGGAAAATAGCTTGTATGAGTAGCATAAGAAAAACATTGTGTATGAGTAGCCACACTGCACATAAACCAGCTGTTCCGATTTTCTGGCTTCAAGTCATTCCCTCTTTTGTTTTGTGGCTGTTGAAAGCTGCCACAGGATGGAAAGGGGTTCTAAATGATCCCCCAAACCTGGAGGGGAAGCTCTAGGAACTTTTCATTTTCCCAAAACAAGTATGACACATAATTATCATTGCATGGTTGCACAAGAGGATTTCAGTAATTAATACTCAAAAACATGAAAGAAAGGGATGGGTTTATATTGCAAACCATAATAAAATGCACCCTGTAATTTGAAAGGAGCTGTGAGTGATGCATATTGCTGTGCTGTCATAAAGAAAGCCAGTTCTGAGTTATTTTCAAATACACACACATATCTTGCCATGTACATCTAGTTTATTTACCAAAATGAAAGGGGGGTATTTAAAAATCTTATTAAAATTGTATCCCAGTGCTTGATTCTAACACCATTTAAATTACTAGATAGTTTCATCCTTTTTTTGGGTGAACTGTAATCCTGAGTTCCTTATTTTAATTTCTCAGTTTATGATTATAGAGGTCATCTTTCGAAAGCTAATTAAATTCTTTATAGTTTCATAGAACAGAATGGGTATTCAATGCCTCTGAAACAGCTGAACTGGAAACTTGAATGCTGCATTTGGACTGATTTATTGTCTTTTTAATGATATGTTATCACAGCCCACTTAAATTTTTATGGTCCACAGTACTCCTAGGTTAATTTTGCTGATAATGAAAAGCAGAGCGCATGATCAGGAACAGTCTGAAAAGACCATTCACTGTAAGAGAAGATCCAATGAGTCTTGGGGACTGATGTCTACATTTCCTGATCTCATTAACATACAGAGCAAAAAATAATTTATTTATTTATTTATTTATTATTGAATTTATACCCCACCCATCTTCCCAAGGGAACTCTGGGTGGCTTACAGGGCTGAGCAATTCAGCAACAATCAATATTACAAACACATAGAAACACAGAGACAAATCATAATATAAATAAAAACATGGCACCCTTGTAAAACCATATCTCCTTCAGAGGGATCAGATAATTGTGGTGCCTTAAAGATATACAAACTTTTTTAAAAAATGCAAACTTTCTTGGCTTCCAATCCACTTCCTCGGACGTATACTTCCTAGAGCAGTGGCGCCGAACCTTTGGCACTCCAGATGTTTTGGACCACAACTCCCATAGCCCATTGTCATTGGCAATACAGACTCGGAATTCTGGGAGTTGTGGTACAAAACATCTGGAGTGCCGAAGGTTCACCACCGCTGTCCTAGAGCATTACAGCTTCCTGTACAGAGAGGACAAGGTAGACTGAGGGATCTGATAAATCAATCCCTTTGTAAGTTCCATTGATTCAGTGGGTCTACTGGTGTTGTCACTTACTATAGTGAAATACAGGATTTCAGCTACAGTGTGCAAAGCACTTTATTAATATTTGCCATAAATGAAGTTGCCCAACAAATACAAATTTATGAATTTTTAGCATTTTTGGTACCATATATACGGTCCAGTATAAGTCGACCTGAGTATAAGTTGAGCCCCCTAATTTAATCCCCCCAAAACTGGGGAAACCTATTGACTCGAGTATAAGTTTAGGGTAGGAAAATGCAGCAGGGCCTGGCAGCTCCTCCTTTGTGAGCTGGGGCAGAGTTGTGTGATGTTTAAATTGACTTTTAGCCACCAACCCAGGCACTTGCCTCGGTGGCTTAAAGTCATTTTAAACATTGAGTGCCGCTCCCCCATGATGCGGGGGGGGGGTCAGGAGAAGTGGCGTACAATGTTTAAAATGAGTTTTAGCCACTGACCCAAGCATTTGCCTTGGTGGCTAATAGTCATTTTAAACATTGCACGCTGCTCTCCCACAACTCAGTGGCTAAAAATATTGACCTGAATATAAGTCAAGGGCCCTCTTTTTCAACCCAAAAGTAGGACTGAAAAATTAGACTTATATTTGAGTATATACAGTAATTAATTATCTGGCTATAAAGTGACCCCAAAGCACCTAGAAACATCAATACTGGAGGGTAGCATTCCCTGAGTCTACAACCTAGTAAGTTTGGTGCAAATTAGATTTTTTGATGTCTGAGTTATTCATTCCCAAATAGAGACACACATTCCAGGAAAGTTTTCTCCAGCCACTTAGAGACTCCAAACTTACAGAGTAGCTTCCTCTGAATCTCCTCTATTATCCCGCCAAGTATGGTGAGGACTGGGTTTTCCAGTTTCATATTGTGATTGTATAACTCAGATGTCTGAAATCCAATCTTCTCCAAATTTAGAGAGATTGTAGAGGAGAGTCGGGAGAAGCCTCTTTGCAAGTTTGGTGTTTCTAGGTGCTTGAGGGACACTTTCCTACAGGTGTCCCTTGAGGGGTAAATAGCTCACATTTCTAAGCCCCAGACATGCAAGGCTTGTAGAGGAGAGGCAAAGGAAGCATCCCTGGAAATTTGTGGGCCTCTAAATGCCCTGGGTGTGTGTGTGTGTGTGTGGGGGGGTTATAGCATTTTAAAAGAGAGATGAGTAAATTTGTTAATTCATCACTGGTAATTCAATGATTAATTGATTCATCAATTCATCAGCCCTGATGAATCACAAATCATGGTGAATCATCATTTTTTAATTCTTCCTCACCTCTACTTTTGATGTACTTCAGATTTTGTAAATATAGCTTTCTCTCTCTCTCTCTCTCTTTCTCTCTCTCTCATCTCTCTGAACTTCTTTTGTAATTCCTTTTTCCACAACAGTTATTCTGAGAGTTGTAACAGAATGTACTAGTTTGCTATGTTCTTAAACAGGCTTTTGTGTACTGCCATTTCTAATTTCAGAATTACATCAGTTTATTCACTGCCATAGAGATCATATGGATTACTGTATGTTGAATGTGGGGGTGGAGGTACATTGCTAGCAGAAATATAGATGGTATAAATTGCACCAGCAGATGAACATATTAAATGAAGTCCTGATGTTCTGGGTCAAAATACAGAGGCCTGTAATGGTATAGAATAGAGATGGGCACGAAACAAATTTTTATTTGTTTTGTTATTCATGTGTTTTGTCAGGTAACAAAACAAATAACAAACACCGCCTCAAAGGAAAATGAAACAAAACAAAACAAATGTTTTTGTTTCATTCATTTTGTTTTTAATTCTCTCCGCTGCTGTGACCAGCCCCAGTGGAGGGGCTTGACAGCGCCAATCAGCTTTAGCATGGCCCTCTGGTTTTTAAAAACAGCACGCTCAGCAGCAGCACTACAGCTGATCGGCACTGGGAGAAAATAAAAATATTTTTTTTTAAAAAGCACTGACCAGCCCACAGGCTAGCTGGTCAGTGCTAGAGAAAAAAATACAATTTTAATTTTTTTTAAAAAGCACCGACCAGCCTGCAGGACAGCTGGTCAGCACTAGAGAAAAAAAAATTTTTAAAGCATCGACCAGCCCACAGGGCAGCTGGTCAGTACTAGAGAAAAAAACAAATAAATTTTTTATTTTTTTAACAAGTGCTGACCAGCCTGCAGTCCATCTGGTCAGCGCTAGAGAAAATAATAATAATAATAATTTTAAAAGTGCCAATCAGCTCACAGGCCAGCTGGTCAGTGCTGGTCAGGTGTGTGGAAATAAAAATAGTAATAAAAAAGCACCAACCAGCCCTCAGGCCAGCTGGTCAGTGCTAGAGAAAAAAAATTAAAACTATTTTTAAAAAAGCACCAGCCAGCCTACAGGACAGCTGGCCAGCGCTGGGGGTGGGGGGAGATAAAAATTAAAAAAATTAAAAAGCACTGACCAGCCTGTAGGCCTGCTGATCTGCACTAGGGAAAATATATAAATATTTTAAAAAGTGGTGACAGGCCAGCTGGGTGACACTAGTGGGGAAAAATAAAAATAATAAAAGAAACAAAACAAAGAACGAAATGATTTTTTTAAAAAAATGTTTTGTTCCTAATGAAATGAAACAAGAACAAACAAATCGAAAAACAAAACAAAATGCCATTTTGGCGTTTCGTGTCCATCTCTAGTATAGAACAAAGTTAGTATCTGGATATCTTGCAGGATATTGTTCCTGTCTCTATGTGTGTTGGCAATAAATGTTGAATAATAGAGGGCTCTCTGTAAGTAAGTGGAGGCAAACTACCCAGGGCATTGGAAAGGGAAGTATGTTGTCCTTCTGCAGTAGAAGATTGTGATACATTTGAGAGTCCTTCACTGAAAGCTGTAGGTAACTAAACAATTATCTTCTTTCATCTTCTTTTTTGGATATATAATAAATTTTGCCTTGTCTATATGAGTCACAATTTCTTTAAAAGGACATACTATGGCTAGGAGCCTTAGAAGCTGGAAGTGGCTTAACAGAATATCTAAGAGAACCTTTTCAGGGTTTCTGAACATTTGAAACAGAATTATTCATTGATTGTATCTGTAAAGCAAGAATCTGTCCAGATCTATATTTTTAATTCATTAAATTATTTTGCTTTATCTAGTCCTCAGTGGAACCTCTGGCAGCTTAGCTGCAGAGAGAAACACTTCCATAAACTTTATTCTCTCTGCCTATGAAGTTTGGATAATGATTTGTAAGAATATATGCAATTTGACCTTTTGCTGGTAAGATGAAAGAAAGAGGATATGGTCAATCCCTCTAACATCAGATGAATCACTGTAACATCAGTGCAGCATGGAAGCACAGCAAAGAATCTTGTTCTTGATCATTCTAACTATAATGATAGGCTCTCCAATTTGATAAGTTAGGCAGATTTTTTAAAAAAAAATTACATCCAGTAGTTTGATTTTTTCCCTCACTGTCTCTAAAATTGTACACTGTTTCATGTCTGCAACAAAGATTCATAGCATGATGTAGGAAAGATTTTCAGCTATTCACAGTATCTGATGGATCTGATTGTTCTACCTGATCCTCTTCCTATGCCTAGGGCAAATCTTTTATGGGGAGCATTCATGTTATGTGAGCAGTCAAAATCTGTATAGCCTAGATGCAGTGACTAAAGCAAAGATAATCATCATAGGTTGCCATGATCAAAGAATCATAGAATAAATGAATTGAAAGGAGCCTTTGACGTCACTGAGTCCAGCCACCTACTCAATCTAAACCAAAGCAGATCTGACAGATTGTCCAATTTTCTTTGATTGCCTCCAGTGTTGGAGCACTCACCACTTTCTAAAGAGTTACATTGTCATACTGCTCTCAAAGTTGCCCAGAATGGCAAGGTGTTGCATAAAAGAAAAGATCCGGTTTGTAGAATTCTTATGGTTTTATTTATTTATTTATTTTAAAAAGTTAAGGCAATTAAAAAAACTTCAGCAGATTAATTTTGAAGCCCATCAACAATTAACAAAATGAATTACTTTTCAAAGCAAGCTCCCAATGGTTTTGGAAGCAACTTCTGGTTGGTCAAGGCTGTGCTTCCTGCAGTTTTTGGAACATAATAGGTCTTTTCTAGCTGCTGGTATTATGGGCTTCTTCAAAATGCCTGTATTGTCGTTAGTTTAACATCTGGCTTAGAGCAGTGCTGCAGCTTAATGGAATAATAAATGTCTTGCTGATTTTTTGGGAAATTGGTTTTGGAAATCTGTTTTTAGTGTCATTTGTTCCAGTAGAAGAAACAGTCCTTTTCTTCTGTTGAGGTGGTTATGGAAATAAAAGGCAGACCCATAGGTTGGGCTTGTAATCCCCAGTTTGGTACTTAGAAAACAAGAGATACTGTGCCTCCAGTAGAGAAACAGCTACTTACAGCTTGAAATGTAATTCTCTTTAAATCACTGCCTGCATATGCTTCAAAATAACATTTCTCTCTAACCAGATAATGACACGGGATTTTGCTTATGTATGCCAGTAAAAGCAACTGGAGGTATCACTGACTTCTAATTATATGAGTGGCAGACCAAACATCCTTGTATGAATGTCATACTAACCATGTTTTCTACATTTCCCCTGTCCATAAGATGCCAAATTAATACCTCCTTTTTAGTATTTCTCATTCCCTTCCACCCTTACTCATACCACTTACATTGTTATTCGTTCATCTTGTTCATTTCTATATGCATTGATCCGAAAAGAATTTCTTTTTTTTCACATTTAACAGGGAAAGATTTTCAAAAACCAAATGACAAGAGATTACAAAACAGCCATGATTGCCCACCCAGGCCCAGGGCTTTGAGGAATTAACTTTGAGAAGCTGTGTTTGAAATGTGGCATATTCAACTATGTGGTGCTGAAATTAGGTTAAATGATTTGTGGGGGTTTTCCCCAGAGAAGACTCAGTTATTTAACACTCGTGTGGTACGTGGGCTCAATACACTCATCTCCCTGTGAGGAACAGCTGTATTTATTGAACTTTTCAGGCGAAAATAAGTACAACTTTATGTCAATTTAATTCTGAGAAATTTATTAAAACACACACTTTTCATTATATCTGAGACAGAAAGAACTTGAAGCTTTAAAAAATGTGATTGCAGGAAGTACAAAACAAGACTGTTTCCATGCTCATTACATTCCATCTTTTTTATTTCAGATCCCTTCCCTTTCAGACTACTGTGCAGAGCCCCCACATTGACCATTGACCTGTTCTCGCTACCTATTTAGTTTTGCTTCCACCATCTATGGTATCCCAGTTTAAAATAACTGAGTCCCAGTTGAAGTGTAATGTGGAACCAAATAAAATAAAGTTTATTGAATACAAATATGTTTCAAATTCAAGTTCACTTGTGTATATATACTTAAAAGTTCTCAAAGCAATAACACTCAAAGTTCTTTCTTTTACTTCAGACCTCTCACCTCTCTACATCTGATTTTCCCTAGCTTGGTAGATGAATGTTCCCTGTCCCCCTAAAACTCCTTAGCTTGAGCCTTTTATGCACTTGGGCTCTGCCTCCACACTCCTTATTTAGTGTGTGTGTGTTGCACCATTACAGTCATGACCGACCCTTCGTGACCCCATGTCAATGGAGTTTTCTTGGCACGAATACTGGAGTGGCTTGCCAGTTCCTACTCCAGGCACCTACAGCACCTGGTATTCCCTGGTGGTCTCCCATCCAAGTACTAACCAGGGCTGACCCTGCTTAGCTTCCGAAATCAGGCAAGATCGGATGTGCATGGTGTTAACCCTTTATCTCCCTCCTGGTTAGGCACTTGAGTCAGAGAAAGGGTGACTGCCACAATAATAATCATCATCACACCTCAGTTATTATAATCCACTGTGTTTTATTTCTGTTTTATCTTGCATTCCCTTTTTAATGGCACAGTTATTTTTAGATCTTTGTTGTATAGTCATTAAACGGCAGCACTGCAGCCAAAGCTCTACTCACGACCAAGATTCAATTCCAGGTAGTCAGCTTGAGGTTCACTAAGCACTGCATCCTTCTGAGTTCAGTAAACTGAGTACTCCGTTTGCTTTGAGGGGGTGTGGGCATCAACCACTTGAGAGTTTAGGATCAAATAATGGTCAATATGTTGGACTCCTGGTGGAAGGTGGAAAAATAAATATGTGTTGGGAGGAGAGTTTGTGGAGGAGTTTGGTTAATTTTTTAAAGGAATGGGGAGTTGTTCGTGATATTATGGGTGTTGGGGAGGGGTCATAAAAAGGTGCCAGAAGGGGGAAATGATGGTAGATAAATATGGTTGGAAGACTAAGAATAAAGTTAAAAGGATTGGGGGTGTCTGAGAGGAAAAGAATGGAAACATTAAATAAGAGTAGAACAGATTTAATTTTCTTACAAGACATTCATCAAACAAAAGATGGTATAATTGAACTTAAATTGAGTTGGTCTAGTACTTTTGAAAAACCTTATGGAAATTTGAGCTTCAGGGGGGTTGCAACCATCATTTTTTAAGAAACGTGATTTTAAAGCTGATAAAATGAAAAAGAATCAATAAAGGTAGATATGTAATATTACAAGGAGTAATGAGAGGAGAAGAATATACTTTATGTGATGTTTACTCTCTGAATGAAAATGAAATTAGTTTCATTTCAATGCCCCCAAACAGACATTTTGGGGTTTTCTACAGCCTGCAGATTTGTCTAGGAATGCGAACTTCGTCCTGACCATGGCTTCTTGTGCTATAAATGATGCACCCATAAACGAAGCAAATGAGATATTGCAGATGTAACAGTAAAATGTCTCACTTCCACAACTGTGAATCAAATGGAAGGTAAAATAATATTTCTTGTTGTGGTTCATCTTCTCTCAAATGCTCAATCGAATGATAATATTTGTGCCTTGCCAATAAAGTACAGTATGTAATATGCTTTCTGGCAGAATTGGGATGGATGCACAACTGCACACATACAGACATAAGAAATAAAGAGAGATTTAAAAAAACTTTGCAGAAAAAACAAGTTATGCATCTAACAATAACTGAAGATGGGTGTAATCACTGCTACAGCACACGTGAATTTACACCAAATAAACAAATTTGGAAGACATGCAGAGGATTATGCTAAATTACTTAATGATCAAAAAAGGGGGAGGCAAGAGAGGAAGGATATGACTAGACACAATTAGCACACATATGCGGGGGGAGCCTTTACCTTTACCTCACTTCGCCTCTGACTTTATGCCCCCCCATCTTTTCCTAAAAAATTATTAGTAGGTGCCATAACTCTGAATAAGTTTGCTACAGTTAAAGTGACATAATACTGTATTCTACAGAAACAAGAAACAAGACAAAAAATAAGACCACTCCCCATATATTCTATTTTTCCCTCCTTGAGGATGCAGGTTTTTTTTTAAATAAAAAATAAAACATGCTGTATTGCTGATTCCCGGAAGCAAGCACACAACAGTGGCACTTTGGCTCAATACTGGCAATTATACTTGCCAGAGACCAAACTAAAACAGAGGATTTTGATCGTTTTTAACTTCATAGTGTTTCTAACTTGGCCAAAAATTTGAAAAAAACTAATAATTTGTTTTTAAATTATATTCAGGACTGAATAAGAAGTCTAAAAATCCAATAACTCATAGCAGTATCCTCAGGAATAGCTTACATCACTGCCAGTTCACTGTGGAGTTCATCATCTTTTAAATATCACTCTGTTGATTTCTTTTTGTTACATGCTGGTTTTCCATTCTCTCCAGAAAAAGGGAGGTGATATCATACAAAATTGACCCAACTTTCTTTTTTTCTCCTTTTCCAGTGGAATTTAGCAGGTCACATTAACCAAAACAGCTGTAGTCTGAATTAAAACAGAGAGACATTGCATTCAATGACTTCAGTCCAGTAGTAAGTTACAACTAAATTAAGTCCCTTGAATTAGTGGGGATTTGTTGAGTCAACATCTGTGTAAGTCTCATTGATTTGGTGGGCCTACTCTACTTGCAATTAATTACTGGGTTTCAGCCAATGGATACCATAGACGTTTGAGTCATACTTGGATTGCACTATTAATCACAAACTCAATTCAAGCTGAAACCTCATTTGGAGAACCACAATGCTATAAATTCTTTTATAAAATAGGAAGAGACATAAGAACAAGTGATGGAATTCATGATTTTATGAACCTTGAACTATTTGGCCAGGAAGTGGAAAATATATATGTCAACTTATGTAATAACAGTTTCAAATTAATAAAGTAATACCATGGTTTACAAGTACTTTGATGTATACGTATTTTGCAACACAAGCAAAATTTCTGGAAATTTTTGTTTTGGTTTACGAGCAATGTCTTGCAAAGTAGCACATCTGGTGTTTGTTTTGCTATCACCCCCTCCTCCTCTGCTGCTGCAGCCATCACCATCAGCTCCTCACCACCACTGCCACTGCCATCACCCCAGCGAGTGGGTAACGATGAAGGCAGCAGCAAGGGGGTGCTGGCAGTGCTGGCTAGGGGCATTCCCTCCTTCCCTCACAGCCTAACTATCCTCCTCCTTACCCTCCTCACTATCACCACTGCCATCTTGGCATGGCACCTAGATGTTGCCTGGAGGTCTCCCAAGATGGGGGTGGGTAGTGGCAGTGGTAGCAGCAGTGGTAGTGGCAGTGGTAGCAGCAGTGGCAGTGGTGGAAAGTCTCAGATGGTGATAGCCATTGCAACAATGAGGCAGTGATAGCAATAACAGTGGCAAGGAGGTGACAGCGACACTGGTGGCTGCAGTGGTGCGGGCCCCCAGAACGAATCAGATAAGTTTCCATTATTATTTTTTAGGAAAGTTTGTTTTCATTAATGAGTATTTTGGTTTACAAACATGTTTCTGGAACAAATTATGCAGTAAACCAAGGTACTACTGTATTTTCATATTTTCTGAAAACAATAAATCATCTTTTCAGAAGATCCATCCTCTATTGTATGTTATTTTCACAATTTTTCTGATTTTTTGATCTAATTATTGACACAACATTATAATGTTGAAGTATTTTCCGATGAATTGGTTCATTCATTTTCACCCAAACTAGACTTTCTTCCCTGATAGAATACATATCTTATCCATATTTATTCTATTAAGTGTGGGAACATTTCCCAGCAGACTGGTAAGCTTTTCCACAGGCCAACTATTAGACAGTTACATATCTCTTAATACTAACCCTACATAGGTTTTAACTGCTGCAGTTACTTACTAATTTAGAATGTCTACATAATAAACTACAGAATATGTGATGATAAAATCCAAGCAAATATTAAGTTAATCCAGAAGGCTTCAGATGAACTGTGTGCCATATGCGTGCCTTGAAACTTGTTCACATAACAATGTATATCAAAATGAATATTGTTTCTTTCTGGTGCCCGGGGCTCCTAAAAGCCATCAAGCTAATCACAAAATTTTCACCTTTTCTCTCTCCAGGGGCTGGTGAGAGGGGAGGTTGTTTCATATGCAAAGACAGGACATTCCGTGCAGTTAATGGATAAACTGAGACATTGCTATTCCCATGCTCTTTTTTATCTGGCTCTTTCATTCTCTATGGTTGAAAGACTTGAGGTGGAGGCCTCTACTTCTGCTGGATGTGTCTAATGAACAAGTAGTATTCACTACTAGAGATGGGCACGAAATGAACAATTTTTCGTTTCCGTTATTCGTTTGTCGTTTCATTACATAACGAAATGACAAACGAAAATTGTGATGAAAATGAAACAAAATGAACAGAAACACGAAAATTGTGTTCATTACATTTCATTTTCGTTAATGGTGGCGTGCAACAAAATGAGCTGTTTTAAATGTTAAAAAACGCCCTGGACATCCATAAAAATGCAGCGATAATTATTTATACTGTCTGATAATACCTTCCGGGGCGGGGGTCCTTAAAATGTGCATTTATGTCTTTTCTCAGATCGCTGTATTTTATTCTTTTAAGGGGAGTTAGGGGACATCAACCCAAAATGGCTCCCAGATGCCTAATATTGATTTCTTGGGTATTAAAACGCCCTGGACATCCATAAAAATGCAGCGATAATGCGATAATTATTTGAAATTATTACCTACCAGGGTGTTGAGGTCCTTAAAACATTTGTTTTTGTCTTCTCCCATCGCGATGTATTTTTCTTTTTTCTTTAAGGATGACAAAATGGATGTCGCCACTCCAGCCACAACATGGAGGCAAGCCATGTGATGGGATCATCCAAATTCTTGGAAAACTTCAACCAATAGCATGCCCAGGTGGCAGACTGGGCAGGTCTGGCAGCCACAGAGGGCATAAAAAGCTCTGGCAGCCCCCGTCCTCCTTGCAGTCTCCAGTGGGATTGCTGTCTCTGCGACTCTAGCTTCAGTCCTGCAGCCTCCTTGTGTGCATATGTGCGTACCTGTTGGTGAGTGCGCTCCCCTGCCCTGCAGTGCAGTCACTCTGCGGCTGCCTTGCACCCTGCCGCTGCCTTTGCAGCCTCCCTGCGAACCTAGTCTATACTGTGTCTCTGCCAGCATCAATTTTTTTAGTGTTTTCCCTCTGGTCTCAGGCATTGGGGGATGCCCACGCATGGAAATGCTTTAAAAAAGCGGTTAGAAATGAAAAACAAAAAACAAAAAGCGAAAACGAATTTTTTCCAAAAAAATTGCAAAAAACAAACGAAACGAAATGGACCTCTCAACGACAAACGACAAACAAAATGCCATTTTTTTATTCGTGCCCATCTCTATTCACTGCTGAAATATCACAGCCATAGGTGGCACAGAGGCTGAAATCCAATAGTTAAGTTGCAGCTAGAGTAAGTGAATTGAATCTGTGAGGATCTGGTGAGTCAATACCTACAGTATGTAGCTTCCATTGCTTCAATGGGTCTACTCTAGTAGTGACTTACTACTGGATTTCAGGCAGAATGGTATGAAGTCTTCTTTTTAAAAACCAAGGAGAACATTGATAAACTGACACTCCTGGAATAATCATGTGTCAGACTAGGTGTCCATATTCTCCCAATTTATTTTCATGGCAGCACACCAGGCATTGGCTGTTATTCTCAGAATTTCTGTCTCAGACAGACTCAAAATACTTGTCTAAAATTGTTGCCAGTGATGGCTTGTTCTTTTTATTTTGAAGAACAAGCAGTGGTAGTTTCTAAGTAACAATATCTAACATCTTTTTAAACTGCATACACCTGCCGCTTTTCAAAAACTACTTGTCCAACCAGCACATACATGGCCAGAACCTGTGTACACATTGCCACTGCCTCCCTAATTAAACCTGGCTCAGAGAGTTGCTGCAAGATATTTTGTACCTATCCAGACAGCTTATTCTTTTTAAATAAAACTTGGCTAGAACCAGTTTTGTTTGAAATTAATTTTCTATGTAGATACATTTTGGGACTATGTGATTATAGCATGGCATTTTTATTTTTTAAACATATATATTTAGTAAACTCATACAATTGTATTAACGTGGAAATACATAAAACTTAGTGCAATTATACTATTGGGCTATTGTTCAATTTTTCGCATGCTGAATAGAATACACACACATGGTCCAATCCAGCCAGCAACACAGTCCATCAACCTGTGTTGAAGCAGTATTCTCCATATGTATCTTGAGTTGGACAGATACTTGTGCAAGTGTATTGTGTATTGTGTAGATACTCAAAAATTTGTCGTTTCGTTTTTCATTTTTTGTCTGTAGTTAGTACTGGTTTGGGGGGTAGCGGGCTCCTGGAGGCACCTCTGTGGGGTGGGTGCCTCCTCTCCTCACCTGCTAGGAAGGAAGGGAAAGCAGGCTCCTGGAGGCACCTCGTGGGTGCCTCCTCTCCTCGCCCGCTACAAAAGGGCATGCATAGCCATATGGATATGCATACCAAGTTGCAGACTTGCTTGCAGCAGTGGACTGGCAAAGGCACCCCTCTTTGGGGTGCCTCCACTGCAGCAGTCAGTCAGAGAATGCGGGCTCTCTGTGTCTCACTAAGAAGGGAAGCGTACTTGCGTGTGCAATGCAAGTACACAGATCTGGCTTAGGGTTAGGGTTAGTGCAAGGGCTAGGTTTAGGGTAGTTATAGGTGAGGTTAGGGTGAGTAGTGGGGTGCACCTCTTGGTGCCTCTCTGACCCACTAAGAAGGACAGTGTACTGTGGCATATGGGTAAGGGCTAGGGTTAGGGTTTGGACTAGGGCAGGGTTAGTGGGCTTTTTGGCACATCCCAGAAGTCTCAGTGGCCAAGTGGCCATGCGATTGGTGGAATGGCTCCAAAAATTTGCATGGTCCACTCCCATAGCAGCCCATCATTGTGCAGGTGTAAAAAAATATAAATAAAACAAAATAAAATCAATGGAAAGGAGGACATTTTGTTGCAAGAAATACTCACTGCTGCTACTGTAAAAATTCTGGCAGTTTTAAAATAGTAGCAGGCAGCAGCAATTTTTGCATGTTTCTGGGTGCTTTGGTGTGTTTTTGGACCACAATTTCAAAATAAATTGTGGTCGCCCCATTTTGGATTCTGCATGGCATGGCGAGTTGGCGAGACGACGAGGATGCCCCCCACCAGAGCAGCCCAGGACAGGAGAGGGGGGGAGGCCGGGGACCCCCCCGAAACCACCCCTCTGGTAGGTGCACTCTCAGAGGCAGGCATATTTTCGCCTGCTTTTTTGGCCGGGAATCGGGTTTTTTTAACTTTTAAAAACTTTTTTCTGTGCCGCTTGAATGGCGGCGAGGCGGCGAGGCGGCGACTTTGGCGGGACGACGAGGATGCCATTGCCCGCCACCAGAGCAGCCCAGGAAGGACAGGAGGAGAGGGGGGAGGCCGGGGACCCCCCCCCC
>JAHTLZ010000379.1:37628358-37641664 GCA_023846285.1 Phrynocephalus versicolor | reverse complement strand
TTTTTTTTTTTTTTTTACTTTTAAAAACTTTTTTTCTGTGCCACTTGGCATCGCACGATCGCCGCGATGCCAGGAACGACAACAACAAATCAGACCCAATTATTCGTTTGTCGGTTCGAGTTCGAGTTCTGGTGGAGTAATTGTCGTTTCCTTTTCCATTACGTAACGGAAACGAGGAACGGAAACAGAAACGGGAATTCCGCTAAGTCATGCCCATGTCTAACCCATACATTTGATACAATTTGTATTGTCATGAATGCTTCTTTAATGCCCTTCACTTTCAGATCTTACAGAATTGTCACTGACTCTACATTGATTCATTTTAAATAATATTTTTAAAGCAATTTCACAATGCCTTACATACTTCTCTATAACTTGAAATTGGTACTTTTCAAAAATAATTTTCTATTGCCACTACTATGGGCATGGCATCCAAGAAAGCTGAGTTCTGGCGGAGTAATTGTCGTTTCCTTTTCCGTTACGTAACGGAAACGAGGAACGAAAACAGAAACAGGAATTCCGCTAAGTCGTGCCCATGTCTAACCCATACATCCATATCTTAGAGTTATAGAATTAATGAGTTGGAAAGGGCCTATATGGCCACCGAGACCAACCCCCTACTCAATGGAGGAATCAAAATCAAAGCAAATTTGACAGATAGCTGTCCAATTTTCTCTTGGATGCTTCTTGCCCTAAAGCCTGGAAAAGAATACATGTCCGAAGAAGTCACAGTGATATGGGACAGGAATGCTTTGTGTCATTATCATTTGTGACATGGGAATTTGTGGCCAGTGCTGGTTAGAGGTTGGTGCATTCCCTCAGTTTGATTCAGAAACAGGTGATTGATTATGAGGCTATTTTCAGAATGCTTTTTTAAAAAGGGAGACAGGATGAGGTATGGAGACTCAGTTTGTCTGACAATTAAAATGCTTTCATTTAACACCTTAGGGGTTCACCATTAGCTGAAAAGGCCAAAGAAACAAATGCATTAGGGGATAGCTTGCAGAGAATGAAATTAGAGGGTGAACAAAAACTATAGGCTGCTAGGGTTGGAGTGTGTCCCAGTTTCTAAGCAATCTTCTCTGCTTCATTTCCCCATGATTGCATATTGAATTATTATAGACCAAATTCCTCTCCTTGATTTAAAAACAAAGGTAATCCTTTTTTCAAATTAATTGTATGGTTCATAATACACAGTCAACTGCTGCTGCTGCTGCTAAGAGCATAGTAGTGTAATGCTGATTCTGAACTTAGGTCTGTCTGGCAAAGTCAGAGATTGATCCAGAATCTATTGGTAAAGTGTACCTAACAGATGGCCATCCAATCTCCATTAAAAACCTTCAGCCAAAAAGAGAGGTAGTCCATTCCACTGTCAAACAGTTCTCTCACGGTCAGGAAATTCTTCGTAATATTTGGTTAGGAGTCTTCTTGAATCCATTAGTTCAGGCCACGTCCTCTGAATCAGCAGAAAATAAACTTGCTTCATTCATATAGCAGTCTTTCAATTATTTGAAAATGGTAATAATATTTTCTTTTAGTCTTATCTTTTCCAGGTTATGCATACTCAACTGTCCATCACAAGGGTTGGTTTCTTTCACCCCTTGGGCCCCAGAATAGGTCTCACAAAAGAGAATAGAAAGGTTCCATTTGTTACATTGGAGACTAGATATGGGCACGACTCGGCAAAATCCTCGTTTCCATTCTCGTTCGTCGTTCTCGTTACATAACGGGGAACGAGAATGACAATTACTCCGCTCCAGCTCGAACCTGACCCGATAAAGATAAATTGGGTCTGATTTGTCATTGTCATTCATGGCATCGTGGCACCGGCGATCACGCGATGCCAAGCGGCGCAGCACAGAAAAAAAGTTAAAAAAGAAAAACAAACCCTGATTCCCGGCCATAAAAGCAGGCGAAAATATGCCTGCCTCAGTGAGGGCACCTACCAGAGAGGGGTGCTTTCTGAGGGGGGGTCCCCGGCCTTCTCCCCCTCTCCTGTCCTGGGCTGCTGGTACCAGGCTGGGGGGACATCCTCGCCGTCTCCATTTGCCATGCGGTGGGGGGGACACAAAATGGCGACCACAATTTTTCTTTTGAAATCGTGCTCCAAAAACCCACCAAAGCACCACAGAAACATGTGAAAATTAGGTATTTTAACTGCCGAAATTTTTATAGTAGCAGCAGTGGGTTTTTCTTGCAATAAAATGTCTCCATTTATTTTATTTTATTTTATTTTATTTTTAATTTTTTACACCTGCACATGCGCAGTGATGGGCTGGCCATGGGATGGGACCGTGCAAATTTTTGGAGCCATTCCACCAATAGCATGGCCAGGTTTTGACTGAGACTTCTGGGTGTGCCAGAGAGGGCATTAAAAGCCCACCAACCCGAACCCGAACCCTAACCCGAACCCTAACCCTAACCCATACGCCAGTACGCTGTCCTTCTTAGTGGGTCAGAGGCACCCAGAGGTGGAGCCCAATAACCCACCCTAACCTTAACCATAACCCTAAGCCTAGCCCTTACCATTACCCCACCAACCCTAATCCAGATCTGTATGCAAGTACACTTTCCTTCTTAGTGGGTCAAAGTGAGGCATCCAGAGAGGTGCCTCACAGAGCCCACTTTCCTACTCCTATCCCATTCCCTAACCTGTACGTCAGTACGCTAGTACACTTCCCTTTTTAGTGAGTCAAAGTGAGGCAGAGGCACCCAAAGAGGTGCCTCGCAGAGCCCACTCTCACTATCCCATTCCCTAACCTGTACACCGGTATGCTAGTATGCTTCCCTTCTTAGTGAGTGAGTCAGAGGCACCCAAAGAGAGAGGTGCCTCTGCCACTTACCCCCCCCACCCTAACATATGTAAAAAATAAATACGCGGCGGCTCCGCAAAACGCTTCTGTTCCCTTCTTAGTGGGTCAGACGTCAGAGGCACCCAGAGAGGTGCATCCCAGAGCCCACTTACCCCAACCCTAACCCAACCCCAACCGACAAACGACCAAACGACAAATGGAATGACAAATTTTTGAAAATTTTCGCGACAAACAGCAACAACCCGAAATGGACCTGTCCCGACAAACGACAACTCAAAACGTCATTTTTTCTGGTCGTGTCCATCTCTATTGGAGACTGTATCTCTGTTGATTGAGCCTCAAATTAAAACTACTGTATACAGTTGTTCTTAAGAGCCTCATGGCACAGTGGTTAAATGCCTGTACTGCAGGCAAAACTGTGCTCATGACCTGGGTTCAATCCCAGGTAGTAGGCTCATGGCTGACTCAGGCTTCCATCCTTCCAAGGTTGGTAAAATGAGTACCCAGCTTGCTGGGGGGCAGCAATGTGTAGCCTGCATACTCTAATTAAAAGCTGTAAACCACGCAGAGACTACTTGAAGTAGTATGGGGTGGTATATAAGCAGAACACTTTGCTTTTTCAAACCTTGCCTCTATGTGGCTTAAATTGAAGTTGTGTGTTGAACAAGCTATCTGGGTAGCTCAGTGAGTTAGGTTCCTGTTTGAGGAGCCATAGGTTGGGAGTTCAATTATTCACTGTATTTCCTAGACACAAATACCAGCCAATGTAACATTTGGCAGTCTGCGCACAGTCCCAGGGTGTTCCTGGAAAATCCTGGAATTGATTACTATAAATTGAAATTGGCTTGATGGCAGGTAATTATTCTTTATTATTGTGTATTCTATTAATCATCATTATCATTATCATTATCATTAGTGACATTAATAATGTTGAGTATATTATACAGACTGATGTTGAGGAATCATTTTGTACTCATCAAGCTTGAAAACCACAAGCTCTTATTGCAACATTGGGAAATGCAGATATTCAGCCCCTTCCTGATTAACCAATATAAATTTGAAAAATGAAAATAACTGCAGTTTATTTCTATTTTCTACAATGCAACCAGAGCAGATTTCACAATCACAATCACAAGAACCTTTATTGGCATACATTCATATAAAACAGAGGCAGCAAAATGTAAAATAAGAGGTAGGAAGTAAATAAATAGGTTTAAAATGAATTAAAAATGGGTTAATAGCGGGCCTTGGCCCCAAACTATTTACTGATATTTAAAACAGTGGCCAAATATTCAGCCACTGAGGCTGTCAATTCCGGATGTTTGTCCTCAAGGAGGCGCTTTGTTATACTCTCCGGGGATCCAGAAAAATTAGAAATGTAAGGGGTCAGAAGGCGAAGGCGAAGCTTGTGGTGCGAGGGGCAGGAGAGAAGGATATGAGAGGTTGAGTCCGGTTCCAGTAAACATAGTTTACAGAGTCTATTCTCAAATGGGACGTTGTAGTATCTTCCTGAAAGAACTGCTGAGGGAAGGATGTTCAGTCTGGCGAGCATAAAAGCACGCCGCAAACAAGGGTTAATGAGATGTTTCATATAATTTGCTCCTAATCCTGGAGTTGGCATCAAACCATAAAAGTGAGGAGAGCACGTTGGATTGAGCCCTGATGAGATGGTTTGGCCCTCAATATCCCAGATTCTTTGGTGGATGATTTTGAGGATTAGGGATTCTTCACAGTTAATTAGGGAGTCTAGGTCAATTCCAATATGATGAATTTTGGACTGGATAAATTGATACCATTTTGAGACATAGGGGTCTCTTAATAGTTCGTATGCAAGAGAGTTGGAGTCAGGGTGAAAATGAATACGTAGCCAAAACTTAATAGTGGCTGTCCAAGCAATAGTTGATGGCAAATGGAGTCCCAGTTCATTAGCAATGGTATAGAGATTGATCATATTTGGGACACCTAAGATACGACGAAGGAAGGTGGCAGCACACCGGTCGATTTCGGAGTCGACAGCTGAAATCCAGATCGGGATCCCATATAAAAGCTGGTTTATGATTTTCGCCTGAAAAATCTGGAGGGCAGCAGGAACATATTGGTTCCCAGTGTGGAAATGGAACCGAGAGATAGCAGATAGATGGTTATTTATGGCTGATATAGCAGCCCTCCGATGATAAGACCAGGAGAGTTGATGGTGGAACAGGAGACCCAAGTATCTGAAGGATCTCACTTGTTCAACAGGTTTCCCGTTGACTTTCCAGGAGAGAAGTTTCCATGATTTGGAGAATATCAGGATTTTAGATTTCTCTGTGTTAATAGTCAGGTCATTCTTAGAACAGAATTCTGAGAAAGCTGACAAGAGGCGAAGAAGGCCCAGTTTTGAGACTGAAAGGAGCACAGTGTCGTCCGCGTAGAGTAGTATAGGAACCGGAAGTTGATTCAGTCGTGGAGCATGACTATCAAATTTGGCTAGATAACCTGGTAAATCCGACAAGAAGAGATTGAAAAGGGCAGGAGCTAGAAGGCAGCCCTGTTTTACCCCTTTGGTGACTGGAATTTTAGGGGTAAGGAGGCCTTCATGGTTTAGGCGAACTTGACAACTATTCGCAGAGTGGAGCTGACGGATCAGGAATAGCAGGCGAGGGTCAATTCCCAAGTTGGTAAGTTTGGACCACAAAAGAGATCTGTTGATAGAGTCAAAAGCCCCACGAAGGTCAATGAATGCTGCAAAGAGTTTGCCTTTGAAATACTGGGAGTATTTCTCCGCCAAGAAGGATAAAATGAGAGAGTGGTCAAGTGTAGAGTACCCAGCACGGAAGCCCACCTGTTCCTTGCCTGGGAAGTTGAATTTGGACATCCAGTCAGATAGATGTCGCAGAAGATGTTTAGAGTATAATTTCCCAATTACTGAGAGTAGGCTGATGGGTCGATAGTTGCTGGGTATTTCTGGGTTGCCTTTTTTTAGGACTGGAATGATGATAGAAGATAGCCACGAGTCAGGAAGTATCCCAAATTTGTCCACAAAGGTGAATAGGCAGGATAGAGGTTCAGCCCACCAGAGTGGGTTGGCTCTTATGAGATCAGCCGGGATCCCATCTGGGCCTGGGGCCTTACCAGGCTTCATGCTGGCTATGAGTTCGAGGATTTCTTCTTTGGAGACTGGGGGCCAGGCGGGTTCATCGGGGGGCATTAATGGGGCGGCGGAGAGGTCTGGGAATATCGAGTCCGAAAATAGATTTGAGTAATGTACAGTCCAGTCCGAGGCGGAGATTGGTGGGGTTAGAACTGTATTAGAGGAGTGGGTCTCTCGTGAGACCAAGGCCCAGAACTCTTTCGTGTTCTTTGAACGAGTTGCCTGTAGCAGTCTAGACCAGTTGTTCGATGCGTGAGTATGTCTTTTCTCAACTAATAAGGCTTGGCAAGCCTTCTTAGCTTGAAAGTAGAGGGCTGTTGACTCAGAAGAATGGTGGGCACGTAGTCGTTGGTAAAGCCAGCGGAGGTTTTTCTTGGCGGCCCAGCATTCATGGTCGAACCAGGGAGCAGCTCCATTAGATTTCCTAGGTAGGGAGACTGCAACTGGTAGGTTAAATAGGGAATTGATAGCTGATTCATATGCCTGAATGACCTTTGCAGGAGAGTCAGCCAGGAGAATAGATTGTCTTAGATGTAGAGCAGAGGCTGTAGTGGACCATTCAACGAATGAGTTTTGGAGTTTGCTGGTCCATCTTAATCTTCGGTGATGGGGGTGGGGGGGTTCAGGTGTATGCTCCAAAGGGAGATAAGAGGGCAGCTGGAGGGACATTATAGTAGGAAAATGATCACTTTCAGAGCGGATACCAATCATGAAGTCAACAATCTCAAGAGGCAAGTCGGGGGAGATGAGAATGTAGTCCACGACGCTAGATCCTCTGGGAGATAGAAAGGTAAACTCTCCATGAAAGTCACTTATAGTAGAGCCATTGAGGATCCTGAGATTATATCTGGCGCACAGATCCACCAGGTGGGGAGCCGATTGATTGATCACAGCGTCTTTGGAAGATCTGTTAGCTTGGAATGAGGGAGGAATCAGGTCATCATTATCCCAGTGCATATAAGCAGCAAGACTGTCGTTGTTAGCACCCAATCTGGCATTCAGGTCACCTGCAATGATCAGGGAGGCTAGAGGATATTTAATAGTTAGCGAATCGACGTAATTCTTCAGGTCATTCCATACCAGAGAGGAAGAACTGGACTCAGGGAATGGAGGAACGTATACGTTTAGCAAGAGTATCTGTTCGGATAGACATTTAAGCAGGAAAGCTTGAGCATAAGGGGGCTTGTCCGATAGATGGTGAGCAGTGATATTGGAAATCCGGTTCAACAAACAAGAAAGGCCTGCTTTCGGGCGTCCCTTTGGGTGAGATTTAAAGGCAGGAAGAGCGTAAACAGTAAAACCTGGGAGACAGAAGTCTTTTGTAGACCATGTTTCTTGAAGGAGTATAATATCGAATGATCTGAGGTAGCATAGGAAATCTGGATCAAGTGTTTTCCTCTCCCAACCAGCAATGTTCCAGGAAATAAGTTTAACAGTAGAACGAGGATCACGTGATGTTAACAAAGAAAGTGATGGTCAATTATTGGTCCTGGTTACATTACTCGCAATGGATGGTTCGGTATGTGAATTGTCGTCAATAGGTAATCCAGGAAGAAGTGGAGCAATTAAAGAGTTCGAAAGAATCATTTGTTGGTTAGGCAGCTCAGAGTTCTTACCGGTATAACAGGGTGGCAAGGAGGGGTTAAAACATACGGAGACAGAGCCGCAATTATTGGAGTTTGACATCTCTGGGGCTGTTGAAGACAGGGGAAGGCTTGAGTAAAAGGGCACTTTTGAGGTCATGGGGGAAGTCGGGGGATCCTCTGAAGTAAAGAGACCTCTAGCGTCAGTGGGATTAATTTGGGGGTTGAGCAGATTTACTGAGTAACAAGGTCTAAGTATATACAGTAGTACCTCTCCATATGACTTTAATCTGTTCTGAATGCATGCTCATAAGTTGAACAACTCGTAGTAGAGCAGGCATAACTAAAAAATAAAAAAAATGAAAAATTGAAAAAATAAAAACATGTAAGTAGAGCAGACCGCATCTAAAATTTGTATGTCAGCAGTTAAAATGCCAACAGTTTTCTTACTCTTAAGTTGAATTGCTTGTAAGTAGAGCCGCTTGTAAGTAGAGGTACCACTGAATACTCATAATCTGAACCCTAAGCTTCAAACGAATGTTGTGCTTGTATTTTGTGCTTCTTCTTCTTTTTTCTGTGATTCCTCTGTGGTTTTCAGAGTTTAAAAAGGGACATGGGGAAAGGCAGTGTGCACAGGGTGAATGACAAACCACAGAAAAATACAGATGGATTTAGGACAGTGGTTATGACCCAATCCATCCTTGACCTTTATTCCTCTCCTTCATAATGACTAGTTCTCTGCTGTCCAACTCTGGTGTTTTCAACATTTTGTATTCTGCCACAAGAAAAATAAACATGCTTAGAAAAAATATGAAAAGGGTAAAAGAAACAAGTTTTTAAAAAATCAATTGTGTTATATAAAATAAAAGTAGATATTGTCATGGCATGTGAATCAGGCTGCAGTGACCTGTCCCCAATGGTAAGGATATTCTCTCTCTCTCACACACACACAGAAACACACATCTAGAAAGAAAGAAGAAAGAAACATCACTTCAGGAATTTGCATACAGGAAAATGAGTCATATGTGAAATACCATCATGTCTTTGATGAAGCTCTTAATTTCCAGGGAAATTTCTGTGGGAACAGGTTATATTACTTTTTTATTCTCAATAGCAGAGTTCTGATGGCACCAAACAGTCCAACCGTGAAGGAAATGCATGCCAAGAATATCTGTCACACCTCAGCTTCCTTACAGATGCACTTTGTCTTAAATCTCTGAAGAAGCCATTTTGATTTTCACTACAAGGGGTTTGTCTGTAGTGTTCCGTGTAGTATCCTGAAGTGCTTATAAACAGCACTGTGACAATTTTTCTGACTGCTCCTCAGGGACACAAAGAAAAACAATCCTCTTCCACCCATCCTGCTTTCTACTTCAGGAGAGGAAAATGCCACTGAGCTTGTGATGGAGCACACCCTTTGCTCGAAGCAGCCGTAGACTGTGTCTCTGTAGCAACTGGTTAGTGCCTGTCTGAAAACCTAGGAATGTTTAGCCACTAAGGCAGCATAGATACACTGCTTATTGCAAGAAGTTGCAACTAGAGTAGATCCCCTTAATCACTGGAATTATGGAAGAGTTGACTCATCAAATGTTCAATGATAGAATTGATATCCTCTAATTATAACAAACTATGTTAAGCAGCAAGATATCAGCAATTATATTGAGGTAGGGATAGATGTTTGTGTCTCTCTATGCCTCAAATCATTGTGTGGATGAGAAAGTTCTGTGGTATTTCTAGCCCCACATTGAATGTAGTCCCTGAAGTAAGGTCTATGAACACCCACTAGAGCTATCAATAGCACTGAAAAACCATGCTTTCAAGCCCACTAGAACAGTCCTTTAAGATAGAGGAGGGCTACATCTCCCATTGGTTTATGCCCTGATTTCACTTACCCTAGCAATTATTGTCCAGTACTGCCATCACAGGAGCTTCAGGACTTGATTTTTTTCTGCTCCCGGGCTAGATCTCATGAACTTAGAAGGATAGATTGTGTTGAATAATGTGATGTACCATCAAGTCAGAACTGACATGGAGTTCCTAATAAGGCTTTCCAGAAGAGTGATAATTTAAGATTTTATCAGTTCTACTTCCCAAATGAGTTTATATGTCTGAGTGGCAAATTGTACCAGACCTTCTTAATCCATCACTTTGCTACACCACACTGGGTAACTGTAAAAACAATTTGACATTGGAGTAAATTGTGTAGAGTACGGGTGTCTCCCTCAGTGGGTGCCTTCAAGCAAGAGCTTAATAACCATCTTTAGGACATGTTCTAGCTTTCCATTTACAGAACTGAGTAGGTGTTTGAGCTATAGGGCTCACATAACCCTTCCAGCTGATCTTGTGAACCTTCTATTTGAAGCCAAATTTAGAGATGGGCATGAAACAGAAATATAGCATTTCATTTGTTTCTTTAGTAATTTTGTTTTGTTTCATTACTAAAGAATTTTTCAGGTAGTTTTGTACTACAATGAAATGAAACACTATGCTCTCCTGGGTCCTAGAGGCACCAAAATGGCAGGGGAAGCTTCTTTCAACATTTCCATGTAAGAACCCAAAACTTGGAGAGGTTTGGGGTTCAGGAGGCTGAGTTATTAAATTCCAAAAGGGGACCTCTAGGGAAAAATCATTTATAATTAAGTCAGAAGCATCAGTCACCTGCTGGGGGAGGGAATTATCGGCTTAGTGCCAAACTTCTGACTCAATTACAATGATTACAATGGGAGACAGGTGTAGGATCACAGCCATGTTTTGGCATGGAAATGGCAGGATAGCTTCCTCAAGCTCTTCCCTATAAGGCAGGCATGTCCAAACTTTGCCCCTCCAGATGTTTTGGAACGCAACTCCCACAGTCCTTTTGTCATAAGCTTAGAATTCTGGGAGTTGTGGTCCAAAACATCAGGAGGACCAAAGTTTGAACATGCCTGCTATAAAGCCTCAAAATTTGGAGAGGTTTGGTTTTCAGGGGGTTGAGTTATTAAACTCAAAGGGGGGTACCTATAATAAAAATATATTCTAATTGAGTCTGAAGTCTGGAACTAAGGCAATAACCCTCCCCCCCCCCCGCGAGCTATTAGTGACTTCCAACTCAATTAGAAATGACTTTTTCCTAGGGGTTCCCATTTGGAGCTTATTAACTCAGCCTCCTGAACCCCAAACCTCTCCAAATTTTGGGTTCTTACAGGGAAGGGTCCAAAGAAGCTCCCCTTCTATTTTGGTTTAAGACAAATCATTTCATTCCTAGAGAAAATTGGTGTTTTGTTTCACTTCGCAATAAAACATGTCCTACAGTTTCATTATGTAATAAAGTAAATTGTTATGTAACAAAATGATGAAACAGTGTTTGATTTTTCATTTTGTGTCCATGTCTAGCCAACTTTGTTTAGGCTTATTTAGTCAGGAAGCAGCAGCCCCCTGTTTGCTTACAACTCTTGGGGAACTGCTGGCTAGTTTCAGAGCATGGTAAAGCTTCTTTTGTGTAATATAAATCCCAGATCCCCCAGCGATCATGGCTGCAATATAGCTTTCTGGCTAGTTCCTTTAATTCATAGATTCTGGTCACCATTATGGTCTAATGGCATTGCTGAATCTATTGGCCACCCCTGAAACAACATATAGATATGGAACTCTCTCCCTCTAACTCATCCCACTCCAGCCACATAGTGTACCTGAAATAAAGACTATAATTCAGTTGCTCTTGGTTTTAAAGATATGGTTAAACAAGCAACATTTGAACTGAACCAATTTGGTTTGTTTTGTGATTGCTGTTTTGGACCATAGTGTGGTTGTGTCAACTTGCAGCCGACTAGCTCAAACTCTTTTGATGTTCCTTCAGTGCCCTGTGATTTAGATACTGATGGTAGCCATTAAATCCAAGGGGCACTTCAATATTTGGAACTGTCAGAACACTGATAAACAGTGGTCAGCATATATAACCCAGGCTTAAGACTGCCTCTAGTCTGCAGGTATAACTATCACTTGTTATCAGTGACAGAGGGCGGGATCATACAGGCAGAGTTTCACAGCAGGCCCAGCTCAGATGCAGCTAGTTTGTTAAAAAGATAATGCTGGAAGAAATGTCCTCTGCTTTCTTCTGCAATTACAACTATTTGTTGTGTTCTTAACCCTTGAACTGCCTGAGTTTGGAGTATATGAATAAATAGAAAGGAAGGCTCCAAACTTACCTTAGCTCCAGCCAAGCTCTAGCTGGCTGGGCGGAGACTGATCAAGCTCCCAAGCACAGGGAATGCAAGACAGGTGTAGGATGTGTGAGCTTGAGGCTGGAGAATAACTGAAGGGCAGGATTCTGGCCTATCTATCCATTTGGGTGCCAGCAGGCTGTTTAAACCATCCAATGGCCAGTCACGGAGATATCCTGGGAGTATATATAAACAGGCCTTTGGGCCATTTTAGCAGGTTTTTTTTTTAAAAAAAAAATCCCTATGCAACTTTTGTTTTTGTTATGGAATAAAGAGCTGAATTTTCACTTTGGGCGTTGTCTGGTTTCATCAGACCCACTATATAACACTATTTTTCCAAACACTCTTGGTATTCATGCAAAGACATACAAACTCTGCTGTCCTGTAAAGAAGCATTAGGTGGACTGAGGCTCCTTTGATACATCAAGTCAGGTGGGATTTAACACAGGCTGCAAAATACAATTTCTTATTAAATAACTGTGCAGAAAGGGCCACTCAGTTGTGTTATGACAAGCAGTAGCCCCTATATGCAAATTCCCTGCTTAACTATTTTATATCTTGATTTGTCAGAAACCTACTGAATGGTTTTGTGTGTAATCTGAGGATTTCTCAATGAAGATTCACTGGCATTTTTTTGGAATGTTTGAAGGCAAAATTAGTTCAGAAATTAAAGAATGCAACTTGCTGGCCCCTTTCATGTCTTCCTTCTTTTGGCCTCATTAAAAATATCACATTTTTCATGTTTATTCCAAAAGCCCCATGGAAGTTGATCTGGTGCTCCTTTATTTTTTCTTTATTTTGTCAATTCAGCTAGCATTAACCCCCATGAATTAATATTCATCAAATATACATCATTCAGTCATGCCACTCTTATTTGCTTAGGTGCGGTGATCACAATGCTGTATTGATGAAATTGCATCTACATTCTGCCTTTTTGCCAGTACTTCCTTGGATTTGTATTGATTAGACTGGCCATTTTGAGGCAAATTTCATTTTTGCAAGGTTGCTATTTCAGGTTATGGGAAACCCAATTCTGTACTCCCATGGGTTCCAAAGACCACAGGCAGCAATTAGCCCATTTGTCATTACTGGCTGGATGACTGTTCATTTATTCGTTGTCATTTTATTAAAGATACAGGAAATGACAGGATCTGAGAATTGCAGAAGGTTGATGCTAGGGTCTTGTTTTTAACTCTCATCATAGAAACAGCCCTTTGAATTTTAAGTTAAGATGTTCACAATAATGTGGATGCTTCTAGATGGATAACTTCTTATGCAGTACTATCAGTACCACTCATGCCAATTGAAAGGCACTGTGCAGTATAGGGATGTAAGCCGTGCCTTGATTCATCCTTGTTTGGTAAATGAGAAACCTTCAAAAAGTTCTTATCATTTATTTATTTATTTATTAACAAGATTTTTTAGCCGCCCCACTACCAAGAGGTCTCTGGGCGGCATTTACTAACAGCAGATGGTTGGCCTTTGGGAAAACAGCAGATGGTTGGCCTTTGGGACAAGTGTTGGCTCAGCAAAATAAATAAATAAATAAATAAATAAATAAATAAATAAATAAATAAA
>JAHTLZ010000379.1:37599287-37628348 GCA_023846285.1 Phrynocephalus versicolor | reverse complement strand
AAATAAATAAATAAATAAATAAATAAATAAATAAATAAATAAATAAATGCTAGTGTTTTTTCTGCACTTTTGAAAAATGCACATGCTGAGAGGTGGGCACAAGCTACAAAAGTGGTAGGTTAGCCCCTGGCAATATGAATTGATTTGCCTTTTGCTTTTCTGGTTTGTTTCTGTGGGGAAATTTCCTCCTCCTCCTCCTCCTCCTCCTCCTCATCTGCCACCCTTCTGCCCCTTTCCACTGCTCAAGTTGTGTCCCTACTTGTCCCTGTTACCATTGACCTGGCCTGATCGGCAGTTGCATACACAGAGGCAGCAGCCCAGCTTCCAGGAAAGGAAGCCAGGCTCGCTATCTCTGAGGATGGAAGTGGTGGCACAGATGGCAGCAGGACCGGGCATGGAGGCAGGGAGGCAATGGGAAAGAGGGCAGGTGGGCATTTATGCTCCTGAGTTTATTTCCATTCCTTTAAACTGAATATGTGGATCAGCTTCATATTTTTGCCAAGAACTTCCTATTTGTCTATCATTGGTCAAGAAGTTCCACATATAATTTTCTCCACCCCCTTCCTTTGTTCCATGTGCAGTTCCCGAGTGACAGGTTAAAATGTGTATCTACTTAATGTCACCTCTTTCATGGTCTGGATGACAGCTCATCCTAGGCAAGATTTCTGTATTTCAGCTGTTTGGCAAAAAAATCACGAAAGGGAACCCCACCTGTTGTATGTGACCTGTCTGTAGAAAGTGACCAGTAAGTTCAACTTATCTTCCCCCCCCCTCCGGATGACAGTGCTGAGTGACCGCTCAGCGCTGTCATCGGGAGTGGGGGGGGAGTTTAAAGAGCCCCCTCTCCACCCCCCATGCGGTGGGTGGTCAAGAGCGGGCTCTTTAAACTTATCATCCCCCCTCCCAATGGAAAAAATATCTTCCCCACCCCACCTCTAAGCTGCTCCTTGCTGGCTTCCCTGCACCTCGTTTTCTGGGGAAACGGGGCGCAGGGAAGCCAGCAAGGAGCAGCTGAGAGGTGCTGGCTTGGGGCCAGTGCAGAGCAGCTGAGAGGTGCTGGCCCCAAGCCAACGCCTCTCAGATGAGAGGCGCTGGCTGGGGGGAGATCTTTCCCCCACCCCACCCTGCGTGGCTGGGGGGAAGATTAATCCCACTCTTTCCCCCAGCCAAATGTTGCATAAGCACCACACACACATACTACACACACAAAATGAAAAACGAATCAAAACAAACCAATGAATATCTTAAAAAAATATTAAAAAGAAACAAAACGAACCAAACCCTAAAACGAACTGAACCAAAATGAATCACTATTTTTTTTTTTGTTCATGCCCATCTCTACTGTTATCCTTTACTGTACAGATAGGAAGCCTAGTTCTGAACCAGTTTATACTGCTTTTCTATAAATAAATGCCTTTACTTCCCCTGGAGATGGAGAGAGAAGAATCAATACCATTCACCTCAATTTAAGGAGCCAGCAGTCTAACTCAAACATCTGGAAAATGTCACTTTACAGGACTGCATTGACTGGGGAGGGGGGACAACCTTATGAGAAGTAATGAAATTTACAGTTCTGTTCAAATCATATTGTATACTTTTATGACAGAAGAAATGAAACTTTCTGAGCTCCCTTATTTTTACTGGCCCAACCAATCTTTTGAGCTGTGTTTCTTGAGAGAGGAGACGACATGAAAATGTATCAAGTTCTCTAAGAAATAGAAGAGGAGCTCTGTCTAGTCAAAACAATATTGGCAAATGCAATTCTGCTTTGTGGATAAACGAAGTGAAAGAATAAGACAGAAAATCTCCTTAGGCCATGATATTTATGTGGCCTTTCTTCCATCAGTATGAGGCCCCTGTAATGTCACATAAGTGGCAGAATGGCTGCTCTGCTCTGCATGGAGTTGTGGGCGGGGCTGATTTGCCTTCCCCATCTAGAGATCTCATGTGAAAAAGTCACGCTGATCTGCATCCTAACTGCATGGGAGTGGTAGCCTATATAAGGCTGATTCCTCTGTGCAGCCTTCTCTTTCCCTTTCAGCCTTGTCCCACCCTCCCACCCTTTAGTTGGAGATGAGATTAGCTGGTTTCATCTGGGCCAGATGGGAATTTTTTAAACTCAGATTGGCCTAGAGTGGCGGTGTATTTTTGCCCCTTCCATTCTCCCGAATGTGTGGGTAGTGGTGTTTATTATAACTCCAGTCACAATTTGGCAGGTAGTGCTAGAGGTATCAAAATTCACCCCTTGATTTCGTGCCCATATGGTACTAGATAGTCCTCAAGTACATTAAATGGCATAAGTCAGAAGTGTAGGGTGAGGAATAGACAAAGTTAAATAAAATCAGGTTAAGGTAAATTGAGGGCTGCACTGGGCTCAGCAGATGCTTGGGATGGTGAAGGATGTTGAGCAGGCTGGCAGCATCCATTTAAAGCAGGTATTTCACTGAATTCATGCAGGGGCAGATATTAATTACCATCATACTCGGATACCTCCTTGCACTACTTATCACATCCTCTTTCCAATCAATAGTCCACAGTTAGAGTTAAATATGATTATTAATAATTGTGGCCCAATTTAACCCATATACTTTGTCTTGTCTTTTTATTCTTGGCTGAGGGAGGGCAAAGTATAGGCATCAGTTGGGATGCTGCACATGCAGAATTATAACATGGGCAATGGTAATGCATCCCAGACTTGATTTTCCAATTATCATTGGCCTATGATTTCCAGAACAGCTAGCACTTGGGTTTCTGAGAGCCAATGTCCAACAACTGATGGAGACACATATTTTGGGAACCACTGGTCAATGTTATAAAGAACTGCCAAGCAATCAAAAGTATGAACAGGGACAAACAAGACCCCCCCCCATCTTTCTGTAAGCAGAGTCTCCAGAACTAAGAACTGACGAGTTCTAAATAGAAGTGTTACATGTAGCTCTTTGTTATTGGTATAGCAAGTAATGTCTCAGAGGCAATGTGACTAATGAGGCAATGAGAGACCTTTGGGTAGTGGGCGGCATATAAGTTGTAAAAATAAATAAAAAATAAATAAATATTTGTAACTTTTAGTGCCATGAGCAGAACTTTCTAGCTACTTTTAAATGTTATTTTGAATGGAACGTTTAAAGCATTTTTGAGTTATTTTGACAAGAATTGTTCAAGTCTGGAGGCATTCCATTGTTAATTCTTAGAAGCAAGGGAAATATGGAATAAGATTTCTTTTAATAGTAATTGTATGCCATTGAACTGATTCACACAATGTTTCAAAATTTTCTGGTTTTAAATTACTGAGCAGTTGTTTGCCATTCTTTCCTTCTGTGATAACTTGGGGATATTGTTATTGTGGCGTGGGGTTAGTGATTCAGCAGTGATTTCAGCTCTGAGACAAAGCAGGCTGGAGACAGCTTCTAGTGAACAGCTCTTTAAGAGACAAGACTGGGGACTGGGAAGAGGGAGTTACATTTATAGGCACCAGAACTGGCTAGGAAAAGATACATTTTGGAGGGAACAATTACAAGCAATCACAAGGCTGCCTTTTGGCAGGAACCAATAGAATCGAGGATCCAAATGCAGCAACTAGAATCAACCAATAGACCTGTTCCCTTTTGAACAGGGAGGCAGTTACTTCAACCAGCAATTACAGATCAATACACAACACCCCTCCTCCCCTGGTGGGCACAGCACACGTAATCCTTTAGATATTGTGGGGCCCTGCGACTTCTAGTTGATCTCCTGACTACGGGTGTTGCAGGGGCTTCAGCAGGCAGTGTCTGTGGTGGAGAGTCTACTGTAATAGTTTCGTCTGACACGGAGGGGGTTTCAGACAACTCAGTGTCTCTGATCTGTTCTTTGGTGCCATGAGGACTTGCAGGAGTAGATTCATTTGCTGATGCCACTGGTACCTGAATTCCTGGGGCATCTCCGCTCTGGTCTTGCAGCTGGGACTCATTAATGGGGGTAGTGTCACTCTCAGGCTGCACTTCACCCATACTGGTACCAACTCTACTGGGTGCTCTGTGCCTCAGTTGGTCCACGTGCCTATGCCAGATCCTGCCATCTTCAATGGTCACGTAATAAGAGACTGGCCCAGACGCTCTGGTGATCACCCCTGGCACCCACAGGGGACCTCTGGCATAATTTCTCACCCAGACCAAATCTTCAGGAGCAAAATACCTTGTAGAGTCGCTCTCTGCCTGTGGAGGTGCTCTAGCCTTGCGGTTTGGCATTTTGTCTGGGTGGACATAGTCCAGCACCATCAGCAGTCTTCTACCTAGAAGCAGCTCTGCTGGCGACTTGGCCATAGTAGTACACGGCGTCGCATGCTGCAAGAACAACATTCGGGCAATGCGCGTTGACCAGTCACCCTCCATCAAGCGTGCAAGGGATCCTTTGGCTGTCTGCACCATGCGCTCAGCCTGCCCATTGGATGAGGGATGAAAAGGAGCTGAGGTGACCCATCTTATGCAATTATCAGCCAGAAATGCCCTGAATTCTTGGGATACAAAGGCTGCTCCATTGTCTGAGACAATGGTCTCAGGCAACCTATGGGTTGCGAACAATTGTCTCAGCACCTTGATGACTGCAGCTGACGACATGCTGGGAACCATAGCCACCTCTAACCATTTAGAATACGCATCAATGATAACAAAAAAAAAAACTTTCCTTGGAATGGCCCAGCAAAATCTAAGTGCAGCCGGCTCCAGGGAGTCCGGGTCTGCTCCCACCAGTGGACTGGTGCTCTGGCCACTTCTGGGCGTACTTCCTGACATGCCTTGCACATCCGTACCCATCGTTCAGCATCTTGGTCCATCCCAGGCCACCATACATAGCACCGGGCCAGCGACTTCATCCTGACCATTCCCGGATGCCCCAAGTGCAGTGTATCCAGAACCCTGTTTCTCAGTGGTGGTGGGATGATCACCCTGTCTCCCCATAGGATACAGCCCTTATGCAGGGATAGCTCATGTTGCCTTGTTGCGTACGGTCTAAATTTTTCCTCATGCGGGCCACCTGGCCATCCCCTCCCCACCCAAGTGAGCACACGGGAGAGAGCGGGATCTTTCCTTGTTCTCTCAGCTATTTCAGTGGCAGTTACAGGGCCCCCCGGAAGTGTTTCCAGCATCATCACTCGTTCAGCTGGGGCAGGATCTGCATCACACAGACCAGGAAGGGGCAAGCGACTTAGTGCATCAGCGTGGCACAACCTTTTCCCTGGAACATGGGTCAGGGTGTACTGGAACCCATTCAGGAATATAGACCATCGCAGCATTCTGGGGGAGAGAATCTGTGGTGTCTGTTTGTTCGGATGGAACAATCCTAACAGAGGCTTGTGGTCAGTTTCAAGGAAGAAGAGGCGACCACATAAATAGTCATGAAACTTTTTAATCCCTGCCACTATTGCCAGGGCTTCCTTGTCAATTTGTGCGTAGTTGCGCTCCGTTGGCGACAACGTACGAGAATAGAATGAGATGGGCTTTTCTGACCCATCCGCTTCCCTATGGCTCAGCACAGCTCCCAGCCCATACTGAGAAGCATCACATGCCAGAACAAGGGGTTTCGACTCGTCATAATGAGCAAGGACGCTCCTGCTAGTCAGCATGCCCCGCAAGGTGTCAAAAGCCTTCTGCTGTGCCTGAGCCCAACGCCACACACTCTTTTTCTTCAATAGTTTATGCAACGGTTCCGCTATTGAAGCTTTCTGAGGTAGGAATGAATGGTAAAAGTTAATAAGTCCCAGGAATGACTGTAACTCCGTCTTGTTCCGTGGGTGTGGTGCCTCAGTAATGGCTTTAATTTTAGAGTCAGTGGGGTGGATGCCCGTTGCATCAATTTTAAACCCCAAAAAATCCACAGATGGCACCCCAAAACTGCATTTTTCCTTTTTTAGCTGCAGCCCCACCTCCTTAAATTTGAGTAACACAGCACGGATACGCCCCACTAGTTCCTGGGGGTCTTTCCCAGCAATCAGAACATCATCAAAAATGGCAAGACCCCTGGCAGACCCCTTAACAGGCACTCCCACAGGCTACTACTACATGGCACCGTGGACAATCAAACATGTGACTTGTCCCTGAAGCCAAGGGTTTCAGTTCATCCATCCTTTAGTCCATATGAAGTGAAAAACCAGGATTGGCCACTATAAATAATTCCCTGTATTTTTCTGGAACACTGGTAAGAAGAACTCACAACACCACAAATTGCTTCTGCCAGCTGAGCCAATGTCAGCCTACATAGAAGGAATCAAATTACTAAATAATGCCATGAAGTTCTCTGAAACAGTAGTGTTCTGAAGTCTGAAGGTGACCAACCCAATTCCAGATCAAAAGCCTGAATGCAGACTGAACTAAATACAAAAGATCAAGTTCATCTAAAAGTGCCTCAAGTTGGGCAGCAGCCATCCCTTAAAGGGCTTCATACAGCAAAAATCTTCCATATAGAAACTGATGGCAGTATTGTTTACCATAACATGCTTTTAAATATGTCTTTTAAAAATACTTTCACATTAAATGTCTCTGAAAACTCTTAAGATCTTTGTGGGCTAGAAAGCAGAGGAAGGAACATTTCATGAGGCAAATAAGGCTGTTTAAGTAGACATTAGTTATTCTTAGAATCCAGTTGTGAATGTTCGGGACTCAATTTTTGATGAATGCACATTGCAAGTTTTTCACTGCTCTGCCAGCCTTTGAGGCCTGGAATGATCTGGATCCTGGTGAAACACCACTGCAGCTGCTCAGCCTCTTCTCTCTCTTTTCAGGCAGCATGGCTCCAATGTCATTGTGTGCACTTTGAATTATTTATATTAAAGCTCCGCAGGTTTGGGTGGAGCATTCCTTCGCTTAGTTCAATCAGTTATTTGCTTTCTCCTTTTCTTGTGTAGGGCACTGAAAAATACCTTATTTACTGCAGTCCTTAAACTCTGCTATACGAGATGGGATCCTTATCCTTGTTAATGGGAAATATGTTTATGTTCCAGGCTGTAACTAGGATGGAACAACAGGGACTTTATCTCAGGGCACCAAAATCTAAAGGTGAATCTATTGTTGAATATCAAGGGGAAAATGGCAATAGCTTGACCGAATCTTTGTTGCCCTTCCCTGAGCAGGCAAATACAGCAAGCCTTCTCTCAGTGTTTGGCTGCCTGAGTGGGATTTTTAAATGGATCACTGTGTTTTACTGCTTTGAATGTATTTTTGGTGTTGCTATTGTTGTTAGTCATTTTTCAGTGTGGCATTTCTTAGTATTTGTATAATTACTGCTTTTAGCTTCAAATATTATCCTTCAATGACATGAGCTGCCTTTGATGCTTTTTAAGGAGAAAAGTAGTGTAAAAATATTTTAAAGAAACATAAATATATGAACATCTCAGAGTTTATTCATGTATCTTAAAGCAAAATTATTACATTTCTTTCTTTCTTTCTTTCTTTCTTTCTTTCTTTCTTTCTTTCTTTCTTTCTTTCTTTCTTTCTTTCTTTCTTTCTTTCTTTTAGGAATTATCCTCCTCCTGTTTCATGGAGGGTTGCATCTTTTCCACAAGATGCAATAGTGGAAAACAAGGCTGCCCACAAAGATGCCAAAATCACTAGTTATGGCTCTGGTTTTGAGCAGATTCAAATTTTATCTGAAGATCAAGGCAGGATAATAAAATAATGAATAGACTTCCAGATGTCTCTGAAACACATACAGTTGTTACCAGTTCTGTCCCTTAAAACTAACTGTAGATGAAAAGACTAGATGTAAGGCTGTATAAGGCTGTATAAGATGGAGAGAACATACAAACATGTTCTAATTATGGTTGGTTGAGAGTGAATCCTGGCAAAAAGGGGTACAGAATTCAGGGAAATTATCTATTTCTGAATCTTTGGTGCTTGTTTCACGTTAACACTCCAGCAAGCCTTAATTGTGGGATAACACTGAGTTTGGGTTCTGCTGTAACATAAACCACACTGACACATTGGATCTTGGGAAAGATGTAACGGCCACAGCTTTATTGGCATCAGATGACAGGGTAGAAACTGCAGTACTCTGGACATGCATTGGGTCAGATCTGTTCCATCAGGGGACCCACCTGCCCCCTGATGCACCCGATAGCACCACAAGGTGGCAGCACCCTTTTACCCAGCTTCAGGAAACCCTCGTGGGTGTACACTCCTTCAGGATTTCCTCCGCTAAGCTGAGCAGAGAGGCCGCCTGATGTCCCGCCTGAGCTGGGACCATCCGTGCTCCCTCCTTGGTCCGCTGTCACCACGTGTTGCTCCCAAGCTGCCCAGGATCCGTCCTGCTGCCACATCAGCCTGGATCCGGCCCCAATGCCTCCTGGCAAAAAGGGGTACAGAATTGAGAGAAATGATCTATTTCTGATTCTTTGGTGCTTGTTTCACTTAACACTCCAGCAAGCCTTAATTTGTTCATAGCTTTTTGTGAAACCATGAGAGTACAGAATCGATCAACTGGCCCTCTGAAGAAATTGATTCTCTGTTTATTTAAAGTCAAGTGCCCACTCTCTGGTTTATGAATAGTTGAGGAGGTGAAAATGTGCATTTTTAAATTAGAGAGAGAAATAGCCCACTTCCCCTTAACAGATGGATTCTGACTAGTTACAGTTGAGACTGCTACCCTATGCCCCAAATCCTCTTGCCCAGTTCAGAAGTCACTATAGACATTATTACATACTGAGTTGTGTCATTCAGTAACTAACTAATTATGTCTATGACATTTTTCTAAAATGGAGTGATTTGCCTCCAAAAGTTATGCCATTTGCATAGCTATGCAATAGGCTTTAGGCCTGTATGTTCTTATTTGATATTAAGCACCACTGAATCAAGGGGATTTATTTTTGAGTAAAAATGTATGGGATTGTGTTATTTTCAAAATCAATTAAGCACTGATAAAGAAGGTCAGGATTGCACTGAGTGCTAAGTATAAAAACAATATTTGGACCACCAACGCAACAAATTGTTCTGCCTTTCAGCACGAACATGTCATTTATGTCTTATGAGTTAAGGATACTAAGATACTACTTAGATAATCCTCTATGAACATAAAGAGATACCATGCAGATGACACCCAAGCCTATTCCTCCTTTCCATCCTAATTAAGGGAATCTAAACAGCATCTGATGTCAATAATGGACTGGATGAAGGCAAACATACTAAAGCTTAATCAAAACAAGACAGATGTGCTCCTGATCTGTTGAAAGATACATCAAAGAATAAGAATCCATGTCTTGCTCCATGAAGTTATACTTCCCCCAGAATCCATGGCTCTTTTGTACTACTAGATCCATCCCAGTGCCTGGATGTCTACATCTAAGCAGTAACAATGAATGATTTCCGCCACTGAAGGTAGTGCCCCTTCCATGAAATGTCTTGATTGACAGATGCCTTGAGTGCTTGCTCCCAGGTTGTGGAACTCCTTGCCATGGGAAGCCTGGCTGTCTGAGTTTTAAAAAACCATACCTTATAAACAGAATCATTACAAATCTAGAATACAAAGAGAAAATTCATATGCATGATGGACACACAAGAATGGACTAAACTTTTTGACTCTGTTATATATTTGCTTGCTGTGAACCGCCCGGAGTTCCTTTGAGAAGACAGGCGGTATACAAGTCCAATAAATAAATAAATAAATAAAATAATAAACATAAGTCTGGATTTATTGAGTCATTATCAAATGTAATATTAATATATTACCACTTTTTCATGGAAGTTTATCTCCCACCTGGACCCTAAGGTAAACACACCCACTCTCTCAACCCTCCCCCCCATCCCCACTCTATCTGGTTCTGGTTTCTGACTCTTGAGGAAATTACCTTAAAACCACATTTAACATTTCTACAGACCCTGGCCACAGAGCCATTAGCGACACTTAACATATCATTGACCTCCAGCCAAATCTTCCTTCCCACCATTTGTACAACTTATCATCTCTCCCTACACCACAGACCCATTAACAATGCTTAACATATCTGCAACCACTGGCCAAACCCTCCCACCACTTCTACAACTAATCATCTCTCCCTCCTCTTTCCCCTCCTGTATCCACCAATGAATATAAGGTATGAAATGTATATCTCATCACATATTATATTATAAACCTCATTCTGCTGCTATATGTCTGAAGAAGTGGATGCATCCACGAAACATTACATTAAAATATGACAGTTAGTCTTTAAGGTGCCACATATTTTGTTTTGTTTTATTTTGTTGGTTTTTTTGCCTGCAATTCTTGAAAGGACTAACATGGCTACCATCTCTGAAACTTATAAACTCAGCAAGCCATCTGAATATTATATACAATCCTGGAGAGTTTAAAAGTTCATTCCAACCTTTTAAGAAGTTCATTCCAAGCTTACTTCTTAAGAAAAAAAAAACAGCTGGAAACTACAGTATTTTCCTAATTTTAAAGAATGATTCTAGGGTTGTTTATAAACTCTAGCTTCTAATACATGATCCTGAAATCTAACTTTGGTTTTTTAAAAGAGCCAATTAAAAACTATGATTCATTTATCATTTAAAAAATACTTCTGTTTTGTACAAATCTGAAGTCAGTTTACAGTACGTGAAGCGAATTCTTGTTCCATCATCACAAAGCATTTTTAAAAACTGCAGTAAGAGCTGTTATGACATTTGTAGTCTTCTCAACTAGTAAAGAGCTCCACTTACTGGTAGGCAACAGAATCCATTTTAATCTCAGTCACTGGGCCAGATTTTTAAAATCCATAGGTTATTGCACAAGGGAATAAAATTATAAATATTTGTTTACCAGCAAGGTGTCCATAAACCAGCTCCTCGGATTCTCCAACTGCACACAAATGTTCTCCTGGGTAAAAACATATTGGCAAGAAATTGGCAAGAAAACTGAATTCCACTGGAATGGAGGGCCTTTGGTGAATGTTCCCTGTCATATTTCTCAGAATCCCCACCATGCATGGTCTGAGTGGGTGGTGGCTTCTGGGAACTGTAGTCTTCAATATATGGAAGACCAAAGGTTTCCCACCTTGGTTTAGATGAAACAAGAAGACAGAATATGGGGAAACGATTTTGGCTAATACATTGTTTCATGGTAACATTGCAGGAATCCAGTGCCTCTGGTCTAAAGATACCAATATGAAATATAATACTAGATTAACTAGCAGTCAGTCAACATTTCTGCATCTCACTGCCTTACTAATGCACTAGCACCTGTCACTATATCACTAATTTGAAAGACACCTTCAGGCATTCAGACTTGAATGCCTTCAATCAGAGGTGTACAACCCTGTCTCCAAATTCCTTTCCTTCAGAAGAAGCTACATGTTTTCCCCATACAGTAATAGTGAGAGAGTGCCAGGTGATGGATTAATTGGCATATTGATTATGCATGTTGATGCAATTCCAGTGGTGTAAGCTACAGCAGCAAATGGCCTCCAGTTAATGAGTCACTGCTAGTATCCTTTATGGTGCCTTAATTCTTGAGTTGCCACTGTGTTTACACCATTAATTAACCTATAGGATAAAAGTTTCTAGCTAGGAAGATTTTTGACAAATGGAAAGGCAAATGTTGTTATCTTAAAGGGTGAATTGCCTCAAGTGATGAAATATCATAGATATTAATTTTTGCATACTGAGTCACATAAACTAGCATGCAAGAGGTCATGCCTAGAGGGGTTTCTGAAACTGGGGCATTTAATTTCTGAAAGAGCCTTGATCCTAGCATGAAATCCTAACAGGATACTGACCATTGTGTTTGTGGTCAAGGTACACAGAAAACAGACTTGAAGAATCAGAGCTTGCTAACAGTTTTGGTTTGCTTTAAACTCCAGTTTCCAGAATGTCCCAGACATCATTACCTGGGGTGATGCTAGCTAAGGAATTTGGGGGCTCATAGTCCCAGGCAGTAACTCTGAGTAGAGATGGGCACAAAACACCAAAATGGCGTCTGTTTCCGTTATTTGGGCCCCTGGGGCCCGATTCGTTGTCATTTTTCCAATTTTTGGACATGGCAGCATGCGGGCTGGGAGAGCGTTCCTGTGGCTGCAGGGAGCACTCCAGGGCCGGCCGTCGCCGGAGCCGGCGGCAAGCCTCCTGGGAGAGCCGTCCCGCAGCCACGGGGAGCTCTCCCAGGGCCAGTCGCCATCTCTTTGACACCCCCCTTCGCCCCTCTGAGTGCAGAGGGGTGAAGGGGGGACTCGGCTTCCCCGTGAGGGAAGATCGCTTTGACACCCCCTTCGCCCCTCTATATGCACGCAGAGGGCAGAAGGGGGAACTCGGCTTCCCTGCCCGGGTCATGACAGCTCTCCACGTGGGGAAGATCCTCCTCCACCCGGGCAGAGGCGAGACCATGGCCAAAGCTCAGCAGATCTCCTCTGCCTGGGATGACAACTGTGCCGGCCATCACCCAGCCTAGAGGAGATCGAGCCGTGGTCTCGCAGCCCCTTCCTTCCTGACTCTGACCCACAGCCTGACAGCCCATCGGACTGTCAGGCTGTGGGGTGAAAGGTGGCGAGAGGGGACTCCGATCTGGTCTCCGTGCACGGAGACCAGATCGCAGCCTCTTCCTTCTCGACTCCACCCCTCACATGACAGCCGGGTGGGCTGTCAGGCTGTGGGGCGGAGGGCGGCGAGAGGAAGCTCCAATCTGGCCTCTGCGCGCGGAGACCAGATTGCAGCCCCTTCCTCTCCGACTCAGCCCCAGAGCCTGCAGCCCACCGGGCTGTCAGGCTGTGGGGTGGAGGGCGGCGAGAGGGGGCACTGAAGGCCAGCAGCACCAGGTAGGACATTCTTTCTCATTCATTGTGCGGCCATTAACAAAAACGAACAGAACCGAAGAAATTTTTTTTGGTTCTGTTCGGATGAAGCCTGGCCCGTCCAAATGGTCGTTTTTTGTATCATTACGTAATGGTACGAATAACAGATAATGGTAACAAAAATGGTCGTTTCGTGTTCATCTCTAACTCTGAGCATGCACTGCCTTGGTTCTTTAAATAAAACCCCAAGACATATTAACTGCAAAAATTATACACAAAAATTCATTTCATAGAATCATAGAATCATAGAGTTGGAAGAGCCCTCAAGGGCCATCCAGTCCAACCCCCTGCCATGCAGGAACACCCATCACAGTATTTCCGACAGGTGGCCATCCAGCCTCTGTAATGTTCAAATGGAATCTCTTTCCCTGTAGTTTGAAACCATTGTCCTAGTCTCTGCAGCAATGGAAAACAAACCTGCTCCCTATTCAATATGACATCCTTTCAAATATTTAAACATAGCTATCATATCCCCTCTCAGTCTTCTTTTTGAAAGGCTCAGCATTCCCAGTTTCCTAAGCCAGTGTTCCCCAATCCCCGGGCCGCGGACCGGTGCCAGTCCGTGGATCAATCAGCACCGGGCCGCCCGAGGAAATCTTCCGGCTGCCATTTTACTCCTCTCAAGGCAAAGGCGCCCAGAGAGAGACTCCGACTCCCAGGCTGCCCCGCGCCCGGGAGCTTGAAGGCTTTGGTGGAAGATTGTTATTGTGGCGGCCCGGCCTTCCCCCTCCTCCTCCCCATCACTTCCCCCCAAAGACTCCTCTTAGTGTTTAAAGATGGCGGCTGCAGCCGCTGCAGCCGCCGCTGCTGCTGCTGCTCCTCCGGCGGCGGCAGAGGGAGGAGGAGGAGGAGGAGGAACCGGAGCAGGAGCAGGAGGCGGCGGTGGCGGCTTTTCGTGGACGTCGGTGCCACGAGGGCGCTTCCCGGGGCGGCCGGGCGGGTGCCGCGTGCGAGGCACCGGGGCCGTGAGCCGTGAGCAGTTCTCGCTGCTGGCGCCGCACTTGCTCCTGCTCCTGCTGGCGCCGCCGCCGTGGGCCTCCTCCTCCGCCGGGGAAAGCGAGTGGGCGGCGGCGGCGGCGGCCACAGTGGCGGAGAGCGTCGCGGAGAGACCTTGGGACATGTGTGCTGCTCGGCTGGTGGTCGTGAGGAAGGGGTGAGGTTTTTGTTTTCCTCCAGGGCGGTTGGCGGGGGGGGCGGCGGGGGGCCTGGGAGGGATGAGGGAAGCCGGGCCAGAGCCCTCGCCAGGCCCTGCTGGAGGAGAGGAGAGGAGAGGTTGGGTTGGGGGGCCGGGAGCCGGAACATTGATGCCGCTGCCGCCACCACCGCCACTCTGTTGGGAGAGGGAGAAGGAAGGAAGGAGCGGCTGCTCTCGTCCTTTGCCCCACCAAAGAAAGAGAGAGAGAGAGAGAGAGAGAGAGAGAGAGAGAGAGAGAGGCCGGGCTCCCCGAGCCCCCCTGAATTGGAGTGTGTGTGTGCTGGCCGGCCGGCTGGCCGGCATAAAGACATCACCTTTCCACCGGCCTCCCTCCCTTCCTCCCTCCCGCTCGCCTGCCCGAAGGCTGCAGCTGGAGGCGAGGCGATGCGGTGGCAGATCCGGCCCGAGGGCGCCACTGGAACCGTTGAGCCACTGCTGGTGCTGCTGCCGGTGGCAGTGCAGAGGCGCCCCATCGAGGCGGGTGGTGGTGGTGGCTGCGGGGCGCCTTCGCCGCTGGCTGTGGAGCCGCGGTTGAACTTGGGCGGCTGCTGCGGCTGCTGCGGCTGCTGACAGGAGGAGGAGGCGGGGGGCCGCCTGCCCAGGAGCCCTGGGTTCCCCCCCACCCCGCCCGTGTGTGGGGGGGGAGTGGCACGCCCGACGCCCCAGCCGGTGAGTGCCGCCGCCGCCGCCGCCGCTCTCATGGCTTCCTTCGCAAGGCACACGCGCCAAGCCTTCCTCCTTGCACCCTTGCCTCCCCCTCCTCCTTCCCTCCCATCCTTTTCTTTCACACACATCCCTCTTTTGCCTCTCCACCCGACCCCCGTTTCACATTCCTTTATCTCCCCCCCCTTTCCCACTCCCACCCCAGCTTCGGGCCACGGAAAAATTATCAAACATTTACCGGTCCGTTGGGATAAAAAGGTTGGGGAGCACTGCCCTAAGCCATTCCTCATAAGAAATTTCCTCCAGACCCTCAACCATCCTGGTCACCCTTCTCTGCACCCGCTCAAGGTTGTCAACATCAATTTTAAATTGAGGTGCACAGAACTTGACATAGTACTCCAGGTGGGGTCTGACCAGAGTAGAATAGAGTGGTACTATCACTTCCCTTGATCTAGACTCTATGGTTCTGTTGATGCAACCAAGAATCACATTGGCTTTCCTGGCCACTGCGTCATACTGCTGGCTCATGTTCAATTTGTGGTCCACCAAGACTCCTAGATCCCTTTCACAGGTACTATTTTCCAGCTATGTATCTCCCATCCTATATCTGTGCAATTAATTCTTTTTAGCTAGGTGCAGCATCCTGCATTTCCCTCTGTTGAAACCCATTCCATTAGCTTCGGCCCAGCACTCTAATCTGTCAAGGTCCTTTTGGATTTTCATCCTATCCTCTAGGGAACTAGTAACCCCTCCCAATTTTGGTATCATCTGTAAATTTAATTAGCATAGTCTCTATTCCTTCCTCCAAATCATCAATAAAGATATTGAACAGCACAGGACCCTGAACAGAACCCTTGGGCACCCCACTGGCCATGTCTCTCCAAGCTGAAGAGAGGCCATTTATGATCCTCTCTTCAGCCTGGAGAAACATGACCAGTTTGGGTGTGATCTGTCAACCAATTACAAATCCACCTAACAGTAGCACTATCTATCCCACTTTCTACCAACTTCTTTGCAAGAATACCATGGGGAACCTTATCGAAAGCCTCACTGAAGTCCAGATAAGCAATATCCGCAGCAGCCACCTTATCCACCAGGCCTGTAATTCAACGAAAGAGATCAAATTAGTCTGGCATGACTTGTTTTTAGGAAACCGGTGTTGACTTCTTGTAATGACAGATTTGTTTGTTAAATAATTACAGACTGCCTGTTTAATAATCTTTACAGGAATTGAAGTCATTCTGACTGGGTGGTAATTATTTGGGTCCTCTTTTCCCCCTTTTTGAAGATGGGGATAACATTAGCCCTCCTCCAATTGATGGGGACTTCCCCTGTTCTCCAGTACTTAATTTCTAAATAATCTGATCTTAATTTCACTAGGATAATTTGCAAGGAGATGAGGAAGATATTTTGTCACAAATATTACCATTAACAGTTACAGTATCTAATCTAGTTTGGTTCTGAATCAAAACCCTCTATCTTTTGTACTTCAGATCTCCTAGAGAGGAACCAGTAGACTGAGCATAAGATCTACAGTGAAAAACAGTTATACTGTAAATCTCTTCTTTATGAATATAAAACATACTGTACTTCAAAAGAGTTCAGTTGAGGCTGGAACTGGTCCAAAGTGATTTTGTGTTTTTTTTTCTTTCCTTTTATAGGTGAACTCAGCTTTGAACTTGAATTTCTCAAGACCATCTCTGATACAATTTGCTACACTGCATAAGCCATTTTTTTTAAAAAGTTTCACCTCATTAATCTGTCTGTGAGGGGTTTCTTGCTCTTATATGGAAAGAGGTACCACAGAAGCATTTTGTAAAAATATAGCTAACAAAGATTATTTTCTTCATTTACTGTAATCTTATCATTATTGGGCAGAATATGCCACCAGTGGATAGTTTAATTTCACTGGTTCCTAAAAGGCACAACTACATATAATAATATACTGTACTTGTAGTGCAAGAGGCACTATTATAATATTAAACAATTATGTGTTATCAAGTCAGTTCTGGTGACAGACAAACCTTTGTGGGGCTTTCTATGTAGATGTAAAATACTCAAAAGTGGCTTACCATTGCCTCCCTCTGGTGGTGTCCTGAGACCATGCAGCTGCTTTCTGGATTCTCTCCTAGGAGGGAAGTGGGGAACTCTCTCTCACCTCCCAGCTTTGTAGCCAGGTGCTCCAGCCCACTGAGCCACATTGCAAGTTTTCCACTAATATAATCTTTATAGCTGAAGCAGTTAATTAATGAGCAGTGTTTGTTTATAATAAAAAAGAAAAACATGCATGATAGGGTCATTGAACTTCAAGTATGTGGGATCTCACAGGAAAAAAAAAAGCAATAGCAGCCTAGAATCTTGAAGCCCATCAAACAGAGATAGGTATAGAAAAGACCTGCTTAACTTTAAAGAATTTTAAACGAAATAATTTGCCCTAAATGTTTTGAAATGGAAGTCCATTCCCTGCTTGTCGTTCCCTGTTTCTTCATTGTAGAGATAATTTGGGGCAGAATAGGGGAGAACAGAGCCTGGAAATCTATTGCAATGCTGGCCATGGGATATAGTAAGTCATAGTCCAGAAACGTGACATTTCCCAACTCTGGGAAGGGGAAACTATTTTGTGCTGGCTGCTGCGAAAAAAACAGTTGTTATACAGATTGGCCTGATGGATAAAACTATGTTATCACCCCTAGTATTGGCTTAGTGAAAGAATGCCTTGATGGAGAGCTCTTTTCCTTTCATCAAGGACTATCCTTTGCATCATTAAAAGAAAAGTTGAATAAGGCCTATAATTTTTTTCTCAGTGCTACTTCAAACATGCATTATCCATATTTAATCATGTGGACACAATTACATTTCATGGAGTATAACATGATGTTTTGTAGGGAGGTAATGAGCAAAAACAATTTAGGGGTGAGCCAGAAATATGAATTCTGCCCACTCATTTTATTTAAAGTGAAAGTTGCTTTTCTTCCCTTTTAACAAGGCATCACATAATGATAAATACAAAGGTGGAACAGGTGATACCTTTAGGCTACTACCTGTTCCACCTTTGTATTTGTCTTTTGTGATGGCTACATGACTCTTTGAATTGTTTTGCTTCACATAATGATAAGAATATTATATGGAAAGAAAGGATTGGGTACATTTAAATAATTAGAGGTGTTGAAATGGAAGTCTGATTCTGCATGGCTTCATTATTTTTCTGTCTAGATATCTATGCAGTGACTGTGAATGCAATCAAATAAGTACAAAATAAAAGCAAACCTATTATTTTGGTACTCATTTGATTGAAAAGCCTCGTGGTGCAGTGGTTAAAGTGCTGTACTGCAGCTATAACCTGTGCTCATGGCCTGGGATTCAATCCCAGACAGTGGGCTCATGATAGACTCAGCCTTCAATTCTTCCTGGGTTGGTAAAATGAGTACCCAGCTTATGGGAGGGGGGCAATGTGCAACCTGCATAATTCAATTGTAAACCACCCAGAGAGTGCTTTAAGAACTATGGTGCTGTAAACTCTTTGCTTTTTGCTTTTGCAGGAGTGAATACACAAGTAAAAAGAGATCTGGATTCTAAATGCAATTATTTTAAAAGCCCTAATCCCATATTCTCACATATTTTCCTATAGCATATTAAAAACAAAGAGGGGCTGCCCTTCTGGGCAGTGAAATATACAAGAATCAGTCTATAAGCACAGAAGAGTGCATTTGCCCCAGGGTGCGCAGCAATCTGGGGGCACCTGGAAGGGGAGCAAGAGGAGGAAGCCATGCCCCATCCTACCAGCAGACGTCCATTCGCCTCGCTAAGACTTGGTGAGCCTTAGTCAGGGGAAAGAAAGGTAGGAAAGCAGGCGATGGTTTTTTTCCCCAGGTAGCACCTCCATCAATTGTTCCCCCCTCCTTCCTCCCACCCCCACTAAGGCTTGGCGATAGTTAGCCCACGGAAAGGAGAAGACAGAAGTGTGTGACAGGGGTGCTGCTTGGAAAAAAATCCCATTGCCTGCCTCCCTTTCCTCCTATCCCTGGGCTAATGATTGCCAAGTCTTAGCTGGGGGAAAGGAGGAGGGGAAGCATGCTATGGAGGTGATCCTTGAAAAAGAAAACATCTCTTTCTTGGCACTATTCACACACTGTGCAGTTTGCATAGGAGAGCCTTGTCTGGGTGATCCCTGAAGAGGGTGTGAGAAAGAGGGACCCTCCTCCCCCTCCTCCGCTTGCTTGGTGGGTGAGATGTAGTTGGGGGGCAGGAGGGGGCGCAAATTGACTTTGTCCCTGGGCACTCCAAACCCTAGCTATGCCTCTGCTGATAAGTGAGTGATTGCTTTCATATAGTCGTTCTACATCAGCAGCACACTCTCACACACACTGTGAAATCTGGAATCCTAATCATGTGGTCTATCTCCACATGGACAACTGTTTTACCCATTGGGCAGATGGCAGAAATCACAGCAGTTAATTGCTGCTATTTAATGAGTAATTAATGAGTAACCGCAAGCTGCCTAGATGCCCTAAGCACATCCAATCTCACTTGATTTTGGAAGCTAAGCAGGGTCGGCCCTGGTTAGTACTTGGATGGGAGACCACCAGGAAATACCAGGTGCTGTAGGCGCTTGGAGTAGGAACTGGCAAACCACTCCAGTATTCCTGCCAAGAAAACTCCATGGACATGGGGTCACAAAGAGTCGGTCATGACTGTAATGACACAACACACACACACACAATGAGTAACCACTCACTTACATTCTTTATTGCACATCAGCTGCATAATCAATAAAACATGGTCCCATGTACAGGTACTTAATGAGTCAGTTTGTAGATAAAAACATCAAAAGATGAGGACAGATTTGGTCAGAACTGTTGTGGAGGTGGTTTGAAATGTATTTATGCATTCTTCGATCACTATTTTAAACAATAACAAAAGGAGAAGACTGTGGGTTCTTATTTGGAAAGAGAGGTACTATGCAGCATTGTCAATGCTAAAGGGTTCAGTGTTTTCCATTGGTTTAGCTGTCCTTCCTCAGTAGAGATTTCTCCTTGTGTACCTGATGAGATCCTAGGGAAAGATGCCACCACAGAAAAAGACCATGTTCCATATGATCATCTGCTGCTCAGATGAATGAGGGTCTTGAAAAATCAAATATCTTGAAATATTCAACATTACAATTCTGGTTATAGCATGGAAGAGAAAGTCTTGAGTTTACTCGGCATTTTTAGGATGGCAGCTCATGCAGAACTGTCTCCATTAGGTGATTCTTAAGGCCCCTATCTCATACTGGTACTCACCATCAGCTGTAATAGGCTCAATGATGGCCGGTGGAAACCCAGTTGAGTATTGAGACAGCTCAGGAAACATTTTTCATTTTTGTCATGCCTTCCATCACCTCTGAGTCAGTGTCACTTTTGCAAAGTTAAATGCTAGTGGCTCTAGCTTTACTGTTGTTGTTGTTCCTTCCCTTCAAGTCAGAATTGATATAGTGATTCTAAAAGAGCTTTAATGGTAAGTGAGGTATTTAAAGAGTGGCGTTACCAGTTCCACTCACTCTGTTGAGTTTCCATGGCTGAGCAAGGATTCAAACTCTGGTCCCCAGAGTCCCAGCCCGTCACTCTATCCACTACACCACTCTAGGTAATCCAAGCATTAGCAGAAGTATAGAAAGCAGAAGTTCTCTCTAACAGAAAACAGAAGCAACCAGTAACCTGGTTGTCTATATCACTGCTGTGACATTCTCATGTTGAGATAAAAAAAGAAAATCTACTCAAAAACACTCTAAAGTGACAGTTGTTGAAGTATGTTACTACTGAGTGACAATGACATGGTAGCAAATGTGAAGATCTCCTCTGTCACTGAACAGGAGAGAAAGGTTCAGTGTAGTACTTACGTTCTGTTTTCTCAGTACAGGAGAGATGTGAGATGTACTAAGCTCTGTGTAAGTGAATGCAGAATACAGTTAGGTGCCGAGACTGTTACACATTTTGGAGCATTTAAATACAGTGGTACCTTGTATAAAGGAATTAATTCATTCCAAATGAAATTATGTTAAGCAAATTTTCCTTTATGCAAATTTCCCATAGGAATGCATTGAAAACCCTATTCACGACTATTTTTATGTTGTACGGATTCATCCCATAGGCAATTATGTTAAGCAAATTTCCCCTATCTCCGGAATTTTTTATCTTGTACAGGTTTTATGCTATACAAAATGTTTGTTATACAAGGGTCCACTGTACTTAAAACATGCCTCTTTTTGCTTGATGTAGGTCAGTTAACTCTGATACTATGTCAGGTCACCTTGGCTCACTTTGCTTACTCTGTTACTCTGCGAGACCTGTTGTAAGTCAGGTTATGCCTCTACGTATGTTCTGTTTTCTCTCTGTATGTTATGCAATGATGTGTGTTTATATTGTTTGCCAACGAGTGGCTATTTTCTTTAATACATTCATTAAGTTCAAATTATTACTTATAACCTGGCTGTGTTGAGTCGTTGTGTTCCTCTGGGGTTTTCCACTGGGAATTTTGCTTGCTCTTACGTACTCAGTCAAGTGCACGCATATCACAACACTTTTAAACGGTCTATTGAATCGCATACCATAGAATTTCTAAAGAACAGGCTGCTTCATTACAGCAAAAACCAAACAGCTTCTTCAAAACCAAATCTAGTCTTTTACCACTTTAAGTCCCACAGATTTATCTGATGGGATTTTAACAGCCTTGCTGCATGTAAATGTGCTGATTAAGCCATAGTCTTCTCAAACTGTGTTTACATATAAAGGGCAATAATGTGCACATCCAGAATTTTCATATATGTATATATACTTTTTATTATATAACATTTTTAAAAATATTTTTAAAAGAATCAAACAAATGCCACACTAAAAACAGGAAAAAAGCAGCACCGAAACACATTCAAAAGCAATGAGGCATAACAATCCATTAAAAAATCCCTCTCACACAGCCACTCACTAAAAGAAAAGAAGAAGGAAAAAAAACTGGCAAGTGTTCATGCTGGTTGATCACACAACTAATCATGCAACAAGGCGCCTGTCAGGGCAAAGGGGGGCAATTATATGATTGCTTTTCCATTCCACAAATTCAGGGAATAGGATATTGGCTTGTGTGCTTTTTTATGGTGGCAGTCAAATGAAGGATCTCCCTCTCTGCCCAAGCTTGCCTGCATCCATCTTTCCAGCCAGGTGACAACATACAGACTTCTAGAACAGCTGCCAGGATTCCAGTGCCAAGGCAGAGTTCATTAAAGTTGAGTAGAGCTTGGCAAAGTCCACCAGAGCAATTGACCCATGGATATGTTGGTTTGGAGATCATAGGACCTGTATCTCAAAACTAACTTTTCTGAGTTTTGGGCAGTTGCACTTAATGGAGTGAGGCTGTAGTGAGTGTCCAGAAGATTTCGGGGAATTAAAACTGCAGCTCTCATTGGATTTCTGCTGTTGAAACTGACAAGTAGGCTCCAGGCATCCATAATGTAGGAAGCGCTTTGCCCACAAAGGTTAAAATGCCAAATGCTCCCTCAGATGTGGAGTGGCATTCTAGTTGCCAGGAAAGATCTGTTCTGTACTCCCTTATTCTTAATGGTAATTTAGGCCATGGTCTTACCAGAGTTTTCTGTGTATATAAATTTTATGCATATTTTTTTTCAGATGGCCACGTGGTTTTTAATGTGCAGTCAGTGTTCTGCCTTCTGCATCATATTTTCCTATTCTGGTTCTGTCTCTACCTCTCTACTTCACATTATTCCCTTCTTTCCAGCTCTACTCTCCAAGCCTCTGTGGTGTTTAACCTCGAGAAGCTGCCCAAAAAGGGGAACAACAGATTTTACAGCATATTTTCGGGGTCCTGTCATGGTGACAGAAGCAAATAAGCAAGCATTTTTGAAAGAAGTTTCTAAATCCAGCCCCTGGCGGTGGTTTAGGAAACTTTGCTGAAACTGGTGTTTCAGGGGCGTGGTCAGCAGGGACCAGAATTTACTTCTCTTCATGCTTAGCACGTGATCTTTATCTGCGCAGTTCACCACCAGGAAACTATGTGGAAATCGCTGGTAGGACCACGGCCTTAGATCCTTTATATGCTATGCTTCTTCAGTGGGATTTAGTGTTTAGATTTTGGCGGGTTATTTCTGTTGTCTTTATTGCTTTTTTGCTACCACTAATGCCACTGCTTCCAGTAAAACATGTTATATAAAGCTTATTTCTAAAAAAACAAAAAAACAAAAAAAAAACCAGAGTTGTAATATGTAACGAACTATCAAGCATTTCTGGTAGTAAAGCTCTGACAACTGGAAGAATAATGTATCTGAATTTTAAATTAATCAAATAGACATGTTTCCTTATTTTCCCCATTCACATACCTTTGTTTCTGTATAGATACAATCCATTCACATATTTAGGAAAATAGATGCCATTGCAATAAATGAAAAGTTCCCTGCGTAAAACAAAACAGTGCTCACTGAGGAAGGTAATCAAATCTCTCACAGTTTAAACAAAGCTAATCTAACATTTTCTGGAAAATATTCTTTACAGTTCCAAATACACTTTTGCAATATACATGGCAAGTTACAGTGCTTGTCTTAATAAAAGTGTGAATTTTATGTTTGTAACTGGATACATGAATGATAACTTGAATTCTTACTTTGCCAGCACAGGTAATGCAGCTGTCCTCTAGAGGGATCCATTTTATTGCAGATCTGTGAGACACAAAAATCTGAGCAAAAGATTTTTTATTTTATTTATTTTTGCTTCCTCTTCTTGACAGATGACTCACTTAGGCAAGCTAATGGAACTTGACAGCAATCCGTCTTCATAATATTGGGCTACGTTTTCCTCATGCACTTATATCACCCTTGGATGCACTTTTGGTCATGGTGAGTAGGATCTAGTGTTCCAGCCAAGCTGAGAGCAATGCCATTAAGTAAGTGAAACTCACTTGGGATTTAGACTCCTAGCAGGGTGAATGGTAGAAGCTAGAGACCAGATTTGCAGTGCATATATCCATCATCTGAAAGAAAGAAAAAAGTCATATCAACCAGAAGAGAACTGATACCCCCAGTGATGATGGAGGTGTCACAGAGTGGTTAAATGCTCAGTGGAAGGAGTGTGTAAAGTGTGGGCTTTAACAGCCAGATAGTAGTGCTAAATAAGTACACAAACACAGTGGTGACTCCCTTCACCAAGAACTGTATTTACAAAATATATACAATTCCAACAAAAAACAGAATCGACAGGCATATTAGTTACATAGACAGTCCAGTAGTCCAAGCTTTCTGGGATCCAAACTGACAGAGTAATGAGGTTCTTCTTCGAACCACATCCCACACCAGACTGAAACAATTGTCTTGCTTTTATGTATGCAATCATTACTCAGCAAATTGACAACTGAGCATGACTGAAACTGTCACCTGACTCGACTAGTTGCCACGATATAATTACACAGGTGTGTGCTCACTCTGCTTTGCCATTCCCAAATTGCATCATAACTTGCAATAGGACAATTCCATTTTCTACAGTCCTCAACAGGAGGTCCTAACAGTTTCAGTTAAAAAGGCAACAATGCTCTGAAAAATGGAAAGTAGTTGGAAAATAAGTTCTGAAATGAGACCAAACTACTCAAGAAAAGAGAGGGAGAAGCATGGCTTTGCATTTGGAAGAACTTAAGATAGTTTAATAGGTGACTTATCAAGGCCATTAATTGATAGTATTTCCATAAGTCAGAAATAATTTTGGAACATAAAAAAAACAACTGCAGAAAATCCTTTAGAATGCTGGTTAGTTGAGACAGCAAAATATCAACAACATATGTTGCTATGACAATATATTTAGGCATAAAACCAAAAATAGAAACAAATGTTTTGTGACAAAGAAGAACACAGTTGTTTCAGTATGGTAAAAAATAAATCAATTAAAATCTTTGGAGCCATAGGGTAAAATAAACAGGCTTATTTTGGGCCACACCCATAGAAAGCAGTGGATCTGCAGATTATACTCATAGTTGGTAGGTTTCAGATGCCACCCCTGGTGATGTGGATTAGAATGCACCAGTCATGTTAAAATAATAGCATCAGTATATTGATGCAAACATTGGATGGCTGTATGAAATTTCCATTCTTCCCACCTTCACCTTAAGAGGATGTAAGAAGCATCTTACATTATTAAAAAGGCAACATTAAAGCTAAGAACAATAAGCAAACAAATACTTTGAAAGATGGAAAACTAAAAATGGAAAAACACAAGTAGCTCTACAAATTCATTTGAAGCATTAATGCATAACAAATAGGGATGGGCACGAAACAGGAAAATGGTGTTACATTTCATTCAGTTTTGGAGGGCCCCACATTTCATTTCGTTTCATCTCATACTAAGTTTTACAGCAAAAAAATTGTATGAAGCAAAACAAAAATGAAATGTTTTGTTACCTTGTGGCAGCTCTGAAGGCTCCAGCAGCAGCTCCAAAGGCTCCGGTGATGGCAGTGGTGGCGGGCCTAGACCTGTCTGCCGCTGCTCACCCTCTCCAGTGGTGGTGGTGGTGGACCTAGGCTGGCCTGCCCACCTGGCTGGCGGGGCTCTGGCGGAATCAACAGGGACTCCAGCAGTGGCTGCTCACCCTCTTTTGCTGTGGTGGCGGCAGCTTCGGCAGTGGGCCTAGGCTGGTCTGCCAGCCACTCACCCTCTCTGGCCTGGCTGGGTGGTCTTGGTGGCAGCAGCAGCAGCAGAATGCCCACAGGTAAGTGACCATTTTCAGACTGAACGAATTGGATCGTTTTAACAAAAAAAATGACTTTTTTGTTTTGTCTGTAACAAAATGCTGCTTCATCATTTTATTTCATTTTGTTTGATTTTGTTACATGACAAAATGATGAAACAGAATTTCATTTTTCATTTTGTGCCCATCCCTAATAATAATTCATCTCAAAGTCACATAACACATAGCTTGTCACTCAGAGAAAGCTTTCCTGAAGGAAAAGTTATTTGCCTACTTGCGGAGGAACAACAAAGACGGGACCAGCCTGGCTTCTTGTGGAAGGGAATTCCAAAGTCCTGGAGCAACATCCAAGGAGACACTGTCAGTTGTTGTACTCCTTTGCCAACCAATCTGCTCGAAGCAATAGAATAAGATTCAACAGGGATAAATGCTAAGTATTGCACCTTGAAAAGACTAACACGGCTACCCTCTCTGAACCTAGAAAAAAGAAACCGAACATAGAGTTGCAACAGAGAGATACTTGACTCAGCAATACTAGGAGTGAGGCTGATTTTAGAATTGACATAGATCACAAGCTGACTATGAGCCAACAGTGTGATGTGGCTACAAAAAGGTAAATTGTATTTTAGGCTGCATTGACAGAAGTCCAGTCACCAAATCCTTTGAGGTGAGCTGGGCTTTTTCTTCTTTTTCAGACAGCCTCCCGGCTGTTTAAAAAAAAAAAGAAACCCTGAATGACCTGATGATCCATTTCATAATTTGTGTGAGGAAAATTCAAAAATGCATGTTGCATGGACTTTGATGAACCACCATTTTGCTGGTTCATACCCATCTCTACTTTCATATATCATGTGGAAAAAATTAAAAAGGGAGCAGTGGGAAAAGGTGGAATAATTACATGTGGAAGAAGATCTTGTCTGGATGACATCCATTTGGAAACATTATTAAAATGAAGAAGTACAGTTAATATGTTGAAAATATTGTATGATATATACTGAGATGTGTTTGGCTTTGAATCTTTTGTTGGTGCACAGTTCACAAAAATATAATTTTGTTTTTAAATCAGATAAAAATAGCACCTTTATTGAATTGACTCTCTTAAGATATTTGGATGCCCAAATAATTTAGAAAGAAGTTATTTGTATTGAAATATCTTCCCAATCATGCTGTCAAATCTGAATGAAAGAAACACAAATGAAAGTTCTAACTGAAGATTCCTTAATTATTTTAGAACTCATTCTTGCTCAAATGAGGAATAAATCAAGATTGTGCAGCCTATATTTAGAAAAAAAGAGAATTAAGCAGTCGTCATCAAACCAAGCCAGTGGATTAAACCAAAGTAAAACCAAATGAAAGATAAACCAACGGGGAATTCAATGCATTCTTCTTTCTCTTGGCTTTTCCACCTGCCATCTCTTTTAGAAATCTGAGCTAGATAGTCTTGAATGTTTAAAAAGAAGTAACAGTTTCAAACTGTTATTGTGATTGCTGCAATTATGCAACACTGTGATCTCTGCAAGCATAAATACTGATATAAGGACTCCCTCTGCTGGCTTATGTTTATGGTGTTTTGGAATGTAGGGATGTGCTCATTCTGTACATCTGGGATACTGTTCCCACATAGGAGTCATGCACATCCTTTGATTATTTCCCATTTATTCCCTCTGCTCCATCAGGGTAGATGCAAGGTACTAGATCAAGGATGCTGGAGTCTGCTGATGATGACAAGAGGAAAACCATGACATATTGCATCCTCTTTACTGCTTCCCAGTCTTCTCATACATTTGTACCATATGATGAAAATTCTAGCCATATAGTCTACTAATATTCTAGCCATTAGGTAATTGTGTTTGGGAAATATCACGTCCTTAATCTAGGCTTTATTGCATGGCACTTCTCCAGTGCAAGAGGAATCATATTTCCATCCTTTAACCATCTGGAACACCATAGTCAGCATGAGACAAAACCAGAAAGGATGAAGGGTTTTTACTCAGGGCAGCAGGCAGGAAGCAGCTCGTCTCTAATTATGCTGACAAAGCTGGATTAAAGACTCACGGAAGAGAACTTGTGATACCAAGCAATGAAATGACAGAATGGCAGTCTCCCATTGGCCTAATTTTGTGTTGGCACAGCGGCTGCTCTGCTGGGCTGGAGATGGTTTGGATTTGGCATAACATCCTTCCTGATCCATTCCTTCTCCACCTCTTTTTTGGCTCATCCGGTGACAGATTTTAACTGGCAAAGCAGTTCTGCTGGGAGATCCCACTGATAACAAATCTCAGAGGCCAGCCAGCTCGAAGAGATTTCTGCCAACCTAAAGGCACTTCTGTCAGCAAAAAGAGCCTTTTGCCTTTTCCTAATCCTTTACAGGCCACACATCACTGAGGTGGAATTGCACAGTTAGGCAGGCATTCTCTCCACTGCATTGAGATGGGCACAAAGCAATTTGGTCTGGGTCATCAAAATTTATGTGTAAAATACCACAGTCTTCTCCACCTCCACCCCCAGCCTAGGCTGGCTGCCCCACTCACTAGCCAACACAACTCAAATGATTTGCTTTGGGGTGCCGGTTTCCATTATTCCCTATGAAGAAATTTGCTTTGGCAGGGAGTCCAAATATCCAGCTTTCTCTACTTTGGTATGTTTTCCTTTTCAACATTGAGCTCCTCGTGTTGTGCTGATGCCCCACGGCCACAACACAAGATGGTGGATTTAAATAAGGCAAATGTGCCAAAGTGGTAAAAAGCTTCCCCCATCTTGGCGTGTTTGCCTTTTAAAAATCACCGTCCTTCTCTTTCGGCAGGCTATTCTTATGTTTTTAACCAACACTGTGCTGTTAGGCTATCTTAGGTAAAGAGCCATTCATTTCAGCATTTTACAAAGTATTTCCCCTGGCTAAAACCCTGTTTGAAATCTTTTTGTTTAGTGTAGTAAGTCACATTAGTATAGGCCCTTTGAATCAGTGGGAATTTAGTGAATAAACTGCTATGTAAGTGCCTACTAGAGATGGACACGAAATGAAAAGTGAAACATTTTGGCGTTTCATTACGTAACAAATTGTTTCATTACAAAATGAAAAGGTAGGACACGTTTCATTACAAATCTAAATGAAAAAAATTTTTTTTTCCTTTAGGAACAAAACCATTCAGCCTAGAGCGGGGGTCTGCAACCCGTGGCTCCGGAGCCGCATGCGGCTCTTTGGAACATTTGCTGCGGCTCCGGGAGGGTTCAGAAATTTCAATACAAAGGCGCCGAATCTCGCGAGGACAGCCCGTCCCACAAGGCGGCACGAAGCCAAACGCGGCCACACTCTCAGCGCACTCCCTCTTCTTCAGAGCTAGAGAGAGAGAGAGGGAGGCGTGGTAGAAAGTGCCCGCCAAACGAACAGCAGCCTTTTTTCTTTTTTTTTTTAACTTCAAGAAAACCTCCCAGATTTGGAGGCGGGAGGAGAAAACCCTCCTTCCTTCCTTCCCCCCTTCCCCTTCCTTTCTTGCTTGGGTGTTTGGTGGGAGGGGGAAGAAGCGACGTGTGTGTGTGTGTGTGTGTGTTGTGTGTGTGGTGGGGGGCAGCGTTTAGACGGGATGGTTCAACGTGGAGGAAGAGAAAACCCTCCTTCCTTCCCCCCTTCCCCTTCCAAGCATTGCACATGTGCACTTGGCATCTCTCTCTCTCTCTCTCTCTCTCTCTCTCTCTCTCTCTCTCTCTC
>JAHTLZ010000379.1:37574538-37584955 GCA_023846285.1 Phrynocephalus versicolor | reverse complement strand
ATAGATAGATAGATAGATAGATAGATAGATAGATAGATAGATAGATAAAAGAGAGTGTGTTCAGAAAGTGCATTTTGTGGTTGCAATGCTAGGAGGACTCTAGCTAAGGATAGGTGGTGCCCAAAGTTTTACAGTGAGTATGATAGTGATCATATTATTTTTTGTACAGATTGGACTAAATCTAACTGCTAGTTCTACCTTGAGTAGCTTCACTGAAGCAGTTACTGAATGGTATTTTAATGTATAAATCCAGTTAATTCAGTGGGTCGCCTCTAGCTGCCACCCTGGATTGAATTTAAGCCTTTGATTATCTGCTTTAAGTTGATTAGATTGTGCAATGGTATTATCCTTAAACCTCACAAACTGCTCCCTACTCAAAAATGTATGCCCATGCCAGTGCTTTACACTCAGATATCTGCACGTCCCTCCTCTATTACCTCAGTGCTGCAGGAACTGATTCCAGGACATCTCTGTTATCTCTAGTCCATTATTGGCTATTTCTGTCCTTAGTTACTTTTCATATTCTACCACTATAGACATTTTGACACCAGCTGCTATTTTAACTGCAGAACGTATGGAAGAGGATGGGGCAAGATGTGAATTGTTGGAATGTTAAGTTGTAGAAGTATTTTGCCCCTTTACCTGTCATGTTTTCTAGCCACTGGAGTAATGGCATTCCAAGTGAAGACAAAGTGGTGACATTACAGCTGTCAAATGAATTTAGTTGCATGTGACAGAAACTGGTATTACTTTGTCATTAAATTTGTAAGCCCTCCATTTGTTTTATTACTATATTATTCTCCCTTTCCACAGTGTGGATGTGTGTGGATCTGCAGATGCAATGGAATGAAAGAGGGTGTGAGCATATAGAACAACTGAACTCTGCGGGTTGTACACATTCATAAACAATAACTGAAGAAGTCAATCATAGATGCCAACCTTTACCAAATTTTTCCTAGATTATTGATCCTAGAGGTTTCCTCTCCATCCTTCATGGAGAGATGCTGTTCCCAACAGTAACTGTCACTGGGGAAATTATATTTGTGGCAAACTGTGCACAAACCGCAACAGGCAGAAAGAAGAAAGGTCTCTGAATTCTTATTACATTATAGACTGAGTGCAGCACATTTGGAATAAGATGTTTCCATGAGACATTAATGTAATTCTCTCCAAAGGAGTCCCACCAGAACCTAAAATGCAAGTTCCACAAAACACCTGGGATAAAAATCTCTGTTTTAAAATCAAATTTAAAAATCAGTGATGGCACATTATTCATGTTTTCTGAATTGCACTGAGGCCACTGATCCTTTTTACCCAGTAAATGGATTAGAGGTTACACTGGGGGGAGGGGGAATTATCTGACAAAAGATTCCTTAGAAATTATCATCAAAGTAAAATAATTTTAGCTGATTAATCAAAAATGATCTGTCAAATATTCTAATGTATACCATTGGTGGTGCACCTGCACACTACAGATGGAATTACCCTAAATTATACTCTATGTAAGAGGAATTGGTAGCACATCTTAATATGATTATTGCTGCTCATAATACAACCTGAAGAGAAACCAGAGTGGTGATAATAAACCTAATATATCTTTTAAATATATTCCATGGCAAGAATATATTTTTAGTTGGTGGGCACTTGCTGCCCATTCATTCCTGACACTTAAGAACATAAAAAAAAACATAAGAACATAAGATGGTGGATCAGGCCAAAGGCCCATCTAGTCCAGCTTCCTGTATCTCACTGTGGCCCCACCAGACGCGTCAGGGAGCGGACGAAACTAGATATCTGTCTCCTGATACCACTCCCCTGCATCTGGCCCTTGAAGTACCCCGGTTTTAAGCCTGGAGATTATACATCTCCATCATGGTTTGTAACTTGTGATTGACATTTCCTCCAGCAATCTGTCCAATCCCCTTTTGAAGGCATCCAGGCCAAGTGCCATCACCACATCCTGTGGCAGGGCATTCCACAGACTATCAACACACTGAGTAAAAAAAAAAAAGGGTTCAGGTGCAACCCGTCCTTCTTGAACAGGTTTGGCTTGTCGCAGAATGTTTTCCAGTTCCTCACAAATCTAAAGCCCTCCTCTCAACACCATTGTCTCATCCACGTATTGAGGCTTCTGAGCTCTGCCTGCCTGGCGGGTCCTACATGGCAAATGCTTTCAGTAGTACTTTGTGGTCCAAACCCCTGGAGATCCATGAAATTCTGCTGTTCTTACACATATTGTAACTCTAAAATGTGTAACTTAAAATCTGGCTGGATTTCATTATGCCCATAATATTATTGTTAATAAACTTTTTAAAAAAAAAAAGAGAAAAAATTCTGAAAGAACAAAGCATAAGAATTTATTTATTTATTTATTTATTTATTTATTTATTTATTTATTTATTTATTTATTTATTTAGCTTGTATGCCGCCCACTACCCAAAGGTCTCTGGGTGGCTCACAATCAGAATGAACAGTTAAAACATCAAAATACAATAAAATTAGAACAATAAAACATGTAAATGCAATAAATACAATACATTTGTATACAATTTGTAGCATAAAATATCTGATCTCCCAGAATTCTACAAATCCAGAATATTATAACAGAATATTGTAGCTTCAAGATATCATAACTACAAAGACTGCACATTATATGTCCTGTATCTTTTGTTTATGCTCTGTTTCATTTAAAAAAACAATTTTAACTGTCATGAATGTGATGATATAGTGACTTGCTTTGTTGGAGAGCTGGCTCTGGACAAAAGTAAACCATTGTTCAAGCCTCAATTTTAAAAATACTTTCATGTTCATAGCTATTTTCTCTATTGCCACACCCCATTAATTTTTAGCACTCTATACATAAAAATGTTAAGATCTTCAGATTGCCCATTCTGTGACATGAACAAGATGAGTTTGTAAAGCGTAGTAGAAGTGGCGAAGGCTAGATGTAGTTCAAAACACTTCCCACAACTATGGCAATATGAATAACTCCTAATTTCACTGACATTGAAAAATAAATCTTTATTTTCAGAAAATCCTGTTTCCTTATGGAATAAAGGATGTACAATTAAGCTTGGATTACTTCAGAGAGCCATAGCTCTAACTTCTTGTTACTGTAGATGTGCATTCATTTTGCAACTGACAGAGAAAAATACCTTCTGGACATCAATCACCCTGTGATGGTGCCTGCAGGATAGGAACAAAAAAGATTGTTCCTGTTACCTCAAGGGAGTTATTCCATCATTAGATGAACCACTACTAAAGCAAGCCCATACATCATTAAAAAAAGACAAGCAGAGTGTTGGTTATACAAGAATAATAAACAGAGCAACTTGCAATGTCAATTTGGGTTGAAATTCAGCAGAGCTTTGTGTAGAAAATTCAGGCATGAAGATATAGACAGCACCTTGGGGAAAGCCAGAAAAAAAAAGAATGGAAAGTGAGAATTAAATACACCATCAATAAATATGTTTGCTTACTCAGTTAACTTCTCACTGAATGACAAGCTTTTTCCTGGTTCGTACCAACACAACACATGTGGTGGGGCTTATGACTAGAAGTTCAGTTGAGAATTTGCAACACAGAAAAGTCAGTTGCCTTACATATACAGTTGTACCTCTACTTACGAGTTTAATTTCTTCCGAATGCATGCTCACAAGTTGAACAACTTAGGAGACCAGCTGTATCTAAAAGATTAAAAATTGCAACTAGATCAGACTGCATCTGAAATTTGTAAGACAGCAGTTAAAATGCCAATTGGTTTTGCTCTTAAGTCGAATTACTAGTAAGTCCAGCCGCTCCTAAGTAGAGGTGTTACTGCAGTAATCTATGCAAAATACTTATTTATTTATACAGGAACATTTTCATGGGAGTTACCAAGTACAGTCTTGGTTGGTATGGTAGAGTCCAACCTGTGCCTCAGTGAAAACATATTTAGTTACACCATAGCAATGGCATCTGAATATGGAGGAATTTCCTTGCATAAATCACACACACTTAGATACATATTGCTACACATTTCTTACATCCCAAAGTGGCATGCGGTTCCAGAGACTGTGGCGTAGAATTAAGTTGGAATGGATGGTGAATGTGGGCATTCAACTTCATCCGAACCTTTCTGTTGTACAACAGGGCTGTTTGTGCCACATCATTAGTTTTGGTGCAAACATTGTGGAAGGCACTATTTGCTCATGTTGAAGGAAAAGTCAAGTTCCAGTTTAATCAGCTGGTGTGTCTGGATTGTGAAGGACACACCAATCGCTCTTTGCCTCAGGCAGCAAAATGATTTGGACTGGCCCTAGGTAGAAGCATACATCATGTGCATGCCTACAAGGCAGAAGAATCTTTGTTTTTGCACAGTCTGCCCCAAATGGGTCATATTTTTTGCAGACATCTTCTCTAAGAGCCTCGTGGGGTAATGGCTAAGCTGCTGTACTGCAGCTATAACTGTGCTCATGGCCTGGGGTTCAGTTCCAGGTAGCTGGCTCAAGGTTCATTCAGGGTTCTATCCTAGCAATCCTGAGAGATTTCCTTCTTAAGCTAAAGTGGTTGTATCCCTGATCATGCTGGCCCAATAATTGAAATTAACTTTCTTTTATCAGACTAGTGCCTGACTGTAGCCAGGCGTTATATTAGAATAGTCTTTTGGGGCTGTCTTAGTCATTAGATGGAATCAAACTACTTCCTCAGGTGGTAACGAGTCAAAGAGTGGGTAATTGCACTATCCCACAGCTGTTCCCCCCCCTACTTCTTTCGAGAGTTAGTTTTGGAAAGACTGCATGAGGCCAACTTCATAGTGGTAGACCCTAACTCTAGTAGCCAGGAAACCCATTCAGAACCATCATGAGTAGTGCTGGAGTCTACTTTTCCTGCCTTTCGTTAACTGTTGATATAGTATTTCTGCATGGATGACCAGCTGATTGACACTTTGTTATGGTTTACTTCAGTTAATTTTCAGTGAAGCTGAAACGTTTATCTAGGAATGGCATTCTATGTTTCATTCGTTTAAATTAAAATTTCAGTTATCTTGCAGGCCAAGACTATATGAGATATTTTCATCAGTACTGTATTATTATTTGCATTGTCCAAATGCTTCAAGATATTTATTAATTTGCTCTGTTACATTTTAGCAACAGTAGTACTATCTACTTATATTGTTAATGTATTATAGTTCCAATGTTATAAAATATTGGGGATGCATAACACTGAAATCTCATTATCACCATGATAGATTCCATCAACGTGGGTACTGCCTATGAACCTGTGATGTCACTAAAGATGGGCAAAAACAGAACCAGAAAAACAATGAATCATAGAATCATAGAGTTGGAAGAGACCTCAAGAGCCATCCAGTCCAACCCCCTGCCATGAATTAACCCCAACATAGTATTTCCAACAGATGGCCATCCAGCCTCTCCCAGACTGGTTTGATGTTCAGCTTGTGACCCAGTTCATGGACCCTGCTTTGCCGAAAAAAATTTAGTACCAATCTTTTCTTTTGTAAGATGTCCACTTGCCCCCCTCCCCCTCTCCCACTGTCACTGTCAACTCTACCACCACCACCACCAGAGACAAGAGGCTGGCTTTCCTTCCAGTTTTGTACATACAAATTAGGCAACTTTACCATCTCTCTGAGCTGGCACTGTGTCATGTAGTCAAGTTTGACTGGCACTAGTTTACAATTAACAGTAAGATGATAAAATCTGAAGCATGATCGTGCCTTTGGCTGTTTCAGAATTAAATGGCCTGTCCACCTAATGATCCTATTCAGGCCATTGTCCAGTTTATGAGCCTATTCAGACTGGGGGATGTGAAATCAATGTGAACTATAAATTGGAGGACTTCCCACTAACTTTCCTCAGACTGATGAAGCTGCTTGGATGAATAGTGAAACATTTCAATCTCTCAAGAAAAGAAATCTATTTGCCATGACTCAGATTTCAAATCAGATTTCAAAATAATTCTGTTTAAAAAAGTCCTAAAGACCAATTACCAAACAAATCAAGTGAACCATATACTTCCAGAGGTGAGATAATCTCCTGTTGCAACATCCAGATGCTATCATTAGTTAAGGATTTTCCTCTTCTAATAATGGCTTCGTTCTAATACCTATTCTGGTCCACTTTCCACATAATGCATATAACTCTGAAGCTATGCTAAAAAGCTATTTAGTCTGGCACAGAGCTAATAATTCTTCCTATGTGTCAGTGTATCTTTTTTTAAAAATCACAACAATAAGAAACCCCTGGGAATTTCCCGGTGATGGTTTGTGGTAAGGGCTGTATTGACTTTTCAAATAGGGAGCCATTTCATTAAAAATCCCACAAGGCTGAGTAATCAGTAGAGAATGATTCCTCCCTTGAGAAATACATTGCCACAATTTGTAATAGAACATTTAAGTAGTGTTGTGCAGTAAATCCATGCTATTCTTTATTTTCAGAAGAGGATTAAATATTTGTTCTCTGACTGGACAATATTTGAATGGAAATTAATTCCAGCATGAAACAATCACTTAGATCTGATATACCATGGTAACAGAAAAGCTGATGCCACGATCCTCTATTTACTCACACTGGAGTAAGATCTGTTACATTCATTGGGCCTTGCTTCTGAGGATTGAACTAAAAACCTATGACTCAGGAAGGGAGCTGTACTAAGGGCTTATTCTCTTTTTCATAGGTTGCCCTAAGCAGTGGTTCCCAACTGTGGGTCCCCAGATGTTCTTAGACTATAACTCCCAGAAATCCTGAACAAACACAACAAGTGGTGAACACTTCTGGGAGCTGTTGCCCAAGAACTTCTGAGGACCCAAGGTAAGGAAGTACTGAAAACTTCAGTGAGCATGACAAATCATGATGGATTTGGGAACGATCAGTTATGGAAGGTGCAGCTGAAAACATCTGGACATCAAAGAGTTTTCTGCCCCTTCCCCAAAGGAAGACCAGTTCAGAATGCAAGTGCAGGCTCGCCAACTTGTTTTCAGATCCATGAGGGCAAGGAAAATTGTGACACCTTACAAAACTAGGGGAAATTTGTTGAGAAAAATATGCATTTTCTCATGAAGTAAAATCTATTTTATTTATTTATTTATTTATTTATTTATTTATTTATTTATTTATTTATTTATTTATTTATTTTTACAGCTTATATGCTGCCCACTACCCCAAAGTCTCTGGGCGGCTTCCAATCAAAGAATTAAAACAGTTAATAACAATACATAATTAAAACAATGATAAAAAACCTTACACTAAAATCTAGTTGTTGCTGTTGCTTCTCTGTTGAGTTTGGTTGTCCTGTGTTTGGTAGTGGAAAATTAAATGAGGCAGTCCATAATTAGATATGTATTTTCATATGTCTTTTATGAAAAACTGGATACAATCATACAGGACTGCAAAGGGTTCAAAAGTAGCCCACTGTCCACCAATAAAAAAAGTGAGGGGATAAGTTCTCCACCCCTCCCTCCCCCATCCCAAGGACCACCACTGCCCCAACGAAGTTCTGGGTCTGCCAGCCCACTGTCTTATCCAAATGGGGCAATTCAAGGGCCATGCCATGGTCCCCTGCTACCCCCACTGGCCAGATGATCGGTGCGCCACTGTCTCATGACCAGCTGAGTTGCTGGCATAGAGAGGAGGATGAATGAAGCTCCCCAGTTTTGAATTGTCACATTTTGGTTTGTTTCCAAAAAAAATTATTAGTAACAAAACAAAATGAAACTACTAAAGAAATGGAACATAACAAAATGAAACACCATTTTTTCATTTTCTTCGCATCTCTAATCCCCACCCCTGCTCCTATAACAGTAGTGGAGATCCACAAGAGAACTGCAGATAGATCAAAACCCTACTCTCTTTTAGGAGACTCATGATCCAGATATAAGAAGAGGAACCCACCCCCAAATTGGGGGTAGGACACTTCCTGCTCCATCCATCTGTCTTCTGAGCTCACAGTGACTAGGGCAGGAGTGAGTTCTGCTTTTCTTTCTCCTTTCCTTCCATGGCCTAGAGAAGAAGGTAATTCGTATGATGAATTATGAACTAGTGAAATTTTTGACTATAGATAGGCAAGAACTGCAATTTGGAGGTTTGGCTGAGTTTGGCAAGGCAGCCACATAAGTGCTCTGTGGGCACCACACACTCCCCTCTCCTGCCTCCTCAGCAGGACAGCCTACCCACCAATTGCCGAATTGGCTCCCCTCCTCTGCTTCTTTTGATGGCTGACCACTCAGATGAGGAGGTGTGATAGGGAAGCTTACAGCACTGCCACTGAGTGGGGGAACGTTGATGGAGGCAGAGAAGTGAAGCATGCCCTGTGATTGATGAGTGGGTGGTCATGCTAAGGAGGCAGGCAGGAAAAGTGCACTTTTCTTGGGGGAATGGGGGAATGTGCAGAGAAGGCGGTAGAGGGGAACATCTGGAAGTTGAGTCATGCCAATTGGACTTCTTTTCCTGTGAGACTGAAACGTTTCACTACTCATCCAAGCTGCTTCATCAATCTGAGGAAAGTGTGAGGGCACTGAACTGAAATGGGCCAAACCACTGGATGGCGGTTGATGCACATCTCTACTTTTGCATCTTTTTGAGGGGAATCTGTGGCAATTTGGAGACCTGTAGGTCCTTAGGTACCACCAACATTTTATTACTTTAAACTGACCTGTTTTCCACACACTAGCAGACTTTTCTGTTGCCATTTAAGTGGACAAATCTGGTGAAAAGAGGAATTACTGCATCCTCTAACTCCTCAGCCACCCTAGCAGGGGACCTTTCCTGCCCCCTTTCATCATTGTCATTTGTTCTCTGTCTTCTTATCATTAGTAACCAAATACTGAACTGCTCTTACACACTAGAAAACATAAATTCCCAGTTTACTCATTTTGCTTCTCTTAGTAACTGATATTAGCATGGCAACAACTGCTTAATATAGTATGATCCTATAAACTACAAGAAAGAATAAAGTGCCTTCAGACAACATATAGCTAGTATTGCTGCTTTGAAATGCTGGTTACACATGATCATAACTATTCTGATGCTATGCTTTATTCTTTGTGATAATATACCTTTAAAAATAATGTTCTTTAGGGTCCAGTGGACCATGAAATAATCTTTGTAGAAGGACCCCTTATGCCAGTGCTGGAACACACATTTATTTTGGCTGTCAGTAGCAAGAGCCAAGGAAGAAATGAAGTGCATTTATTATCTACTGATATGCTTTTACTAAGATAATGCTTTTTTATTTTGGTGCACTCTAAAGGCAAGCACACATTACTATGGGAGCAAGGTTGTTTTTGTTTAAGACACAATTCAGATGGTTTCCAGTTTCCCCTTCCAATTTCACAGTTTGATAATTTGCTTTACTAACTTCTATTTTATATACAAAGAAAAGAATCTTTGGATGGCTCTGAAGTCTATTAACTAAGCTTTCTCATAATGTGAGACTGGGTCACATTGCACAGCAAGAATTTTCTGAAAATCTTTGCCTCCCATAACAAATCATCTCTGGGTAATTTTTAATGAAGCAAAGGTCTGAAATGGAAAGGATGGCTTCTTTCAATATTTCTATTAAAATATATGATTTATGACTCAAAGGAATGTTTTCCCCCAAATTCCCTGATCAAAGTCAAATATCCTTCAGATATTCTGTGAATGCCTCTGTCTTTTTCTCAAGTAACACTGACTATGGTGAATATTTAAGTCATTCCAATTGTATGAACAACCATAATATTACCAGTACCAGCAATTAAATGGCCTCCAACATATGAGATCTTAAATTGCAGCTTATTTTACTTGTGTGTAAGAGTTACCTGTACTTTGAGGCTGGCTGATTCAACATGATCTTCCCCAGTTGCCTGGCATTTTTCTTGGTCATTCCACTATTACATTAAAAATGATGTGTACACCCACTGCTCTTGTGGAGCTGAAAACTAACAGGTGCAGCTTTCAATTTGTTGCCCCGTGACTCCTTCTGTTTTGCATTCTGTCTCTGACAGAATGAATGCATTACACAAATGTAGTGTTTTATTGTTGGTGGAGAGTGTTGTGGGGGGTGAGCCTGCCTAAGGAAAAGAACAATATATCCCTCCCTGATTCATATACAGAAGCTGACTGGGCTGGCCACAAAGTCATGCTTCAAAAGTACGGCAAGAGATATCAAAGGACCATATGTTATCTTAAAGCTGCTGGATGAAGCTGCTTGGATGAGCAGCGAAATGTTTCGATCTCTCAAGAAAAGAAGTCCAGTTGCCAGATATATTCAGCTGGATGACTGAGAATCTTCACAGACATATGACACAACATATGACTTGTGTGTGCCAAAGTTTTGGTCTCTGGCAACTCACCACTACTGCTCCATGGCATTAACTTGAGTTTGCTATTTTATTTATTTATTTATTTATTTATTTATTTATTTATTTATTTATTTA
>JAHTLZ010000379.1:37561131-37574528 GCA_023846285.1 Phrynocephalus versicolor | reverse complement strand
TTATTTATTTATTTATTTATTTATTTATTTATTTATTTATTTATTTAGAATATTTTACCCCACCTTTCTCCTTGGAAAAGGACCAAGGTGGTTAACAATAATGAGGGACAATATACAGTCCAGCACATTTAAGACAGATTCAAGTTAAGGACAGGGAGTTTTAAGAGGCATCATTCTTAGGACATTAAAAGAGCTACAATAGAGCTACAATAGAGCTACAATAGAGCTACAAAGAACATGCAAGAAGAAAAGAAAAATCCATTATGAGGGGTGAAAAGCAACATGGAAAATAGTAGTGTTTTTATGAAATCAGTCAATGCAAACATATATGGTAATCCATATAAATAGTAGGTAGTCCCTCATTCAGGGAAAGCTTGCCTGAAGAGGAAAGCTTTTGCCTGCTTCGAAAAAGACAGATGGGGCAGTTCTGGCCTCCAGTGGGAGGGGGTTCTGTAAGGAAATGAGGATGATAGGACATGGTATGATTCCTAAAGCTGAATATTACTTGCACAGTTTGGCCTTGCATTAGATAAAAGTCTGGGAGCAGCAACAAAGAAGGTCCTTTCATGTGTTCTTCTGAGACACACCTGTGAAGGCAGTGGGATGGAGAGAAAGGCCTTTCCTAATGACCTTAGCACCCAAGCCGGTTCATCCTGAGATATTTGATCTTTGAGGTAGCTTGGACCCAGGCCATTTTGTGCTTTGTAGGTTAAAGTCAGCACCTTGAATTGTATCTGATAGCTGATTGGCAGCCAGTGAAGCTGCTTTAGTATGGGTGTAATGTGATCTCTGTCACCTGCCCCAGTCAGCAATCAGGCTGCTGCATTCTGGATTCATTGAAGTTTCCTGAGACTTTCCATTGGTATCCCGACATAGAGCTCATTACAGTAATCCAGCCTGGACGTCACTAGGGCATGTGTCACAGTGGCCAGAGCAGGTTTCTCAAGAAACGGGAATAACTGGCATTCTAGTTTTAATTTTGCAAATGCACTCCTGGCCATAGCTGTGACCAGGTCATCTAGGCTCAGGGATGAGTCCAGGAGCACCCCCAAGCTATGCACCTCTTTTTTCAATTGGTGGGGTAATCCCATCCAATACATGTTGCATCCCTATCCCTTGATCTCCTTTTTGATTGACTAGAAGCACCTCTTGTCTTGTCTGGGTTTAGTTTCAGTTTGTTCTTCCTCATTCAGTTCAATACTGAAGCTAAGCACTGATCATATGAGCCTTGTGGTGCAGTGGTTAAATGCCTGTACTGCAGGTAAAACTGTGTTCACAACTGATGCTTGGAACCCAGTCCCAACCTCTGGAACAAAATCAGTCACTGCCTTACCTTGCTTTATCTCACACTGGGCAAAATTCCAATCAGGAAGAAGCCTCCGATGTATCATCTTTTCCTCTCCCTGGTGCTGGCCAATCAGATAGGGAGGTGGGATGATACATGTCCTCGCACATCTCCTGATTGACCAGAGCCAGGGAGAGGGAAATATGACACATCAGGATTGGAATTTTGCATAGCAAAAGGCAAAGCAAGGTAAGACAGTGACTGATTTTGTTCCCAGCTGTCAGCACTCCTTGTTCTCCTGGCTGATTTTCCAGCAAATCTGACCAATACTGCATTGAGAGGAATTCGAGGTATTAACCTCAGTGCACTGGACCAGTAAGACAACAGTAGAGACAAAAATATGACATACTCCTTTGCTGGTCTTCTATTAAAGTCTATTTACAGTATTTACATGTTCTAGTTGTCCAGTAGCAAAGACATCAGCTACTCATCTCAGCTTACAACATATCACGGGCTAAACAGCCCCAGCACTCTGGCTAAATAGCCTTGTTCCACAGCACCACTTCAATAGCAGCAACCTGGGCTAACAGCATCTCTGGCTATCACATCCTCAGCCAGCAGCATCCTTGACTGACAGCATTTCCAGCTAGCAGCAAGAACGCATTGGCTTATACACAGTATATATAAAAAACCTTTCCAATCAAATGTCCACTCTTTGCATCGCATGACACAACACTTTTGTTCCTTGCTTCTGAGCCTCACTCTTGCAACCTTGTACATAAGTCTTCCTTGTCAAGGACACCTTCCATGTTTGCTCCAGTCCTCAGCTGGACAAAACAAGTTTAAAAACTCTCTGTCGGACCTTTACAGAAAAAAAACAAACCCTCTGACATGTTTCTTTTCCTGTTCCCTGATTATATTGTTGACCCAATATGGCCTTGATTTGTGGATGAACCCTGATTAACGTATTGGCAATACTTCTTGCTCCTTCCATTTTGATTACTGTAGCCCTCATGCCCTAATTCAGTTTGATTCGACATTGCGCATAGAAAATGGCCTTGTACAGTGACTAGCCCTTGATTTATAGGTATATGCCCTTGCTGAACAAAAACAAAACAGTTTGTGTAAGGGCCAATGGAAGTTTTTGTGACACAACATCAGGTAGACTACCAGTTGCTCAATTCAGTATAAAAGCAACTTGCAACTCCAGAGAACATTTTTCCTGCTGTAATTTTACCAAATAGCGGCAATCCAATTTTCCTTAAATCATCAAGGAATTACTTGTTTTGCTATTTTAAAATTATTCTCTGTTGTTATTTACAAATTAGTTGGGATACCAATACCTAAATGCTTAATAAACACTTGTTTTAAAATATATTGGTGTGTTCTACTCTGTTACTTTAAAATGTGTCTTACTATCAATTTAATTGCCATTTTTAGTACAATACTTATTTATTAATATTTGTATATTCATTGCTTTTAGCTTTTAAATACTGCATTTTAAATGATGTAAGTCACTTCAGGTGCTTTTAAGGAGCAAGCCAGGGTAAAAATATTTTAATTAAGATCGAGCCAGGGGGCCCTCTTGAAAGAGCCATCCCTCAAGGAGGTGAGAGGGATGGCTTGTAGACATAGGGCCTTCTCGGCAGCTGCCCCCAAGTTATGGAATGACCTCCCTATTGAGATCCGCCTGGCGCCAACACTGATTACATTTCGGTGCCAGGTAAAAACCTTCCTGTTCCAGAAGGAACAGGAGGGCTGATACAACATAGACTCTGGGTCCTTTAATGGCAATTTTAGTGTGATGATTTTAGTATAAGGTTTTTGTTGTTGTTTTAATTATTTATTGATCTTTGATGTTTTAACTGTTTTAATTCCTTATTGTAAGCCGCCCAGAGACCTTTGGGTAGTGGGCGGCATATAAGTTGTAAACATAAATAAATAAATAAATAAATAAATAAATAAATAAATAAATAAATAATGGTCTTTAACATTCATTTCTTTTAACTTTTTCCCCTCTTTCCTCTTTGTTAACATCTAATACCATCATTTCTGATTCATACCAAGTTATCTGTATCATAGTATCCTCCAAATTATTTAAGATATCATTTTATCCTCCCCATAAGGTTTAAAATAGTTTCTATAGTTAATAAGGTATATCAGCAAATAAACTACTATCTACTATACTACCAATTTTATTTATTTATTTATTTATTTATTTATTTATTTATATACCACAACCATCTAGCAAAAAAGCTACTCTGGGTGGTTTACAAACATATACAAAATACAAAAACAGATTCAACAAATTAAAATAGTAAATAAAAACTAATCAATCAGGCCAAATAATCAAATCATAATAAAAAGAACAAATAAGCAAATAAGCAGAAATACAATGAATCAAAATGATTTGACAATTCAAAATAAGAACAAATGGAAAAAAATAACTAATAGAAAATTATCATAAGGCAGGGAAAAATAACAGCGTCCTATTTATATAAGTTGGTTGAAACAGAATGATCAGGGAAGGTCAACCTATAAAGCCAGGTTTTCAGTAATTTTTTGAAGACTTGCAGTGAGGGCGCCAGGCGAATCTCTTGGGGAACCTGGCTCCACAGGTGAGGTGCAACCACTGAGAAGGCTCATTTCCTTGTTGTTACTTTCCGGGCATCCCTCGGGGTCGGTACCTGCAGATAGCCCACCTGGCTTGAACGAGTGATCCTAGCAGTTTTTTTTAGGAGGAGCCGTTCTGTCAGATCCTGAGGTCCCAAACCGTTTAGGGCTTTGTATGTTAATACCAAAACCTTGAAGTCAATGCAGTAGCAAATAGGCAGCCAGTGCAGAGCGGCCAAGACCGGGGTAATATGCTGGAACCTTTTTAACCCTGTTAACAATCTGGCTGCTGTATTCTGCACTAGCTGCAATCTCCACATTAACCTCATAGGCAGCCCCACGTAGATACCTAGACTCTCTTTATCTCCTCTAATAGGATTTGCTAATAGTTCTATGACTAAAGTGATCAATACCAGGGAAGTGGGGGTATCCTTGCCTAGTACTTCAGCCTAGAGACATCTTTTCTATTTTCCCATCATTTATTAATACTACTTTGAATATAACCAGTCTATTCTTCCTCTAAAACAGTTACCAAAACTGAATATTTTAATTGTCATTTTAATACTGGCCATTCCAAAGAATCAAAAGCCATGAAAACACCTAATAAAATTAAACCTACCTTTACATTTTGTTCAAATATTCCATTTATTTTATTTAGCTCTTTCCTGGCCAGGTTTGCCATTTCCTTCCTTGCCGAATACCACTTTAATGTTTTTATACATTTAGTAATACAAATATTCACTCACTTTATTAGTATTGCTGTAAATGTCTTGGTTTACTATTGAAATGGGTTTATAAGCTTCTGGATCAAAAGAGCCTTTATTCTGACTAGTAAGACTCTCACCCATTCAGATTAGAAACCAGAGGTGTGGACTGGAAAATAAAATATAACAGCTTCTTCTTGACATGTTATGGTTTCACACACAGTAAAAATATTGTTAATAAGAATAATAAGAGGAAGATTAAAGGTAAAGGTAAATGTTTCCACTGGTAGTTAAGTCCAATCATTTCCAACTCTAGGGGCCGGTGCTAATCTCTCTTTGTAAGCCAAAGAAGTAGTATTTTGTCCATAGACATATTTCCTTGGTCATGTGGCCCACATGACTAGATGTCAAATTGGTATAAAGAACTTCCAACCTCAGACCAAATTTAGATTAATCTGATCCATTTTAGACAGCATCAAAATCCATCTGATTTGGCCCAATATGATTTGGGATATGACCAAATCTGTTCTATATTCCCAATGCTTTTGTGGGCCAGAACTACCATATAAATTGTTTGCATGGCGGATTCATCATAATTCTGGAAGTTCATATCCCAAAGAAAGTCCAAAATGCAGGTGTAATGCCGATCAACAAAGTGAGACCCAGCAGGCGTGGCAATCTTAGAAAAGAGCTGTGATTCACAACTTCAGTTGAGAAAGATACAGGTAAAGCAGGAGAGTGCAGAAATTGTTCCCTTGGAGTATAAGTGTGAAATGTGAATCTATCTAATGACATTATATACTGGCATCTGAGACTGTTATTTTATATTAATGCCTTAAAGACTGTATATCCAGAATTGGTCTCCCTGCATTGTGAATGTTCTGCTTTGTTTCAGAGAAAGATTTGCATTTATTTTCCCTACAGGCACGTCATGCTGTTGCCTTAAGTTCTGTTCAAACCATTGCACAGAAGTTAAGGGTCCGTGTTTGGTTACATTCAGTTTCAGTTGTATTTCTATCTCTGCTTTTGCTGTTCTGCTCCAATATGGGAAAATAATTCACATCTTTGTGAAGTTTGTTGTCTTTGTAATACTCACAAAAAGAAGAGAGTTTCAGAGCAACGAATGAATCCTAGAAATTTTGTCTCTAAAAAGTACAGGATTTTATTTTTTTATTTTTCATTTATTTATTTATTTATTGTAAAATTAATGGGCTCTAGCCATTAGAACTACCAAAGACCAAGCTACTGCCAAAGTGTTGGGATTAAGGCAAGGATACATCAAAACGCTGGCATCACAAGCTCCCATCAAAACATATTGTTGCTGGGAAAATTTCACCTCTCCTAACAATATCGTAAGAGTTGCTCCTGAAGGAAATGGCACATGTGACTGCCAGTGTTGAGCAAAAAGTCCTGATGCTTTGACCCCCATGCGTGTTGGCTTTACTACAACAGTAATTAAGCCATTTTATGAACCATCAAGGTAAGTGCAACTCACCAGTATTTACTGATTACTGTGCAAGAACCCATGTTTTCCATGGCTACCGAGCACAATAAAACAGGGTTTTCTAGCTCTCTGGGTAGATTGACATTTATAGTTAGTTGGTCTGCAGTTGATTTGGTGAATCATGTCGTTTGTACTTCTGATAAAAATTGTATATTGATGAAATTGGTCAAACTGTTTAGTCTTTCCCCCTATTTTTAAGGGATGCTCTTTTAGGGTAGATGGAGCCTTTTTCCTCAAAGAAAGCTAAAATCAGATCAAAGGTATTTTTTAAATGCAGCATAACATGCGATTATTTATCTGAGATATTGATTCCCTTGCAAGTGAAAGGATGCAGACAAGTCGAAAATGTGATTTAAGGCTGACTGAAGAATGTGCTGACATGTGTCAGGCATCTCAGCAAAATGAAAGCCTGGCCTTTTCAAGTCTCCTTGCTGATGTATGCAGCAGCCCAGGTGGCATTGTCACAGCAGGTATGTGTGTGTGTTGAATCATTTTTTTTCCAATGTGCATTTCATCTTTCTTTTTGTACAAACTCAGATAGCAACAGGACTGATTCTGGAAGACACCTCGTGGGCTGGTAATAAGTTTTCTGCAATCCCCAAAAGCTTTGAAGGGCCTGAAATTTTTTTCCTTGTGCCCTGTCTACTGTAGGCAGGGCCGGCGCGTCCATTAAGGTGAACTAGGCGGTTGCCTAGGGCGCCAAAATGGAAAGAGGGCGCTGGCCAGCCTGCCGCCCCCCGCCCCACTGCCGCTGGCCACTGCCATCCGGCCCCCCAACGCCTGCCAGCTGCCCATCGCCTTCTGCCCATCGCCTTCTGCCCATCGCTGCCCCCTGCGCCCATCGCTGCCGCCCCGTGCCCGTTGCCACCCGCCACCCACCCTGTCACCACACCCTGCCCCCCGCTGCCCCCTGCCCCGCCCCACCCGCCCCACCCCACCCTTCGCCTAGGGCACAAAAAAAACTAGCGGTGACCCTGACTTTAGGACAGGGTCCCTAGTAGGAATGGCAGCAATCACTGTTGCCATTTTACTATTAAGAAGTAATTATCTCATCCAGACTCTAGGTTACCATATTATCAGCTAAGCAAGGCTTCACACAGATTTTAGGCCTATTTGCCTATATTTTTCTTCTGCTCACAGTCATCTCCTGTCCATAGTCAGTTGGCGCAGAAGCAGCTCTGTCCTCTCTGGACACCTCCCTTGTTCTATGGGACATCAATATCTGGATGGGGATCTAAACGATAAAAGTGTGAGTGGAATGTCTGGGACATCTATCAAAATTCCAGAGTGCACCTTATTTAAAAAGAAGATATTTTATTCTACATAAGAATTTAGCACTTCTGCTACCTCTCCTGAGCCTGATGGAAAGTGAGTAACAATCCACCTGTATATTTGACTCTTCTTCTGACACCTCTGGTAGGAGACGAATAAGAGTCAGATAGTCTATACTACTTTTCAGTGGTTTGTGGTACAGATACTTTGCTGAACCAAAAACCAGAACAAACAAAGAATTTTATCTCACCATACAATGATAACTGTGTTGAGTGATGGCTACTGGATTTCTTTTTCTTGAGAGATAAAAATGTTTCACTGCTTCTCCAAACAGTTCATCAGTCTGAATACAGCTAGTGCGACTCCTCCATCTTATAGTCAGCTTTGACCTCTTGTCACCCTGGTCTGAAATAGTCTCATAAGATGATCAATGGCCTGAATAGGCTTGTTAGGTAGACAATAGTACCCATAGCCTTAAGGTGAACAATGGCCTAAGGTGCTGAATCCTATAAAGTATGGGTTTTTAGCTATGGCCTTGGTGGTGAAGGCTTTTTGATTTGTCTGGGTATTGTTGAAGGCACACCCTGATAAGTAGCAGATAGACTATGCCTGAGGCTCCCACCTCTGTTGAGAGAGGGGGTTTCAATGCTCACATGAATAGCTTCCCTGACTCCTCTCTCAAATCACCTATCTTCTCTGTCTAATACAGTCACCCCCCCCCCCGCCATTTCGCAGTTCAGGTACTGCAGTCCCACTATATCGCAGGATCGCAGTACCTGTGCTTCATGGCCAGGGGTCGGCGGTGGACAATCACATCGTCCCACACCGCCCCCGGGATCCTCCAAGAAGCCTCGGGGCCGTGGGGGGGGGGCGGCAGCAGGCAATACAATCGCCTCATGCTGCCTCCCACAGCCCTGAGGCTTCTCGGAGGAGCATGGGGTGGGGAGGCATTGGGCGCCACCCTGCAATCTCCATTGAAATGCATTGAGCCAATGCATTTCAATGGAGACTTTTTCCCCATTGGAATGCATTGAGGCAATGTATTCCAATGGAGAAAATTTTCTCCGTTGAAATGCTTTGAGCCAGTGCTTTTCAATGGAGACGCCCCGGATGGTGGGAGGTCAGATCCCCCTGCTGCCGCCAGTGCACACTGCCCCAAGACTTCTCAGACCGGCATGCGGTGGCGGTGGCAGGGGGATCTGATTGCCCCCACCCCCCAGGCCCCACCCAACCCGCTTCCGCATATTGTGGATTTTCAGGCACCGCAGGTCGGGTGGGTCCCTAACCCCCACAATAGGTGGGGGGTTACTGTATGTGTACATCCTCATCTTTGAAAGAGTGCCCTTTGTCTTTCAAATGGAGGTGTACTGCTGATTCTGGTCCTGAGCTGTTACCCCTCCTATGTTGGGCCATCCTTCAGTTTAATGGCTGTTTAGTTTCTCCAGTGTAGAGGTCTGAACACTCCTCACTGCATTGGACCACATATACTACATTGCTCCTTTTGTGGTTTGGTATTGGATCCTTTGGGTGGACAAGTCTCTGCCTTAATGTGTTTGTGGGTTTGAAAAAAACATGGATGTGGTGTTTGCCAAAAATCCTTTTAAACTTCTCAGGCACTCCAGCCATGTAGGGAATGATAACTGTGTGCTGTCAAGTCAATTGTGGCTAATGACTACACTTCTCAGATTTTTTTCTCCAGTAGAGAGCACTCAGAGTCTGTGAAGATTCTCTATCATCCATAGAGATGGGCACGACTAGGGAAAATGACATTTTCGAGTTGTCGTGTGTCGGAGGCGGCCCGTGTCGGCTCGTTTCCGTTTTTCGCGAAACTTCACAAAAAATAGTCATTTCGGTTTTCGTTTTTTGTCTGTCGTTAAACTGGTTTAGGGGGGTAGCGGGCTCCTGGAGGCACCTCTGTGGGGTGGGTGCCTCCTCTGGCCCGCTATGAAGGGAAAGCGGGCTCCTGGAGGCACCTCTTTTTGGGGGGATGGGTGCCTCCTATCATCACCCGCTAGGAAGGGAAAGCAGACTCCTGGAGACCCCTCATGGCATGGGGGTCTCCTCTCCTCACCTGCTGCTGCAAAAGAGCATGCATATCCATATGGATATGCATACCAGTTGCAGACTATAGTGAGAATTTGCAGTGGACTGGCAGAAGCCATAGGGTGATGCCTTCTCTCCACAAGGCTCTCTGCTGCACCCGCTGTGTCTCACAAAGAAGGGAATCGTACTTGCATAGTGCAATGCAAGTAGATCTGGCTTAGGGTTAAGATGGGTAAGCGCAAGGGCTAGGGTTAGGCTAGTTACTGGTGAGGTTAGGGTGGGGTAGTGGGGTGCACCTCTGGGTGCCTCTCTGACCCACTAAGAGGACAGTGTACTGTGGCATATGGGTAAGGAATCAAGGATTAGGGTTAGGGTTAGGGGGCTAGGGCAGGGTTTAGTGGGCTTTTTGGCACATCCCAGAAGTCTCAGTGGCCAAGTGGCCATGCGATTGGTGGGATGGCCAGCCCATCATTGCGCAGGTGTAATAAAATAAAATAAAATAAAATCAATGGAGAGAGGACAGAGGAGGAGACATTTTGTTGCAAGAAAAACCCACTGCTACTGGCAGTTTTAGCAATAGCATTAGCATAGCAATTTTCGCATATTTCTGTGGTGCTTGTGTGTTTTTGGACCACGATTTCAAAACAAATATTGTGGTCGCCGCCCCATTTTGGATCCCCCGCCCGCACTGCACGGCATGTGGCGACTCGAGTCCGGCTGCCCAGGACAGGAGAGGGGGGGAGGACCCCCCCAGAAACCACCCCTCTGGTAGGTGCACTCTGCACTGCAGTGCAGGCATATTTTCACCTGTTTTTTGGCCCGGGAATGGGGGGGTAGTTTAAAACTTTTTTTCTGTGCCGCTTCTGCTTGAATTGCGGCGGCTGGTGGCGAGTCCAGTGCTGTTGTGAACTTGCGAGCAACTACGACGAGGATTTCCCCCACCACCAGAGCAGCCCAGGAGGACAGGACAGAGGGGGAGGCCGGGGACCCCCCCTCCAGAAACCACCCCTCTGGTAGGTGCCCTCACTCAGGCAGGCATATTTCTGCCTGCTTTTTGGCCGGGAATCGGGTTTTTTTTTTTAACTTTTAAAAACTTTTTTTCTGTGCCGCTTGGCATTGCGGGATCGCCGAGATGCCAGGAACGACCACGACAAATCAGACCCAATTATTCTTTAGTCGGTTTGAGTTCTAGTTCTGGCGGAGTAATTCCCGTTACCGTTTCCGTTCCGTAATGGAAACGAGGAACGGAAATGGAAACGGGAATTCCGCCAAGTCGTGCCCATGTCTAATCATCCAGGTGAGTTAGATGATTTCAACTTCCAGTGAAACACTCAAAATGTGTTACTATTTCTTTCTTCAAGAGATATCTTGGGATATTGACGCTTAATAGACATAGGCACAAAATGATTTTTTATTTCCTTTTTCCTTTTTCATTTCATTTCAGAACAAAATGAAAAACCAACTGATTTTTAAAGAAAAACAAAATGAAACAAATTTTCATTTTCATTTTGTTTTGCATTGTTTTTTGTTTCCCCAATGCACCCAATCAGGCACATGGGGGGGGAACGGCACAGGGGTTTTAAACTATCTTTGAGCCACTGAAGCAAGTGGCAATGGCCACAGCCACTGCTTGCTTCAGTGGCTCAAAGACAGTTTGAAAATCCTGTGCCATTCCCCCCATGCACTTGATTAGGGGAGAAATGAATAATGAATAAAAACAAAAAATGAAACAATATTTTTTTTAAAAAAGTTATAAATGAAATGAAATGAAATTAGGACAAACAAAATGAAAAATGAAACAAAATGCCGTTGTAGCATTTGGTGCCCATGTCTAAAGCTTACCCATGGCCACACAGGCTGGCTCTTCTTGGATGTGCAATGGGGAACTGAATTACCAACCTCTGGCGCTGCAGCTAGACACCTAAACCACTGAGATATCTAGGCAGCTGTTATCCCTGCATACTTTTGATGTAATTTCTCCCTTTTCTTTGAACAATGGCACTCTGCTTTCAAACAATAAACTTATTTCCTACTGAAAAGTCAAAAAACATACATACCATGTTACAGGGCAACCTTTTGACCAAATTCAACAAAAGCTTTCATCTATTAATAATACAGGTGAGTACTTAATATTTACAGTCTGAAAGCCATTCACTGTTTTGAATTGCAAGTGGTCCTCCATGCTGATTGCAATGATTAAAACAATTAAAGACTAAAGTTATATTAATGAATATATTAATATATGCTCTCTTTGTCACACACAGAAATCTTGACCTTTTGACAATGCTATTCCTGTCACAGAACAATGTTTTCGTTAAAAACACTCAATTAGTTCCAGCCAATTAACTTGGTAGTGAGATAATAACACAGTGCAGTTTGGAAAGATGCTTTCTTTTGCATTGATGAGACTACTGGGTAGCATTTAATGGGCACAGAAGGTTTCGGCAAAGAACCAGCAATAATAATGTATTTTAAATGATGGAGAATGTGATCATTGGTGCAGATGATTGTTCTGAGAATGAACAATTTAGTTTAGAAATTTTGTTGGTTAAATGTACAGAAGCTATAACAAGTGACTAGGACACCATTGGGAACTTCCAAAGGAATGACACATAACTACTGTATATAGCAGACATGTTGGCAAGTAAAGCAAGATTATTGCTTACACTTTCCAATAATTCACACAAGAAAAATGGGAAATGGTGCATTGTTCATCATAGATTACACTATCTTCTACTTTTTCATGCAGTTGGACATAACACTGAGATTTTTCTTTCTTTTCCTCCCTAAAATTGAAAACTAAACTCAATTCAACTAAAAATAAATTAAATTAATTTTTTTTAAAAAAAATCATTTAGTCCTGGTGTGCCAACACCCTGGAAGCGGGAGAAATGCATATGTAAATCGTCAGCCAATCCCAGCAGGACGGTGGGTGATGGTATGGTATAAAAAGGGTGGAGCCTGCTCTGTGAGAGTCAGTTAGTTGAGTTAAGTGTTAAGAGTGAGTGCTGGGAGAGAGCACAGCTCTGAGTTCAGTCAGGCAGTGAGGGCTTTATGGTTTACTGGTTATTAAAGACAGAGAGGCTTGAAGAGTTGAATTAATCTATTCTGTGTTTAAGGCTACACATACCAACTTCAGTCATTATTGTATTTATTTATTTTCTCAATAAACTTCATTATTATTTTTATTTATTTATTTATTTATTGTACTTATATCCTGCCCATCTTCCAGAGCGGAACTCTGTGCGGCTAACAGAATACAAAACTACAATAAGGAAAAACCAAGATCCAATAAAATGGAGGGGATCAATATTCATCAGAAAACACAAGACGAGGCGAGGCGGGCAGTAAAAAAAATTAAGTACAATTATGATACACATCTGAGTCTGTCCCAGTTCATAAGGCGACGATTTAAAAGGTGGCAGCATTACCAAGTGGATATTGTGAAGATTAATAAATTGGTTCCCTACCCTTCACATTTTTTCAACACAATCACACGTATAAAAGGGAGGTGTTGTCACACCTGGTGACTGTGTCCAAGTCAGCAATACCACAATATCCTTGACTTGAGAACTTTAGAGGAAGCACAGTGGTGGCACAGACACCAAGACACATTTCTTTACTGTGGATCATCGGTGTTCCAGTTTGTGCTTTCTGGCATTGCCAAACTGCCATTGTGGTGCAAGCCTCATAGGTTGCAACAGACTAAAGAGCAGGTTTTTATCCATGGGCTGTCAGACTGCTGAATGGGAAATAATCCCAGGACAAGAACTGACCTGTGGGCTGGCGCATTCTGTGTCAAGTACACAGGGTGCAATAAGACTGAGTGGTTGCTAGTGGGATGGGGGTGGGATGGGGGTGGGGGTTGGAAAGGGAGACTCAGCCAATTTCATTGTGCACGTGTTGTACATTGACAATAAAGGTATTTTTTATTATTATTATTATTATTATTATTATTATTATTATTATTATTATT
>JAHTLZ010000379.1:37528505-37554801 GCA_023846285.1 Phrynocephalus versicolor | reverse complement strand
TAAGCTTTATTATTATTATTATTATTATTATTATTATTATTATTATTATTATTATTATTATTATTATTATTATTATTGCTGAGCCCCAAGCACCGATCAGCTGTAAAAAAGTTTTTTAAAAAGATTAAAAATCGCTCCTTTCCCCCATCCTTTTTTGCCAGCCCCAAGTCCACACTACAGCTGATCGGCGCTTGGGGCTGAGCAAAATAAATAAATAAATAAATAATTGGGTGGGGAGAAAGGTGGGATTCTTCATTTTTTATTTTGGTTGAGCCCCAAGCACCAATCAGCTGTAGCGTGGGCCGGCTTAGGTCGCTTTTTTTAACAAGCGCCGGCCACACTACAGCTGACCGGTGCTGCTGCTTTGGAAGCCCACTCCATAATTTTTAGTTTCATTTCATTTTGTTTTCCTTTGAGGGGGTGGTTCATTATTCATTTGTTACATAACAAAACAAATAATAAATAACAAAATGAATACAAAAATTCATTTCATGCCCATCTCTACACAAGAACATAAGAACAGCCTTGCTGAAACAGGCCATAGCCCATCCAGTCCAGCAGTCTCTCTCACACAGTAGCTCATCATTTGCTTCAGGTGAGCAAATGATGAGCAGATGTCTTCAGCTGCTTATGATTCCCCACAAATGGCACTGAGAGATATTCTGCTTGTCTCTCCAACCCGGAGGCTGTCCTTAGTCATCCATAATGATAGCCATTGATACCCTTGTTCTCTGTGAACTTGCCCAATCCTCTCTTAAAGCTCTCAGGGCTGACAACTGTCACCACTTCTTCTGGCAGGGAGTTCCATAGACCAGTGGTCCTTTAGGTGAAAAAGTACTTTCTCTTATTTGTTTGAGGTCTAGCACCCAAACGTTTTATGAAGTGCCCCCTAGTTCTAGTGTTGTACAATAGGGAAAACAGTTTTTCCTTATCCACTTTTTATAAACTTCAGTCAGGTCATCTCTTAGGCTCCGTCTTTCAAGAGTGGAGCGGCCCAGCCATTGCATCCTCAGATGGTAAGGAAGGTCTTCCAGTCCCCTAATCATTCTAGTTGTTCTCATCTGCACTTTTTACATTTCCATAATATCTTTCTGGAGGTATGGTGAGCAGAACTTTAGACAATACTCCAGAAGGGGCCTCACCATAGATTTATAAAGAGGCAAAATGGCACTTGCTGACTTATTTTCTATACCCTTCCTAATGATTCCTTGCACTGAGCTTGCTTTTTTCACTGCTGCAGCACACTGGGTTAACACCTTCATTGAGCTGTCCACCAGGGCACCAAGGTCACTTTCCTCATTTGTTGCGGAGAGTCTAGACCCCATCAGTTTATAAATATAATTAGGATCATACATTAGTAAGTTGCCCAGATATGCTTATATGTGTTCAGTCGTCTCAAATGTGTTTCAGAAGTTCCTGCATAATGCTTCTCTTCTTTTCTGTAATGTCATAGCAATATGGGGGTTCAGAACTACTTGCAAATTTTCATATAGTAGTCTACTTTTCAGAAATCTGATGTTCAACATAATATGCCCCTTACCTGAAGATGTAAATAAAATGTCTTATATTTGTATTAATACTGGGTACACATGGATGTTCTGTATACTGATCTCTGAGAACTCATCATGTGTGCTTCTGACATCTTGGTGAAGCAATACTTTATCTTTACTTTATCACCGCCCACAGTGGCCTTGTTGCTAGATGTTGCAGCATATAAGTCAAACAAACAAACAAACAAGCAAAACCAAAGAAAAAACAATAAATAAATAAATAAATAAATAAATAAATAAATAAATAAATAAATAAATAAACTGCTCTCAGTTAAAATAGTTCACCCTGATCTAATCATGTGACATATACTGAAGAAAACTGCTCAGTACACAAATATGCTGAATAAAGATTGTCATTTACCTGTTATTACCTGTTGTCACGATGTGAGTTGTTATTGAAGAGAACACCAAGCATATGTCTTCAGACAACTACCAGATGTTTTGTTCTCTTTTTTTCATGCTTTAATTTCCCCACCTGGATTCTTTCTGCTCTGTTAATCAAGCATTCAGTACCTCAAATGTCAGTGATCAGTCAGTTGTAAGAGTAAGAGAGAATGGGCGTACCAAAAAGCCAGTATAGCATGAGGAAGCACATCTTTACACTAAACTATAAAAATATACTGTACATTGAAACTAGCATTGCAACAAAATGTGTGAAGGTTCTTTAGTTAATATGTATAGATCAATAACATAAAAAAGAAAGACTGTCCCCATTCTTATATTATTTCTGACTAGGCGAGGGCTTATCTGCTAAGTCAATTTCCCATGCCCTTCTTTACTATTTCTGATTTTGTTTAATTGCTGTTCCAGGTATTTTTGATTTCTCATCAAGAAAAAGTCTGCTTTTTGTCATCTCCCCCCCCCCACATGAAGTATTTCTAAGCACATACACCCATTGATTAAAGTTTAGTTTTTTTTTTTTGCATTGCTGACAAGGATTCCCTGTCCATTTTTCATGTGTACATTTTGTCTAACACATATTTGATTTCTTTCTTGACATCTTGAGATTACTCTGCAGTGGGGCTGATGCACAGTTCTCCTGATGATTGCAAAATGTGTCAGATTCCATATTCAGCCCAGGAGGTAGGGGTCAGCTAAAATCTATTTAAAGAAACTTGATGAAGCTAATTTGACATACATTTATGATTTTCTTGGGGAGGGGGGGAAATGTCCCGTAAGAAAGAATCATGTGAATCAGGCCTCTGGTTGATAAGTTGTGAATGTAAAGTGTACAAGTTCACACTGGAAACAAATACTTATGCCTAGTAAGGTAGGCATTTTTCCAGACTAATCTATTATATATAAATAATCTGGTTGGTTCCTTGGAGATCAGGCCTATTTCAAATACTTATACATATACCATATATATTTTTAAATGGACAAAGCTATTAAGTTAACCAAAGTACCAAAGATCCAGTATATTTGTCTGAGAGAGTAGGTATGAACATGTGTATCACAACTTTCCATTCAATAATGAGACTATGTAATTTAAAAACATTTTGTCAACAAGAGGCCTTTCCTTGGGGGGAAAAGTAAGCATTGTTTCAAGCCCTGGAGCAAATGGGTGATTAAAACTAAGGTGTATAATAAAAATGACTAAACAAGCTTGACTATAACACCACGAAGCAGTAAATAACACTTGGCAATGAAGATCCAATGTATTTTCAAACTTCCACTCATCTGAGCAGTCCGTCTTCAGGGTGACCTGATCTTCCACAAAGATTGGTGCAGTTTATTTTAGTCACACTTCAATTTGTTTGCTCTCAACAATATGCTAATGCCACAGAGATATTTTAAGCAGCACAAATGCCAAATAGAAACTGACTTCGTAATGAACTACCCAATTGTCTCTGTGACATAGAAGCCAAGATTCGCTGAGACTGCTGTCTGCTGACAGTTTGAATTTAACATGATGCATATTATATGGAACTATTAAATCTGTGCTGAAATGTAGCTGCTGTTCATATACATATTCACCCTCTTAAGGCCTTCACTGTGGCAGGGTGAAAAGGCTCATGTAGACAAGTGTATTAGACCACCTCTGTAGATCCTCACACAGCTACTAGTCATACCCTCAATCAATGTGTAATTAATATCTCTTTGAAGGAGGCTGCATACAAGTTTGAGTACACACATAGAACTACTTCCACAGAATGTGAAACATGTTTTTCTATCTCTGTGAAATGAGCTCTGTTGCCATCCATCCATCCATCCATCCATCCATCCATCCATCCATCCATCCATGTATATGAAGACTACACAATTTTTTAAAATTTCTCCCTCTAGTTCTGTTTTGTGATTCTCTTTAAATTTTAAACTAAATATTTTAAGCATTTCTCATATTGATGCTCAAATCACTTTAATTGTTCACATAAAATCACTGCCAATCTACAACAGTGCACATGAAATAGTAACATTTAATATGGAACAATCAGCATTTCTTTGGTAAGGAACAGAGCTTCTCCATTCCTATAAGTACAGAGTTAAAAAAATACAACAAGGAATAAAAAATATTTAACACAGTCAGTATTCATTCTACCTTGGTATTTGGATGGAAAACATTTTTGCTATTTTTGTTTTGCTTCAAATGTATACAAAGATATTAGACAATGTAAGTGTCATTCCTGATTTACCCATTGGAGCCCTGTTGTGTACCATTTATTTCCCTAAGCCCTTACATAAAAGGGTATGTAATAAGTAGGAGATAGATTGAAAAGTAGGGTAAAATGCTGACTTAAAAAGCAAAGGTGATTGTGTATGGCACATTCAACTGCGGGAGGTTTTTCTGTTATGTAACACCTAATACTGGTTGTGGTAGAGGGCATGAATGGTAATACGAGTTGTTGTTGTTTTTTTAAAAAAATCAGCCTGTAATGAAGAAAACATGCAAGTCCTAACTTCCTTTAAATAAATACTCAACTTAGCAAGATTTTAGAATCATAATATGGCCATTCCAGCCTGAAAAATCCCTATCTCCAGATATTTCCAAGAATGTAAAAAAAATACTCTGCCAGAAATGTCTCTTTTCTTGTTTTAACCACTCAAGGACATACAAAATCCAGCAACTCACATGACAGAACACTTGTCTTTCAATTTATCTTTCTTCTGCCATTGCTTAGATTTCTTACCATCCACCTGGAGGCTTACACTTCTCCGCTTCTCCAGATTCAAGAGTTCCTGAAAAAGCTCTTGCATATTATAGTTCATTTTAGCTGATGTCTCCATGAAGGAACATTTCCACTTGCTGGCCAGGACTTCTCCTTCACTGCCATCCACTTCTCTCTGGGCATCATCACTCTTGTTTCCCACCAACATGATTGGGACCTTCTGGATGTCTCCTTTGATCTGGCAGATCTGCTCATAAATTGGCTGAAGCTCTTCTATCGACTGCCGGCTGGTGACAGACTACACCAGCATGAAGGCATGGCCTTTGGAGATGGACAGTCTCTGCATGGCTGGGAACTGGTGACTTCCAGTGGTGTCTGTGATCTGAAGGGTACAGATGTTCTTATCACAGCTGATCACCTGGCGGTAAGTGTCTTCCACTGTTAGGATGTATGTTTCCCTGAAGGTTCCCCTTACAAAATGAAGAACCAGAGAACTCTTACCAACACCAGCAGCTCCAAACACCACCACTCTATAATCATTACTTTGTTCTGGCATCTTGTTTGTTCAGCTGGAAACTAAAGAAGAGTCCTGGGCATTGACATACCTCTGTGAAGAACAGAACTGTATTTTTTACTCAGTAGCAAAGGACAGGTTATATCATTTGGGAAAGAGATTACTGGTATCCTTTAGATGAAGTAAAATGCTGTTCTCAGGGCATGATGATAATAATACACTGGATTCCTTCAGTATTGCCAGCTGTGTCACAACCAACCCTCTCCTCCATTTCTCATATTGCATCTGCATACAATGGAATTATGAAACTTGTGAAAAAACAGAACTAGGGGACATCCACTCAAACTGAGGGTTGGGAGAGTGAGAACAGACAAAAGGAAATATTTTTTTACCCAGCATGTTGTTAGTCTGTGGAACTCCCTGCCACAGGATGTGATGGTGGCATCTGGCCTGGATGCCTTCAAAAGGGGATTGGACAGATTCCTGGAGGAAAAGTCCATCACAGGTTACAAACCATGATGGAGATGTATAATCTTCAGGCTTAAAACCAGGTTCTTCAAGGTCCAGATGCAGGGGGATGGTATCAGGAACAGATATCTAGTCTTGTGCATTTCCAGATGCATTTGTCGGGGGCATTGTGAGATACAGGAAGCTGGACTAGATGGGCATTTGACCTGATCCAGCATGGCTCTTCTTCTGTTCTTATTTTCTTATGACCTTTGTTCTTTTTTTGTTGATGCATCTTCTCTTGTTGCTGATGCCTAAGTGGCCACTGCAGCTTGCTTTTATCTGGATTCTAAATCTACCAAAATGCCACAGTATTGGTGCTTTTCTGATTGACTGGCTATTCTACTTTGGGCATATTATTAGAAGGCAGGATTCTGGAAAAGGGAGAAGGCAGCAGGGGAAGCAGAAAACCAGATATGAGATGGAATGGCTCCCTAAAGGAAGTCACAGGCTTGAGTGTTGTAGTAGCTGAGCAGTTCAGCTGAGGGCAGGAGATTTTGGGGATTGCTCATTCATACAGTCACGGTACACTGGAAACAACTCAATGTCACATAACAACAAACAGACTCATTTGTTAGATACTCCTCCATTAGATTTCTGAGTGATACCAGATCGCTAATAATCAAATTTTGGGCTCATCAACAATGTAGCCCTTAGGTCTTTTAAAGATACATTTCTATTATTACATATCAAAGTGCAGCATGTGTTCTGCTAGTTCTTATTTTTTAAAACCTAACGTTAACAAAACTTGAGCTAAGTTTGCATTTCCATTCTTCATGAGCAAACATAACAGCAGCACTGAGAATTGTCACCACAGTAAAACAGGTCTTTGAGGCTTATCATTGGAGCCATAAGAAATGCACAGCCTATCAGCCTTCACCACAATGTCCATGGACTGGCTAGCCCTTTACAACAGGCTCTCCTTCAAAGGAACATCTATGCATATGTAGAGTTGTATAGGGATTATTTGTTTTGTTAGGTAATGAAACAAATAATGAACAGCCCCTCTAAGAAAAACAAAATGAAACAAAATGGAAATTTCTGTTTCATTTCATTTTGTTTTTTGTTTGGTGTCTTCTCCTGCCTTGCGGCCGCCCTCTACCACCAACCAGCCCATGGAAGGGCTTCTGGCTCCTGCAAAAAAATAAAAATAAATAAATAAAAAATAAAAAATAAAAATAAAAAATAAAAAAATAAAGTAAAAATAAAAAGTGCCATCAGCCCACACTACAGCTGATTGGTGCTTAAGTTTTTTTTTTAAAAGCCGACCTCTCTGCGGGCTAGCTGGCCGGCACTAGGATATTTTGTTTTTGTTTTTGTTTTGTTTTTTAAAGGCAGACTTCACCGGGTGGGCGTGTGAGCAAAATATAAAAAAAGTAAACATAAAAATAAAAATTATATTAAAAAAAACACTTTACTCTTGGTCAGCAAGAGTAAAACAAAAGAAAAAAGAGAAAAATAAAACCACACCAAAATGGCCAGGGGCGCAAAAAAATGTAAAAATAAAAATACAAATAAAATAAATAAAAAATGCACCGACTGGGCCCTCAGGCCAGCTGGTGGGTGCGTGCATAAATTAAAAAAAAAAAAACAGGCAGATCCCACCGGCACACAAGCAAAAATTAAAAATATTTAAACATAAAAATGAAAATTAGAAAAAATAAAAAATAAAAACATGCTGACCCGGCCCGGGAGCTGCATGGTCAGCAAGAGTAAAAGAAAATAAAGAAAGAAGAGAAAAAATGCTCTGCACCAGCCAGGGGTGTGAGGGGAAAAAAATTAAAAAATTAAAAAATGTGGCAGTGCTGGGGCTGAGTTGCTGGGCTGGTTCCGAGCAAGTGCCTCTCAGCTGCTTGGTGCTGGCCCCAAGCCATTGCCTCTCAGCTGTAAAAAAAAAAGCCCTGCATGGGGGACTTTAATAAGAATAAGAATAAGAATAAGAATAAGAATAAGAATAAGAATAAGAATAAGAATAAGAAACCACTGATCATGCTAAAAATGAAATAAAAAGTTTGAAAAAGAAACAAAACAAAAGAAATATGAAACAATTTTTTTAAAAAAATTGTTTCATATTAAACAAAAGGAAACAGGGTGGGGTAACGAATAATGAAACAAAACACCATTTTGGCATTTCGTGACCAAGTCTAATAGGGATAAGCTCTTTAACTGGAGATTTGATCACTCATGAATTCTGAACACATGGCAAACCTGTGTGCCATCATCAAAGCCCACGTGTAAGTCTCCTGCTCAATAGTAGCACTACTTCAATTTATTTATTTATATTTATTTATTTTTGAACTTATATACCTCAACCTATTTCCCCACAGGGACTCAGGGCGGTTTATACAATACTATAATAAAAAGAAGAGATAAAACAAATAAAAACGACCAAACATCGGTAACCAGAACGGCGAGCCAAAATAGGCAGGGCAGCAAAAAGCGAGGGGGGAGGGGGAAAAAAGGGAAGTTACCCCTGGAGGTTTCCAAAGGCGTCCTTGAATAGCCATGTTTTTAAGGCTCTCTTAAAGGACGCCAGCGATGGAGCTTGCCGCAACTCGCCTGGCAAAGCATTCCAAACGGACGGACCAACCACCGAGAAAGGCCGGTTTCGAGTGGTTGTTTTACGGGCTTCCCTCCGCGTGGCGATCTGGAGCGAGAGGGCCTGGGAAGAACGGGTGGGTCAGGCCAGATCTGAGCGTCGGGAGATACGCTCTGTCAGATAGACAGGGGCCAAGCCATGGAGCGTTTTGCAAACCAAAACCAACACCTTGAACCTTATTCGGGAGGCAACGGGCAACCAGTGCAGACGAACCAGGATGGGGGTGATGTGATCGAACTTACGTGCACCAACCACCAACCTGGCCGCCGCATTCTGGACCCGCTGCAGTTGCCAAACAAGGTTTAAGGGGAGCCCCATGTAGAGAGCGTTACAGTAATCCAACCTCGATATGACCAGCGCCTGTACCACTGTCCTGAGGGAGTCCCCATCGAGGTACAGGCAAATCTGGGCGATAAGCCTAAGATGGTAGTAGGCCGACCTGGTCACGGCAGCCACCTGGGAATCCAGGGACAAATCTGGATCCAGGACGACGCCCAGACTCCTCACTCTTTGCGCCAGCTGGAGGGTGGACCCACCCAGACTGGGAAGAGGGCCGCAGTACCCCTCCAGGCCACCGCCAAAGAACAAAAGCTGAGTCTTACCAGGGTTGAGCCTGAGTCTGTGGATCCTGGTCCAGTCCAAAACTGCGGCCAGGCAGCGATCAAGAGTCTGGACAGCCTCCACTGCATCGGTGGAAAAGGAGAAATAGAGCTGTGTGTCATCAGTGTACTGATGACAGCAAACTCCATAACTCCGGATGATCTCAGCCAGCGGCTTCATATAGATGTTAAAGAGCATGGGGGAGAGTGCTGACCCCTGAGGCACCCCACAAGAGAGTGTCCAGGGAGATGACAAATCACCCCCCAGGCTCACACTCTGGGAGCGGCCCTCGAGGAAGGAGCAGAGCCAGCGAAAAGCCAGACCCCCAATCCCCACCTCAGAAAGCCGCCCCAGGAGGATACCGTGGTCGACGATATCAAAAGCCGCTGACAGGTCGAGAAGAACCAGCAGGGTAGAACAACTCCTGTCAGCCCTCCTCAACAGATCATCATGCAGAGCGACCAGTGCTGTCTCAGTCCCATGACGCGGCCTGAACCCAGATTGGAAAGGATCCAGGATGTGGTTCTCCTCCAGGAACGTCTGGAGACGAAGGGCGGCGACCCGCTCAATCACCTTGCCCATGAAAGGAACATTGGCTATAGGGCGATAATTAGACATATCGTCTACAGCCAGGCCAGGTCTTTTGATAATGGGCTTCACCACTGTCTCCTTCAGACGAGTGGGAAAAATCCCGTCTCTGAAGGAAGCTGAGGCAATAAGTGAAGCCCATTCCGGCATGCTCCCTCTGGCGGTCTTAATCAGCCAGGAAGGGCAAGGGTCGAATGGAGAAGCCACAGGCCTGCAGTGTCCCAGAGCCCTGGAGGCATCCCCTGATGAAACAGACCCAAACTCATCAAACCTGGGCGACTGGGGGGGCTCAGCACCGGCCGCAGCAGAGGGTGGATCCATGCAACCGGCGTCCAGCTCAGAGCGGATGGCCTCTATATTAGATTTTTAAAAGGCTGCAAATGATTCCATAGTGAAATCACTAGGAGGAGGCCCAGGCGGACCGGGATTGGTGAGGTCTCGAACCACCTGGAACAATTCCGCCTGACAGTTTGAGACCTCACCAATTCTCAGGGAGGCAAAAGATCTCCTGGCATCCCTGATCGCTCAAGAATAGCGACCGGTCGAGGCCTTAACCACAGCCCAATTTGAAGCTGTCCGAGCGTTTCACCATCTGCTCTCCAGCCTCCTCTGCTCTTGCTTCATCGCCCGCAACTCCGCGGTGAACCATGGGGATGAGCGGGCTCTGCATTGGATAAGGCGCTTGGGGGTGATCCGGTCCACTACCCCAACCACCTCCTCAAACCACCTATCGGTCAGGGAGTCAACCGGATCGTCAACCAGTCCGCCCGGTGGTCCCCCGAAGGCATCCGAGAACCGTGCAGGGTCCAGGGGCCTTTGGGGGGGCATATGGAAGGGCCCAGCCCCCCGCGGGGTGGGGTGGTGATTGATAGGGAAAAAGTCAGCAGATAATGATCTGACCATGACACGGGTCGGGTGCAAATCCTCCCGACCCCCAGATCAACACCCGCCAATGAGGAGGCAAAGACCAGGTCCAGGGTATGTCCTCCCTTGTGAATGGGGCCGATGACATACTGAGACAGGTTCATGGAGGCCATGGACTCCATGAACTCCAGAGCAGCTCCCGACAGCCCAGACTCGGCATGCACATTGAAGTCCCCAACCACCAAAAGGTGGGGGGACTCAAAAGTGCCGCTGAGATGAACTCGGAGAGCTCCAGGAGGGAGAGTGCAGGGTCGCAGGGAGCACGGTACATGAGCACAATCCCAAACCTGTCCCTCTGTCCCACCATAAGGTGAAGACATTCTAACCCCGGGCGCACCAACATCGCAGATCTGCTGATATGAAGAGATTCCCTAAACACAATGCCCCCCCGCCCCCGACTCTCCGACCTGCCCAGGTGCTGAACACCGTAGCCCTGCGGGCGAAGAAGGGCGAGGGAAGCTCTCCCCCCTCGCCAACCCAGGTCTCCGTGAGAAATGTCACGTCGGCCCGTGCATCCACAATCAAGTCAGGGATGACGGGGATCTTATTGTGTACCGACCTGGCATTAATCAGCAAGCAGGACAGGCCGGAGGCACAGGCGGAGCGGTTCCCTGCCATGTGGCAGTGAACCGGCGGGTCAGAACGGGGAACAGGCAGCAAATGCCTGTCCCGAGTTCTCCTTACCCGATCAGCCCGCTGGTCCCAAGCATATCTCTCACGGCCCAACACCACCCTGATGGGACGTCCCACTAGCTCCATAGGTCTTGCCACTTACCAGGGACCACCACAAACAAACAAACCGAGAAGCAAAAGAAGGAGAAGAAGAGGGGGGGGGGGGAAAGTAGAATGGTGTAACAGTGATAATATAAATACAATACAATACAAAAAGGCCCTAATACAACGAGATACTATGAGCAAAAAGAAAATAAATCCTAACCCAGGGAAGGAATAATAATAATAATTATAATAGTAATAATAATAATAATAATAATAATAATAATAATAAAAACAAGTAACTGGTACTTAGCCAGGCCAACAGGGGCAGAAAGAAAGGGGGAGGTAAGGTGGGGGGGGGGCGGCAAGATGTGCCAGTCTGATGGTAAATGACACAAAATCGGCCGGGTATGCCAGAAGAGCAGGAGGTTATCTATTTATGGATGGATAACGGTGAAAAATGCTTTTGGAGTTTTGAATTAACTGGTTTGGGCTCCAAAGTGGAAATGATGCATTAGGAATTCATTGTTATGTAATTTTTATGCCTGGATCTTATAGAGAGAACTATGGATTGATGGGTTGATAGGTGACATCAACTTGAAATTCAACACTGCCTGTCCAAGCTGAAATTCAACACTGGCTGAAAGACTAAAGTGATTGGGGGCAATCTGCCTGTAATTTATAGAAGCAGAGCTGAAAAGGACAGGGACATATAGAAGTGTTTTGTTTTGTTTTGTTTTTCTTTGATTTTTGCCTGAAATTCTTGAAAAGACTAACATGGCTACCCTCTCTGAAACAATTACCACAGTTGCAGTTTCTCTGCTGTCCTTAAAAGATAATAGATTGCCCCTACTTTTCTGGCTATAATGATCCTCCCTCCCTCCTTCAATTGTTCTTTCCATAAATGGAAGATATAAATCAGATAATTGGCTTAGATTAAGCAAATGAGAACCTTAACCATGTTCATTAAAACAGAGGAAGAATTGCATATTGACAGTTCATGGTCGATGACACAAAACTGAAATGATTGCAGAACAAGACTACGTTGATGACGTGTTAAACATATCAAGATGTATGTGAGAAAAAGACACAAACAAATGGATGCTGTATCTTGAGGTATTTGCTCGTTATTTGATGGACAAGATCATAAATCTGCAGATGTAAAAAGTTATTCTCATTCCCAGCTGCCTGTACTTAAAGGTCACCTTGCACATTCCACTGTTAGAAATAAACATGCAAGATGCATGGACTTGAGACGCTCTAAGTAAGTTATGATTATTTTGTATAGGTTCAGTGAGGCAGAACACTGTTGAAAACTATCAAGTGAATGTCAGAATATTAGATAAATTTCTTTCTTTCCGCCCAGTTGCAGATACTATCTTTAAGTCAGAAAACAGTGGAAAACTTTCTAGAGGCATGCAGTGATAAGCTAACACTGCTGGGTTTAATGCGGATTAGACCTCTACTTATTAACTACATGCACCATTGGTGAGACACATATGTAGTCCAAGTGGAATTCAGTCTTTTCATAATTCCCTGCAGAGTTCATTTCCAAGGTGTTTGCTAGTTAAATAGAAACCATCTGTCTTAACTTCATAATTCATAAGAATTCACTATACATCAGTTCCCACTTGATCTTGCAGTGTGACACATCATCATCCGCAAACACTACCTGTGATGAGTTATTCTTCTGTGACCCTTTGGCATGTTAGTAGCAAAGCTGGACACTCAGTGTTTCCTCTAATTCCCCAGTCTTCCAACCCCAGATTCACTGCAAATCATAAATATAGCACAATGTCTCAAAACATAGATATGAATGTCCCCCACCACCCCAGAAAACCAAACTTTTTTTTTGTCTCATAGTGGGTGGTCCTTTGATAGAGTAAGTGATAGGATATAAGACATGAAAGGTTGAAGCTCAATCATCTCAATTACTCCAAAGTCAGGGTCCAGAGTTTGGAAACATTATTTTCTTGATCACAGACCATGGTACCCAAAAGGGAGTGATTCTATCTTCTGGCTAAGGCAAGACAGGGAAGAGTATAAATTTTCAGGCCCGTAGAACAAGTAAGAAAGAGAAGTCAATCGTTTTCTTCCTGTGTGCAAATTGTTTTTAAAGCTAATATTGCAGTTAGGCAGTATTGGTTTTCTACAGCTCTCTACTGGAGGAAATTTGAAACAGCTTGTATTGTTTTTCATGGAAAACTTTGTGCTTCTTAAGAATGAATGCTCCCTGTTTTTCCATAGCCTCCTAATAACATTATCCAAAATATGAAGTCGAGACAGAGAAATTATCTTGTGGCTGTCGTCCAGATTCTAGGTCTGCTTAGTAATGCCTGCCTTCATGTCACAGCACTGCAGAAGTGTTATAATTCTGAATGCCCAGTTCTTACAGTCAAGTACGTGCTAGTTCACCAGGTTCCACTTCTTAAATAAACCAGTGGTCATCCCATAAACTCGTTTTACAGAGAACTTAAGAACAGCCTTATTTATTTATTTATTTATTTATTTTGCTAGATTATGGCTATTTGAGTTTAGCAATTTTCTGGACAAGGAATGAATTGTTAACAGTGTGTGGGTGGCATTTCATTACATGCAAACTGTTGTGCAGAGCTCTGTTACTCCACTGCACCTAGGAGATGAGCCAGCCTGTGTGGCCTTAGACAAGCTGCACAATCCCAGGATATCCCTAGAGCAGTGGTGGTGAACTTTCAGCACTCCAGATGTTTTGGACCACAACTCCCACAGTCCTTTGTCATTGGCAATAGAGTCTTGGAATTCTGGGAGTTGTGGTCCAAAACTTCTGGAGTGCCAACGGTGTGCCACCACTGCCCCAGAGGAAAAGAATGGTAAACATTTCTCTACTGTACCTAGAAACCCTGAAATGGAAGCACTGAACAGCCAGGTGGGGCCACTTTATTCCCGCCTGACTAGCACCACATTTGTGCAGCCTAGGGGCTGCCCAGTAGGGTCCAGAATCTTCATAAAAAGTGTTCTGCTTATATACCACCCCATACCACTTCAAGTAGTCTCTGGGTGGTTTACAGTTTAATTCTAGTATGCAGGCTACACATTGCCCATTCCAGCAAATGGGTACTCATTTTACCAACCTCGGAGGGATGGAAGGCTGAGTGAACCTTGAGCCTGCTACCTGGGTTTGAACCCCAGGTTGTGAGCACAGTTTTACCTGCCGTACAGGCATTTAACCACTGTGCCACGAGGCTCATACAGGCGAGAGGCCTTTTTTTGTGATCTAGCCATCTTCCCACACAACTGAGAGAATGAGAATATCTGGTGCGTGAGGGCCAAATGGGAATTTTTGACTGCTACTCAATTGGACTGGAGTGACAGTATGTTTTCACCCATCCCATTCTCTTTAAGGCAAAGGGGAGGTTTATAACCAGTCACAATTGGCAGGTAGTACAAGCGGAAAATTTAAGTCAGGTGAAATGTACTGATTCTGAATAATATTCCCTAGTGAGCTGGTAGCCCTCAATATGAATTAGGAAATGAATTAGGAAATTAGGAACATTAGGTGTTAGATATAAATAGGTTCAAAGATTAGGAATGAGGGCTTTCCAGACTGCAGGTTTTTCCTAATAATATTAGGAATCATTCAATGATCCACTTGCACTACATTCAGGTCCCATAGTTTAAGGGATGCTTAACTGTAGAACTGAATGAAGTTCATACCAATAAACTGTGGCCCAATTTTAATCCCACAAACATGTCCTGCCTCTTTATTTCCAGGCTGGAGGGGGGGCAAAAGGTTACCATACATCAGAGTTGACTTGATGGGACATGATTATTAGTAATGAAGAGTAACAACTTTCTTGACCATCCCTAGTTATGATCTGTTAATAGACAAGGGTAGCTGGACAACACCTAATCCTTGAGAAACATGAAAATTCACATGCATTTTCTATAGTACTCTATATACTGCAGTACTGTACTAATACTTTAAAAACCATTTAATAATGTAAGAGTTTGAAGGACGACTGTCTGAAGACTTCATTCGCAATATATTATTTTGTATAGTTCTGATAATTAATTCACTTTGCGCGTAATGCTTAGGCATTTCTCCTTCTGACAACCTATTAATCATAGAGAGAGTGGAACAATTTCTTTAACAATAGATTTTTAAGTCTGTTTTATTTATTTAGTTGCTTTTGGTGGATTTTGATATTTTGCAGTTCATTTATTTGGAGTCAGACATTATGACTAAAATGCTAATGAAAACAAAGACAGGGAATTTTAGATATGCTGAAATGCTGCACCAGTTTTACAGAGCTGTAAATAACTAGCCAATTCTGCACCTGAGGCAGGAATATAACATGTCACCCTCTGCCCTCCACACTCCAAGTAGCTGTCATTCTTTGGTAAAAGCAGGGAGTGGGCGGTGGGTGGGCAGCATGTAACTGTAAACATGCATAATGCTACACAAAGTTTGAAATTTTGCAATACTTGTTTCAGTTTGGATTTGTATGTCGTGTTCAGTGATCCCCCCCCTACACGAGTAAGCTCACTGTGCTATATATGGAAGGCAAAAAGTAAACTGGTTTAGGGACTGGGACGGGAAAAGCCTCATCCTAAAGTCTAGGACACCATTCCCACCTTGCTTATGAAGCATTTATTAAAGAAACCATACAGGAAAGACCGTCTTGCTTATGTATGGAAGTAACACTTGAGCAGGAATGTCTTCCTTGCAGATTTGTCACTTTCTATGCGTAGAAAGTGGCAATGAAAGGGAGATCTTACTCTCTTCTGGAACAACCTCTCTTAGGTCATTCTGCCCAAAAGATATTTTGTATCTGCAGTCAATGTCTTGAAGTAAGCCCTCTGAGGCATCAGGTTCACCATCCCAAGACTCACAACTCTGACCATATGTAATTCTGTAGAACCCAAAAGAGGAGTCTCCTTCTGCCCTGGCTGGCTAGGGAAATGATGGAGAAGTGCTTTTTATCTTTCTCATTCCCTTGAGAGCTTAGTAGCAATCTGCATGTCCTTTCTGAATTCAAGGGCTGAATCACACACTCCTGTTCACCACCTCATGTCTCACCTCTTTTTCATGACAGAGTTTGAAAAGCTGGCTTTCAGATGCAGAAATAGGTCATATCAGTTTCTCTGCTATCTGTCATTTTCCCCATTCTCAAAATATAGGAGAAAAAGTCTAACTTTTTGGCAAATTCATTCCTAAAATGACTCACGATAAAATTCTCACCCAATAGTGTCACTTATGAAACAGATCATAGCACATGGGTATCCAGTGTTTTTTGCAGGAGGAAATTATTATGGTGCACCTACCCCTGGCATCAGTCTTGTATTTCATCTTATAAGACTGGTGCTAGCAGTTTCTTGTAAGAATCAATGCTTTTAAGTCAAACAACCTAAACTCTTTGTTGATGAAGTGCTTGTTCTTGTTTTAATCCCCCAGGCAAGGAACCTTCTTTCTCTCTTCTACTTCAGCTTCAGAAAATTGTTGATTTCCTTGATGCAGAGGAATTGAACCAGTTTCTTTTTGGCTTTTACTTACAGTGTGGTCAATTCCAACAGTGAAATTTGGGGACAATTGTATGTATATTGATGAAGAATGTTGCGCTCTGGATGGCTGAAGAAATTAATACTGTTACAATCAATAATTTCTGGGGCAGCTTTTCAAAATGAAAACAATTCATGGGGAAGACTTGTGTCAGGAAGAAAGCTATGCAGCAAGTTTAATGTACTGCATTTTGCATTACAGAATAATCCTGTAAGACAAGGCTTCCATACAAAGGGGAAAGTAAGGCTGAGAGGGAGGGTGGAAGATATGAAACAAGCACCTGGGATTTCACCCAATTTCTGATTTTTCTAATCTTAAATTCCAGTGCATTTCCATGTCAGTTTACATTTTGTTTGGAAAATGGTTGCATGAAAATCGTATCCCGCCCCCCAAGGATATACTGTATACACTCACATATAAGCCTAGTTTTTCAGCCCTAATTTTGGGCTGAAAAAAGGGGGTCCTCGGCTTATATGTGGGTCAATACTTTTAGCCACTGAGGCAAATTTGGGTCAGTGGCTAAAAGTCATCTTAAACATTGTGCCCCACTTCTCCTGACCACCCCCATGTTTAAAATGACTTTTTAAAAGGTCATTTTAAAACAATGTTTAAAATGACTTTTAGCCACCAACTAAAGCACTTGCCTCGGTGGCTAAAAGTCATTTTAAACATCACACACACACCCAGCTCACAAAGGAGGAGTTGCCAGGCCCTGCTGCATTTCCCACCCTAGGCTTATACTTGAGTCAATAAATTTTCCCAGTTTGGGGGGTTTAATTAGGGGCCCTGGCTTATACTCGGGTCGACTTATACTCGAGTATATACGGTAATTGTGTTAGTTTGTTGCAGCACAAATAACAAAGAACCCTGTGTACCTTTAAAGCTAACAAGTTTCCTGCAGCAGTAGTCCACTCTCTGTGGATTGTAGTGCACTTCTTTAGATGCACAGAACGTAACCTCAGCAGACAGGAATGGCCATTGTTTAAAGGTAATGGAACTGGAAGAAATCTGTCATACTGATGAAAATATTCCTCTCTTCCTACACACTATTCCATAATACAATGAATTCTTCCTTCATATAATATGCATAAAATGCTATGGCTTATTTCACTTTTATGTGCAGTTTCACACATATTTCCATCGGACCAAGAGTATATTCCATGCATTTCTGTATGCTTGTTTTGGACAGCGAAGTGGATTTCAGATATCAAAAAAGGGCAAATGCACACTTACCAGTATTTTTTTGTTTATATATTGGGTTGGTAAGTATGAATTGGTCATAGGGTTAGATAGAATTACATAGAAACGGAACCCATAGTATCTCTTATCCATTTCTATTACTTCCCAGCTAGATTACTGTGATGATCTCTATATGGGGCTGCCTATGGAAACTGTCTGGAAGCTTTTCAGGTCCCAAATGGAGCAGCCAGATTGCTGATTTGGGCTGGTTACAGGGAATAAATAACCCCCCTGATACAGCAGCTTCACTCTCTGCTGACCTACTTCTGCCCTCAATTCAAGGTACTGGTTCTAATTTATAAAGATCTAAATGGCTTTAGCTCAAGCTATCTCAAGGAGTGTATCTCCCTTAATGAGACTGTTCAAGGGGTAAAATCCTCAGGAGAGAAATTTCTCTCAGTTCCACCATATTCAGAGGTGTGTTTGTGGGGTGGGGGTGGGCAAGGGACAGGGTCTTCTCTGTTGTTGTTCCCAGACTTTGTCACTTCTTCCTACATGAGATCAGATTCACCCATTTTTGCTGCCCTTCTGCAAGCAGGAACATTTCAGACCACTTTCCCTTCAGTGACTGGATGCATGAGTGTGAATTTTAAATGTATTGTTGTACTGTACTACTTTAAATGGGTTTTGGTGTTGCTGTGCTTTTGGTATGGTACCTTTTGATCCTTTTTAGTATTTGTATACTCAGTTTTGTTAGCTTTTATATATATTTTTTAATTATGGAAGCTGCTTTGGGTCCTTTAAAGGAGAAAGGCAGGATAGCCTGAAGAAGATTGGTGGGAGGCTTGCAATTTATAGTTCCCCTTGCACCCCACCACTGCTATGAACAAGCTAGTTAGATAGACAATGACCTAGCAGTGGTGGTGAACCTTTGGCATTCCAGATATTTTGGACTGCAACTAATTCCCAGTCATTTGTCATTGGCAATCTAGGCTCGGGATTCCGGGAATTGTGGTCCATAACATCTGGAGTGCTGAAGGTTCACCACCACTGGCCTATGGTGTGAGAAAGTCACACCTATGCAACCCTTCCCAACACCCATTAAACATGGCTCATCTTATGTTCTTATGTTCTTATGTGTGAAATGGTTTGATTTGTCTGGAGATGGATGAAATGGCAGCATGATAAATGGGAGACGTATTGTGTCTAAGTCCCTCACTTCTGTTGAGAAATGTACAGTTTAATATGATGCAGTCTGATAAAATGATGGTTCCATTTCTGAAGTCTTATGTCTCTATCCCTTCAATCACAATGGTCATTGTGAAGTCCTTGCATTGAAAAGTTTGTTTGTTTGTTATCTGTATACATAATTTCAAAGCGGTGAATAAGATGGACAATTTCATTCTCATAGTTTTTGAAGTTGTAGTTAATCTGTGCAAGCGTATAGACAGGAAACACAATATAAAACAAAACCAAAAAAGAGTATTTTATAGATTCTGGATGCCCAGGTTCCAGTGGTGGCCAGGAGTGAATTTCCACCACTAAGACTAGTGTGCCAGTTGTGCCCAAACAGGCAAAGACCTTTCTCTTCAGGTAGATTATCCCTTAATACTTGGCAGTCCTTAAAGGAGCTTTTGAAAATGGTATTGTGTGTGCCTTGCTGCTTTTAAATGTATTTGTAGTGCTGATTGTATTTACTGTTTTTAATGTATGTATTTAATTCTTTAATAATTTATACATTTTAGTTTTTTGCTTGGTTTCTTTTTAATGAGGTAAGCCAACTTGATTCCTTTTTAGGAGAAAAGTAGAATAAACAAACAAACAAACAAACAAACAAACCACCCAGAGTAGCCGTGTAGCCAGATGGAGCAGTATATAAACGTAATAAATAAATAAATAAATAAATAAATAAATAAATAAATAAATAAATAAATGACAGTTTTATTAAAAACTGACCAGACATTAAACAACAGCACTTTGAGTGAGGCTCTGTATAGGATGAGGTAGGAGAATCTTTACAATTCTAAGCTCTGACCTCTGGTTGCAACAGGAAACTAAAATAAGAAATATATTCCTGAAAATATATAATTTTACTTGAAAATAAATAGGTATCATTTTAATGGGGGTTTCAAGTAAGCTTTTAAATTGTCAAAGTTGAATACCTGCAGGTTTTCAAGAGTGAGGAAGCAAGGTTGAAATGAGCACACACTGTTCCTGTTTTTCATGCTGCTAAATTACCATTTTGGCGGGTTATAAAAGTTTAGTAAAACTTTTCCAAATCATACTGTCATAATGCCACAACTTAAATGATGTGTTTCAAATGAAGCAATATGTAACATTTCACTTATGTGGTCAATAGTAATTAATAGAGATGGGCACGAATCAAAAAAATGGTGTTTCATTTGTCGTTTGTCGTTTAGGGGCTCCATTTCGGTTCATTTCCGTTTTCATGATTTTTTGCAAAAAAATCATTTTTGTTTTCGTTTGTTTCGTTACCATTTATTTCATTTCTTGTGATTTTTTTTAGCATTTAAAGCAGTTCAATGTATTGCCGTAACGAAAACGAAACGGACGACAAAATTTCTGGTGTTTCTGTTCGTTTCATTTCATTTTAGAGATAAAATTTGTTTGCCATTTTGTTGCGTAATGAAATGAAAAAAACGGAAATGGAAACGAAAAATTGTTCATTTCGTGCCTGTCTCTAGTAATTAAGTGTCTCTGACAGCTGCAGCTTATGTTCTTGGCACAATTGCTATATGTCCTTGACTAATTTTAGTCATTCATTGTACACAAAGTATAATTTAGCCTTCTGAGTCCTGAAATCTATGGTGCTAAGTGCTTGCCTACAACACATGCACCTGTTCCTTTGTTTCCTTTTCATTTGCTGAAATAGCTTGGGATAATAACATGAATTGACTGTAGATGGTGAGGTAAGATAACTCTACTGAAGAGCAAAACCAACAATGACAACTGCTTCAACTCAGTTAAAGCAAACAACAAATCTGTGGTAAAACTCCTCCTGTACTATACAACATTAGTTATCAAATGGAGGCTTATGGAAGTGCTTAACCATCTGTCAGGAGCAGAAGCAACACTGGATGTCCTCAGTCAGCTGCCAGGTCCATAACAGTAAAGCACAGTGGTGCCAGTACCTAGCACAAGTTGCCTCCCATTGCTTACCTTGTCCCACAGTGTGGATTCGCTGCACCCAGGACATTCTGGTAAGTGGAAAATTCCTAAACAGTCTTGCAACCAGGAAGAGAATACTTCTTTTGACACCTGAGAGAATGTGATACATCAAGATTCACATCCCTATGCTTGTACACACATTTCTGAGTGGTAGTTACTTTTGATAGAGAAAGAGGAGAAGGGATGTAGGAAGAGACCATGCCTAACCATATGTAATGTATGAGGTGAAAATGCCTGCTGAAGATTCATTTGGAAAGATGAAACTGTCTCAAAAGCTTTCATGACAGTATGTGTGCCTGTGTCAACTTAATTTGTAATAAAATATAATTTGTTAAAAGTCTTTTTCTCATAAATAAAATGCCACATCCTGTTTGTCCTGTATTAATGGATGGCTTTCAGCTCCTACAGCTGGATTATGCGGTCAGGACCCTTGGGGAGGTGAGGGCCATTACATATCTGGTGTCCCTCACCTCCCCAAGCTGCCAGAGAAGGTATGGCAGACTGGTTAGGAAGAGTAGCAAATGCCTCTTTACAACAGGGCAGGATTCTGGCATGCTTAAAGGAGGCAATAGTAAAACCACTGTTAAAAAGCCTTCCTTAGATCCAACAATACTGAACAATTACCGACCAGTATTGAATATTCCATTCTTAGAATGGGTTGTGGCTTCACAGTTCCAGAGGTATGTGGATGAGATAAGCTACCTGGATCCATTTCCATCTGGCTTCAGGCCTGTCTATGGAAGTGAGATGGCACTGGTTGCATTGGTACATGACTTAACAAAGGGAAATGTATAGGGTATTTGTGTCACTTTTGGTTTTACTAGAACTCTCAGCTTCTTTTGTCACTATAGACCATGGCATCCTCTTGACTCATCTCTCTGAAATGGGAATTGGGGGCACTGCATTAAAATGGCTCCGATCATTCCTGCAGGAAAGAACACAGAAAGTGGTGTTAGGTCTCCTGGTTAATGCCAGGTCCGTTCACAATAAGATCCCTATCCTCCACGATGTCATCGTGGATGAGCGAGCCAACCTGGCTTGTATTACCAAGACCTCGGTGGAGAAGGATGGAGGGGCTTCCCTCTCCCTTTTGTGCCCCCCTGGGTTTCGGGTTCAGTGGGCGGGCAGGTCAGAGGGTCAGAAGGGGGGTGGGGTGGCCATCGTTTACAGGGAACCCCTTCGTATTAGTAGATCTGCGGCATTGGTGTGTCTCAGGTTAGAATGCCTCCATCTATCAGTGGGTCAGTGAGATAGGTTTGGTATTGTGCTGGTGTACCGTGCTCCCCACAACCCAGTACAATCCTTTCCAGAGATCACTGAGTTTGTCTCGGCTGCCTTGGGGTCCCCCCGCCTTTTGGTGGTTGGGGACTTCAACGTGCATGCTGAGGCAAAACTTTCAGGAGCAGCTCTGGAATTCATGGAGTCCATGGCCTCCATGAACCTATCTCAGCATGTTGTTTGCCCCACCCATAGTGCTGGCCATACCCTGAACCTGGTGTTTTCCTCCATGTCGTCAGATTCTTTTCTGAGAGTTGGGGGCTTAGTATCCCAACCCGTGTCATGGTCAGATCACTATCTGCTAAAAATTTCCCTGTCGATCGCCACCCTGCTCTGTGGGGAGCATCGCCCCTATGTCTGGGCCCGCCCCCGAAGACTCCTGGACCCTGTTAGGTTCATGGAGGCCTTTGGGGAACATAAGAACATAAGAAGAGCCATGCTGGATCAGGCCAACGGCCCATCTAGTCCAGCTTCCTGTATCTCACAGTGGCCCCACCAGATGCGTCTGGGAGCGCACGAGACTAGATATCTGTCTCCTGATACCACTCCCCTGTATCTGGTCCTTGAAGTACCCCGGTTTTAAGCCTGGAGATTACACATCTCCATCATGGTTTGTAACCTGTGATGGATTTTTCCTCCAGGAATCTGTCCAATCCCCTTTTGAAGACATCCAGGCCAGATGCCATCACCACATCCTGTGGCAGGGAGTTCCACAGACTCACAACACGCTGAGTGAAAAAATATTTTCTTTTGTCTGTTCTTACTCTCCCAGCCCTCAATTTGAGTGGATGTCCCCTAGTTCTGGTATTTTGGGAGAGGGAGAAGAGCTTCCCTCTATCCACTTTACTCATGCCCTGCATTATTTTGTACATCTCAATCATATCCCCCCTCAGGCGCCTTTTTTCCAGACTAAAGAGGCCCAAATGTTTTAGCCTTTCCTCATAAGGGAGGTGCCCCAGCCCAGTAATCATTTTAGTTGCTCTCTTCTGCACCTTTTCCAGTTCTACTATGTCTTTCTTGAGATGCGGTGACCAGAATTGTACACAATACTCCAGGTGGGGTCTTACTATTGTTTTGTATAATGGTATTATAATGTTGGCTGTTTTATTTTCAATCCCCTTTTTGATAATCCCTAGCATGGAATTGGCCTTCTTCACCGCTGCCATACATTGGGTAGACACCTTCATGGAGCTGTCCACCAACACACCAAGATCTCTTTCCTGATCCATCGCGGATAACTCAGAGCCCATGAGTTGGTAGATAAAGTTTTGATTTTTTGCCCCAATATGCATTACTTTACATTTGACTACATTAAATCGCATTTGCCATTTTGCAGCCCATTCCCCCAGTTTGGAGAGATCCTTCTGGAGTTCTTCACAATCCTCTCTGGTTTTTACCACATGGAAAAGTTTTGTGTCATCCACAAACTTCGCCACCTCACTGTTTATCCCTGTCTCCAGGTCATTTATGAACAGATTGAAAAGCACCGGTCCCAGAACAGATCCCTGGGGCACACCACTTTTCACTTCTCTCCATTGTGAAAATTTCCCATTGACACCTACTCTTTGTTTCCGGGATCTCAACCAGTTCTCAATCCATAAGAGGACCTGCCCTCTTATCCCCTGACTGTGCAAATTTCCATAAGAGGACCTGCCCTCTTATCCCCTGACTGTGCAAATTTCTCAGCAGTCTTTGGTGAGGGACTGTGTCAAAAGCTTGCCAGCGGACTGGCTGACGATCCGGTTGAAGCCTAGGTGGAAAGGTGGTATGTGGGTGCCTCCAGGGCTGTCAACTGGATCGCCCCCAAGCGCTTCCTCTGATGTGGAGCCCGCTCCTCACCGTGGTTCATGGCTGAGCTGTGGGCGATGAAACAAGAATGTAGGCAGCTCAAGTGTATATGGAGAAAGGGTTGGACGGAAGTGAATAAGGCTGCGCTTAAGCGGCTAACCAGCCGTTATGTACACGCGATCAGGGATGCAAGAACAGCTCATGCCTCCCTGAGAATTGGTGAGGCCTCAAACCGCCAGGTGGAGTTGTTCCGGGTGGTTCAAGACCTCTCCAATGCTAGTCACCCTCCTAGTGATTTCGCTAGTGAGCAATTCGCAACCTATTTTAGATCTAAGATTGAGGCTATCCGTTCTGATCTGTACTCCAGCTGCACTGGTCCCTCCTCGTCTATCCTGAGGGCCTCACCTCCTCGGTCCCCTCGCCTGGTTGAGTTTGGGCCTGTGTCCCTGGCGGAGGCCTCCAGGGTGTTGACTTATTGCCTGCTGGTGGCTTCCCCTTTCGACCCTTGCCCAGCTTGGCTTATTAAATCTGCTGGAGGGAACATGCCGGAGTGGGCTTCCTCTCTAGCCACAGCCTCCTTCTGGGAGGGACTTTTTCCCTCCCATTTGAAGGAGACAGTGGTGAAGCCCACATTGAAGAAGCCCGGCTTGGTTTCGGATGATCTCGCCAGCTATCGTCCGATCGCCATCGTTCCCTTCCTCGGCAAGGTTATTGAGAGGGTGGCCGCTGCTCGGCTCCAGTCATACCTGGAGGAAAATCATATCCTTGATCCTTTCCAGTCCAGCTTCAGACTGTTTCGCGGAACCGAAACTGCCCTGGTCGCTCTGCAGGATGACCTCCTCAGGGAGGCCAATGGGGGGTGCTCCTCCCTGTTGGTTCTCTTTGATCTTTCAGCTGCCTTTGATACCGTCAACCATGGTAACCTACTGGACCGGCTCGCAGAGGCGGGAATCGGGTTCAGCTCTCTGCTGGCTCCGATCCTTCTTCGATGGCCAGCTCCAGCGGGTTCAGTTGAGGGGTGAATTGTCGGCTCCTTGGACGCTCCCTTGTGGGGTGCCCTAGGGGTCAGCAATCTCCCCTATACTGTTCAACATTTATATGAGGCCGCTGGAGGAGGTCATCAGGAGATTTAGAGTTCGCTGTCATCAGTATGCTGATGACACGCAGCTCTATCTCTCCTTTTCTTCTTCTGCAGTGGAGGCAGTTCGCTCCCTCAGTCTGTGCCTGGAGGCGGTCTTGAAGTGGACAAGGACCAACAGGCTTAAACTTAACCTGGAGAAGACCGAGGTTTTCTTCTTTAGGGCACCCTCCCTAAGCTGGGGGGAGTTTCCCTCTAGCCTACAGACAGGGCCAGGAATCTGGGTGTGGTCTTGGACTCAGCCCTCTCCCTGGAAGCCCAGGTGATGGCGGTCTCCAGGGCCACTTTCTTCCAACTCTGCAGGATTGCCCAGATCCGCCCGTACATTAATGAGTCCTCCCTGAGAACAGTAGTGCATGCCCTTGTGATATCGAGGATTGACTACTGCAACACACTCTACGTGGGGTTGCCCTTGACCCTTGTCTGGAGGTTGCAACGGGTACAAACTGCGGCGGCCAGACTGGTGCTGGGTGCTCATAAATACGATCATATCACTCCAGTTCTGGCCCGCCTGCATTGGCTGCCTGTGGCTCTCCGGATAAGGTTCAAGGTTTTGGTTTTCAAAACCCTCCACGATTACCTGGTAGAGCGTATCTCTCAGAGATCAGCAGAGGCCAGGCCCACTTGAATGTCACGGGTGCGCTCACTCAGGGTGGCCGCCCCTAGGGAGGTGTGGAAGTCGATAACAGGTAGCCACGCCTTCTCAGTGGTCGGCCCTTCATTATGGAATCAACTACCGAGTGAGCTGCACCTTGCATCATCCCTGCCCGCCTTCAAAAACGCTTTAAAAACTTTGCTTTTTAAGGAGGCTTATGGCGACCTTATTTCCACTTAGGTTTCTTTTCTTTTCTTTCTTTTCTTTCTTTCTTTTTTCTTACGCCCATTGCCTCTTGTTGAGGGCTTCTTTTTAGTACCCTAATTGTTGCTCCACTGCTGCTGTTTTTATTAGGTGTTTTTATTAGTTGTATTTATCTGATATTTTTCTTGTAAACCGCCCAGACTCCCTTTGGAAAATGGTACGGTATAGAAGTGCAAAAATAAATAAATAAATAAATAAATAAATAAATAAATAAATAAATAAA